>JAZKJV010004404.1:0-319099 GCA_037367405.1 Ottelia alismoides
TCATGACTCTCATGGAGAGAGTCAGAGGTCTACTTTTTGAGGCAAAACTCTCAAGTTCCTTTTGGGTGAAGCCTTGAATATTGTTATTCATGTGATCAACCTATCTCCATACGCTACTTTGGATGGAGATATCTCCGGCAATGTCTAGTATGGAAAACATGTTTCCTTAGATAACTTACGCATGTTAGGTTGCAAAGCCCTTGTGCATGTTCCAACAGATGAGAGATCAAAGTTGGAATCAAAGACCAGACAGTGTATCTTTGTAGGATATGAACAGGATGAGTTCCATACATGTTATACGATCATATAGAGAAAAAGCTTGTGAGAAGCCGGGATGTAATCTTTGTTGAAGATCGTAACATTGAAGATATTCAGAAGATATCAAAGGAACCATCTCTAAACAACCAGAAGCCAATTAATGTAAATCATATCCTTTGCAGCATGCACCAAATGCATATTCAGATATCCATGAGGAGACTCATGACCCCGAGGAAGACGATGCTGACATGACAGATGTCCCTACCAGCAATCAAGAGTAGTGCTCTTCCTCTAATGCAAATCCACCCGTAGATCCATGAGAGAGAGAGACGCCCCTCTTCAAGATACTCTACACATGATTATGTTCTTTTGACAAACAGTGGTGAGCTAGAATATTGTGAAGAGCCTATACATGATGTGTACAAAGACAAGTGGATTGAAGCTATGCAAGATGAGATGCAGCCATTACATGACAACCATACATTTGAGCTTGTGAAATTGCCTAAGGGGAAAAGAGTTAAGAAAAATAAGTGGGTTTATAGAGAGAAGTATGATGAGAACTCGTAACTCCAAGATACAAAACTAGGTTGATTGTGAGCGGCTTCAGCCAAAAGAAGGGAGCTGACTTGGATGAGATATTTTCTCCCTTGATGAAGATGTCATTCATGAACTATTCTCAGTTTCGCAGCCAGGCAAGTCTTGGAGATCAAGCACATGGATGTGAAGAATGCCTTCCTCCATGGTGATCTCGAGGAGAAAATCTACATGGTACAACCAAAGAGATTTTTTATTAAAGGAAAAGAATACTATGGTTACAGATTGAGAAAAAGCTTGTATGGACCATGGAAGGCCGTATCCCGATATATCGGCGATATATCGCCGATATATCGGTATCGACATGGGACCGATATCGAAATCGATATATCGATATATCCGATTTTCAGCATTTTCTTCAGAAAGATTCCTAGATATCCCGATATATCGGCGATATATCATCGATATATCGCTGATATATCGATATCGACACGATATCGAAACGATATCGATACGGCCTTCCATGGTATGGACTATAGCAGACTCTTAGATAGTGGTATAAGAAATTTAAGTCATTTGTGGTGAAGCATAACTATATAAAGAATACTTTAGATCATTGTGTCTTCATCAAGAAATTCTCATGGGATGATTTCATCATTTTGCTTATTTATGTTGATTATATGCTCATTGTTGGCAGTAGTACCTCGAGAATTTCAAGTCTGAAGGATGAACTAAGCAATTCCTTTGCTATGAAGGACTTAGGATTTGCAAATCAGATTTTGGGTATGAAGATTACTCGTGATAGAAAACCGAAGAGACTTTGGTTATCTCAAGAGAAGTACATTGATAAAGTACATGAGAGATTCAACATGGACAAAGCCAAACCCATGAGTACCCCTCTTGAAGCACACTTCAAATTAAGCACCAAGCACAGTCCACAAATAGAAGATGAAAAGAATGATATGGAGATGATTCATTATGTCTCAACCACAGGAAGTCTGATGCATGCTATGGTACATACAAGACACAAATCGTTCAGTTGGAGTTGTCAGCATGTTTATCTCAAATCCAAGAAAAGAGCATTAGAATGTAGTTAAATGGGTCATGAGATATCTCTGTGGCACTAGCAACACTTGTCTTTATTTTAGAGTAGAGACGGCATTCTTGTTGGGCTACACAGACTATGATATAGCAGGTGATGTTGATGGCAGACGATCTATATCCGGTTACTTGATGACATACACGGGTGGTGTTATTTCATGGCAATCAAGATTGTAGAAGTGTGGCATTATCTATTATAGAGGCAGAACTCATTGCCACAAAACAAAAGAAAACAAAGAACTCTTGTAGATGAAGAAGTTCATGCTGGAACTTAACTTTGTTCAAGACAACTATATCCTTTATTGTGAAAGTCACCGTGTTATTTGCCTTGACAAGAACTCTACTTTTCATGCAAGGTCAAAGTACATCGATGTGAGATATCATCGGATACGTGATGTGGTAGAATCTAAGCAGCTTGATCCACACAAATGACAATGGGTATTGCTATGATGACAAAGACTCGACCGCTTGAGAAGTTCGAGAGATGATGTTTCATCGTAGGTTTGAAGCAATTATCACATCGTCGATGAGGAGGAGATTGTTGGGTTGGTTCCCCTCTATGTGGGAATCTAACCCGATAGGACAATGGTAGTCCTAATTGGAAAAGGAAAAATCAAAATCCTAATGAGAGAAGGAAATTAATTACCATTTAGGAATATGAGTCCACTTTTCCTATTCTTGTGGCAAGTAAGACTTCATACTTACTTTCTCATCTCTGTGGAGTATAAATAGAGTGCATGGGGTGCACATATTCTCATAGCACAAAAAGAGAGAGAGAGGGAGAAGAAAGAAGGTGTGTGGTTGCAGCAAAGTTTGAAGGGAGTGTTCTTTAAAGCGGTTCTTCTCCAGCATTCTTCCCTACAATAGGGAGATTAATCAATTAGGTGATATCGCTTCTCTCTGTTGTTCTCCATTGTTTGGTGATTTGTAGCACTGTATAGAAGGTCGACTTTGTGCGAGCCCTTCACAAGAGTTTATTTTGATTATAGCGCTTGATTTTGGGTTACAATCAACCGCGTGATTTTCCCCTCACATTGATGGTTTTCCATGTTAAAAACCCTCCATGCATTTGTGATTGATTTTTTTGTGGTTGGAATTTTTATATGTACTTGTAGTTGATATATTGTGCATGATCTACTTATCAACTTTGGTATTTTTTTGCGATTCGATCTATACAGGGAATGTGTTCCTAATACTATGACCCACATCGACCCATCATTACAGAGTCATGGGTTGAACCGACATGTTCCTATGAGTACTCAATTATAGCGGGTATTATTTGAACGAACCACGGGTACCCACAGATACTCATAAAACATAATGGATGACGCAGTTCCATTTATTATGTTTAGCACAACAAATCCTGAACGTTACATAAACACCCCATCCAACACATTATATCAGAATATATTGATTAATATACTGTTAATGTGTCCCTATTCTAAAAGTTTTAGAAGTTAGCAATGGATGAAGTTTTGATGTCTTCACCACATCTTACCGATGCTACTGCAACGGGTCACCAAAACAAGGCATGCAAGGAATAGAAAAGTACAATTAACTACCATATTTGCTTCCAAAAAATATCCAGCATTCCTTGGTTTGTGATTTGATGGAACCTCCAGAAACAAGATGTTAGCCTTTGCTCTACTGAGAAGATATGCACTTGCACATGATATATGCTTGACAGGCAGACCATATTCACAAAAAAGGGCCTTTTATAGTTAAGCCACTCTTAGCATCTACAATATCAGTTATGCCTCTTCCTTTTTTGCAATATCCGTTGTATCCCTAAGTTGTTGTATTGTTATCATGTGTGCCCTTCCATTAATTTAACTGTTAATGGGATGAACCAAATCATAATTTATTCAGACCAATGTGTCTGATAAAGAATTTTTTTAACATTTATACCTCTCATCTATTTTGACCCCTTTTGACTACCACGTGACAACCGCATTGTAGCCTTATAGGGTCATACTTTCATTGTAGAATCCATTATGCCACGTTTTGGATTTTAATTAACAAAAGATAAAAGATAATATACCGTATAATCTAACGCATAACAACAATATATAACAAAGAACGAAGTCGACATCGAATTTTTCTGACCTCGCTGGCGATTCTGCGCTCTCCGACATCTCTTCAGCTCGATCTTCTTGGTTTCTTATTCATGGTCAGCTTGCACTCTGCGTCCAACTCTTGCTCTGTGCGTTGATTTTAACGAGATATCTCATCTCTATTTCTTACTCACAGGGGAGAGTAAGCGAGGACGGATTCGCGTGGTGGCATTGACCCCACTGGCATCCTCATATTAACTCGTGTCCCCTTTGAAAAAGGGGAGGAGATAGCTCTGTTCCCGTCTTCCGATCTTGAGATAAGTTATGCGTGGGAACCGATTCGAGATATATAAATAGAGACAAACGCCAAAGTCGAGAAAGGTGGGATTTTGAGCATATCTTCTCCTTGATGGGTATGAGGAGCTCCAGAGTAAAAAGATGAAGATTCGATTGTGGGTTGCGGTTTTCTACTCTGGTTGTGAAGAGATAAGTGTATATAAGTGTATATGTTGGGGGGTGTCTCTCTCCCTCTCTTTTATATGCCTCTCTTTCTCTTCCTTTGTATACGATCTCTCACTTTGATACTCTGAAGGACAGATTTTGGGCAAGAAGGCACGGGTGCCGGAGGACTGCTTCCGAACGTCGTTGGCACCGAGGAAGCTTGATGCGGGGGAGGGGATGGGCAGGTAGCTTCGGGCGGGCGGAGGGGCTGGGCGGGGGGAGGCGATGTGCAGGAAGCTTGGGGAGGAGGGGCTGGGCTAGGGGATGCGCTGCGCGGGGAGCATGGGGCAAAGTGGCCGCTGTCGCAGAGCATTGAGAGGGTGTACTCCAGTGTCGTCGACGCGGATGTCGAGGTCAACGAGGGCGAGAGCGGAGGCGAGCGCAGGAACCCAGAACCGAGAAGGGTAAGGGCGACGGCGGTTGGAAGGTGGCGGAAGAGGAGGGAACCGGAGAACTCGAGGCGGATGGGCTGCGAGCGAGCTGGGGGTGAGGGAATGGGGAGGATGGGGTGAGGGAACAGGGAGGAAAGGGTGGTGCGTGCAAAGAGGAGGATGAGGAGAAAAGGAAAAAAAAGTTTAAAAAGGCGATTTTTAACTTCAAACTTTATTAACTTACGATATTTGAACCAACGTAATTCCTCTCTTGATCTCGCAACGATCCCGTAAATTTATTAATTCTTATTTATGAATCATGCGATTAATCTGTTTGAAGCTCGTGATGATTTTTGGAGTAATTTACCGCGTTAATGAGGTAATTACGTTATGCAAAAAGTCTGAGGTAATTTAACAAGTTTTTAAGATTCGTGGGATATTATTTCAATTAAAAGTTACATTTCTGTCTAGGTTTTCTTTTTAATTACTTTTTATGCTCAAATTCTAACATTTATTTGAGAGGTGTTGGGACAGTAATTAATCTACGTGACATAAGTGATAGAATTGCAAGAAGGTATGAGCGCAACTGATATTGAAAAAAAAGGAAGGGGGATCACTGATATAGCAGAAGTTAAGAGGGGTTGTAAAAAACTCAGAAATTATTGAACATCTTGTCACATATTTCTTCGGCTCGAGTCTCACATAGAACAATATACCTTGACGTGTTACTCATCATAACAGCAAAAGATTTGATGTTTTGTAACAAACAATGAAATGATTAACTATCGGTATTAACTACATTGACGAAACCAAGTACAATATCCAATATTGTTAACAAAAGAAAATATTGAACACGGAGTTAACTCATATCGTTCAGTGTGATCTATGATATTTACTAAAGTAACTGATAAATATCGATTCAAGGGAAAATCTTAGAAAACATAGGTACGAACTAAGAATATCAAGATCTCTGAGAGAAATCTACATTTGTTTTAAGATGTCCTTCATTTAAAAAATATCAATTTTCCCCCTAATGCCAACTACAAAGATCCCAAATTTTCAAAATTTGAACATCGCCAAATCCAATAAAAAACACTCCCAACCGTATATCCATATTAACTAGAAGGAAAAAAGCCTTGAAACTGGAGGATAGATATCACAGCATTCTTGTCACACTTGATCATGATGAATGTGTTCCTATTGCAGAACACTTGACATGAAATAGGGATGCGGGAGGGGAGGCAGCGGTTGCAACAAAAGCTGGAGGATGGCAGCAAGCAGTAATTACGAAGAACGTGGGGGGAAATCCTAGTCATGTGAAATGGGAAGTATGGAAAGATGTGAGATTGGTTAAAAGGTGGATCGAAAGTTTTTTTTTTTAAAGTTTTCTGTATATCATTAAAAACCCATATACCGGACAACAAAAACAGAGGATGAGTCCTTAGTTACAGGAGTATGGAAGGAAGTGAGAGAATTTTGAACAAATTTGTGCATCCCAGGGGGAACAAAAACCTGGAAGTGCTGTTAGCTAGTAAGTATATTTGTATTCACTATGACGGAGCTGACAATGGTGGAGATGGGGGATAGCCGACCAGAAGCCCATCTGCTATTCCTTTCCTTCCAGATTTCCCATATAGCCGCAGCGAGGGCGATTCCAAGACAGTTGCGAGTAGTAGTACAGGTGGTATGTTTAATCCAATCCAGAGTATCCGCAAGGCTGCAGGGAGCAGTTGTGGTAACACCATATGCTTGGCAAATTTGAGACCAAGCGTCGAAGGAGTAGTTGCAGTTGAAGAAGATATGGTTGTGCGTCTCCAAATTGTTGTTACATAGATAGCAAGGAGTGTGGGCCGAAATCCCAAGCCGGGAGAGACGGTCAGTCGTGGGCAATCGACCGAGTAGAGCTCTGTAGAGAGTGCAGCTGTGCTTTGGGGCGGCCCTCGAGGACCAAACGACGGGAGCCCAGGGAACAGGCTCCGCCCGAGGGCGAGCAACGTCAACAGCAGCCGAGAAGGAGAATGATCTCCCCAAAGGTAGCCAAGTATACGGGGCGGAGGAGCCGACAATGGAGGCACGGAGAAGATTGCGAGAGGACAGAATTTTCGTCCATAGAGGGGAGTCCGAAGGCGACGGGACCGCATCAAAGAGGGTGGATGAATGGAGATATTTACTAATCATGAGATCAGTCCATAGAGAGGAGCCATGATTCAGCAAATTCCAAGCCCACGAAATGGCTTTGGCGGAAATGATGGTGGAGACCGCCCGCAGGCCCAATCCCCCCTCCACTTTGGGAAGACATAGAGTGCTCCAGGCGATGGAATGGAGACCATAGTTCCAAAGGAAGTCAGCGCACAGCATATCGATCTTGCGAACCGTGCAAGAGGGGATGATAGTACCATCGGTCCAGAACATAACCACCCCAGCAATAACATATTTTAGCAGTTGTAAGCGGCCGGCCATGGAGAGGGCCCTAGCTTTCCAGCCACCAAGTAGGGCCCTCACTTTGTCCTCAAGAGGTCTCGCGTAGCAGCCCCGCCCATAACTGGAAGCAAGCGGGAGCCCAAGATAAACCGTCGGCAAGGAATGGCGAAGCATGCCAAGCCGAAGGCAATTTCCAAAGTCAGCAGGAGCGCTTTTAGGCCGGAAAAGCTTGCTCTTCCGAGCATTCATAGCAAGGCCCGACATACTACGGAAATCATTCAGCAACTCTTTCACGGCCAAGAGAGAACGGGAAGTCGCCTTGCAGAAGAAGAGGAGATCATCGGCATATATGAGGTGCGTTGGCACACATCGACGCCCCCAACCAAGACGCTTGAGAGCACCTTTATTAACATACGAATCCACCAAGGCTGAAAGTGATTCCATGCCTACCACAAAGAGTAGTGGGCTTAAGGGGTCTCCTTGGCGAAGGCCTCGGCTGCCACGAAAGAAACCATTGAGGGAACCATTTATCATTACCGAAAAAGTGGCTGTAGAGATGCAGCTGTTAATCCAAGATTTCCAACGGTCACCAAAGCCCATATTCGTCAAACATTGGAGAATGAAGGCGTGTTCGATAGAGTCAAATGCTTTCATCAAATCGATATTGAGACAAGCCCGATTAATGGACGCCTTCCTGTCAAATCCCAGCATGATTTCTTGAGCAACCCTCAAGCTATCCCCCATAGTGCGGCCCTTGTAATAAAGGCGGACTGGTTATGTGAAATAAGTTTCGGGAGGACAGCCGCCAGGCGTGTGGCGAGAAGCTTGGCAAAAATTTTGTATATGACATTGCAGCAGGATATTGGGCGGAAGCCCGTGAGCGCACTTGGGGAGGTGACTTTGGGGACGAGAGTTAGGAAGGTCTGATTTAGGTGCATGACCTTCTCCCCATCGCGGTATAGGAATGCGATTGCCTTGCAGAGATCGCACTTGATGAGATTCCAGTGGTGCTTGAAGAAGAAACCGTTGAAACCATCCGGCCCGGGAGCTTTAGACGAGGGGGTGGACCTAAGCGCCTCGAGGATCTCGGCCTCCTCAAAGGGTCGTTCCAGCCATTCATTCCCAGCATGAGAAATAATCTTTTTTGGAGTGGGGGGAGGGAGCAGGCAGTTGCGGTTGCCCACTGGGCTGAGAAGGTCGCTATAGAAACTGACAGCGGCCTCGGCTACCAAAGATGGCTTGTCCAAACATCGACCATCACTAGAGATGAGGAAGGGGATGTAATTTTTGGCCCCGCGAGATTTGGCGGATAAGTGGAAGAATTTTGTATTCCGGTCACCGAGGGTGAGCCAATCAACACAGCTTTTTTGCTTCCAAGCCGATTCGAGGTCGCGGTCCAGACTCTCGTGGTGGGACTTGATGTCGAGCTCAAGCTGAGCAAGAAAAGGGTCCATCGGGTCAACCCCAAGGGCTTCGTTGACCAAAGACAAGGCCACTTCCGTGTCCTTAACCTCATACATGATGTTTGCCTCCTCCTTAGCCCAAGCTCTGAGGGCGGATTTCACCTTCCTAAGTTTCAGGGAGAAACGAAGGACGGGATTACCAGGAGTGGGGGAGGACCGAGCATTATTTACAATGTCCGTGTATCTCGGACGGGAAGCCCAGTAATTGAAGTAACGGAAAGGCCTTGGGTTTGAGATAGCCTTGGCTATGGTGACCGTCAGCAGCAGGTGGTCGCTAGAGGGGAGCGGCGAATACCTCAGTTTTGCAGACGGGAACAATCCCAACCAGGAGTTGTTGATCAGGGCACGGTTTAGACGCGCGGCGATCCGAGATGGGCCAACGGAGCAGTTGGTCCAGGATAGAGGATTACCACAAGATTCAAGCTCCATCAGGCCGCAAGAGTCGATGCAGTGGTTGAAGGCATCCTTGGCCTTGTGGCCGGAGGTCTGCCGCCATACTTTTCTCCGTCAAATCTGACGGCATTGAAGTCTCCGATTACCAGCCACGGGGTATCCCGTGAGCTGCTAATGGTGATAAGTTCTTCCCAAAGTACCCTCCGGAGCGAGGGCGAGTTTGCACCATATACAAACGTGACAGTGGCCGAGAGGCCCCCAGGTTCTTGCAGGAGAGGGTGAGAGATTGCGGCGTGGACGAGATGAGAGAACAAGTCCAAGCATTTTCTTTCCATAGGACATATATGCGCCCCAAAGGTGTACCATTATGTATGATTCCCCACCCAGGTGGGAAGTTGCCAGCAAAAGAAGACCGATTCTCCGGCCTTATCTTTGTTTCTAGGAGTCCAATAATCTCAGCATTTAGACCTTGTAGGTGACGAAAAATGGCCTTGATTTTTCTGGGGCGATTGAGGCCCCTCACGTTGCAGACGGCAACGGACATTAAGTGGCAAGTGGGGGGTGGGCTTGCGTGCCCGTGTGATTTTGGGCAGAACCTTTGCCACCAGGCATGGGTTTCTTCTTCCTATGCGATGCCGTGTGCCATGCCGGGTTCGGCTCAACAAAGGGGATGTCGGCGGAGGGTACCTCCTGGCCAGACGGGACGGGGCCAGAGGATGTCGACGGAGGGTCGCAGGAGGGGGAGTTGAGGTCGATCTGTACAGGCTGAGAGGTTGTATCCAAGTGCGGAGAGGGGGCCGATCTCTTGTGAGAGCAGACCGGGCGGTGGAGCAAAGCTTTAGACCCATATGGGAAGGCGGAGAAAGGTCTCCCCGACGAACGTTTGGGTCCCTTAGCAGTTGGAGCCCCATTTGGGGCGGCCTGGGAAGCGCGCCCGAGGAGGGGGCGTTCAGGGCTCGTATTCTCCAGAGGGCCTTGGCTGTCCTGCTGCACGGTGGTGGAGGTATCTGCGGCAGACTCATGCGCGTTGAGTGGCGCTTGCTGGGGAATGGATTGGCTTTTGGGGCCACCCTGCTCCGGTTGTGCAGCGAAAGGGCAGGAAGCCGATGAGTGATCAAAAGAGACGCACGATTCACATTTGGGCGGCCTCCACTCGAGCTCCACCCCCACCATTTGCCGGGCCCCCGAGTAGAATAGCAAGGGGACAGTAGTCGGAATCTGTTTTGAGGCGTGGATTGAAACACAACACCGGGCATATCCTTCCCGTTGTCCAGCGGCGGTGGCCGCATCCATGAAAAGGGGGGTGCCAAGGAGACTTGCGAGTTTGTTTAAGACCACCGATGAGCAGTGGCCGAGGCTGAGTCCATGGAAACGGACCCAGAGCGGGATCTCGGATAGGAGATCACGCTCCAAGCAAATACCCGCCTCCCAGCGGCGGACGACCATAAGTCTACCTTGGAATAACCACGGCCCACCCCCGAGGATGCGCAGGCATTCTTCCTCGGAACTAAGTTGAAGGTAGAAGAAACCATTGTCACGAGGGAAAAGCTTGAAAGCACCCACCGGCTTCCACAACTTCTCAACAAAAATTTGAAGAAGTTTTCTGAAAGGTTTCTTGCCGAGGATGTAGAAGACTAGGGTGTTGGCCCAAGTTTTCTCGAGCGAGGCAGCGTCCGATTCCGAGATGAACGCGACCTCCTCACCGTCAACGATCGAAGGGATTTCAAAAGCCATCTTTCTAGCGTTGGGTAGGGGGTTGGGGCCGGCTCCGCAGACCACGTTCCAGGGACGGGAGAGGGGTCTCGGAGGAGTATCGGATGTTGAAGTTGGAGGGGGCAGGGGCGGCGGGGGGTTAGGGTTAGGGTTTTGAACGGGGTCGGGGGGAGGGGGAGGGGGGAGGAGGAGGGGGGCGCATCCTTAGAATTTTGTTTGGCACCTTTGTGATGGTGGATCGAAAGTTACCCAACCAAGTACATGAGAATTCCAATGGGACTTTCCACCGAGTTACCAGCATAAAGCGAATCAGCTTCTCATGGGTATCTAACTTGGACATCTTTATCAGGTACCCGTGAATTTAGGATCAATATAATCAGGTTGGATTGGGTATCGTTTGACCTGGATATTTTGAACAACCATACAAATAGAGTCATTAATTGATGGACAACATGCATGCCCATATTATGACAATAATGTTGATGAAAATAAATCGATTTCATTATGTTCCACTAGTCTAGAGGTTCCTATGACTTCCAAATGACAAGATGGATATGTTAATGGAAAGGAAAACACATTGATCTTAAAGATAAAATGTATGATAATGGAATATAGAAAACAACTATAGTAAGAATTGGATTATTCATGTCATCTATCCTGAAATTCAATCACTTCTCCTTCGAAAGAAGAGCGTAATAGAACAATGACTCATATTTGAGAGCATGTATGGGAAGAAAAAATCCGAAAGTCTATATGCATCAATTAAAAGAATATGTCCACAGTATAAAATAAGGAGAGATGTCATTTGTTGTATATTATGGTACTTTAATTGTGAAGTAGGAGGGCATAGATTATAATCGTGATTACACATGGATAAATATTACTAATCAGAATAAGTACCGTGATGAAAATGGAAAATAAGGATATTTATTTATTTAGGTGGTCTCAAATTCGATTTTGAGGCAATGAGGAGTCAACTTCTTGCTAAAAGACCTAGCACTTGATCAAGGATGTACCATATTATTGAATTTAAAGAATAATGTTATGCGGATACGAACAGTGAGAAAATCTTATATATGGAGAGGTATTCCTTACTTAGCAGAGGTTCCAAGAGCGACTAATGGAAGGACAATTAGTGTTGGCATTGCAGGAAGGCTGCAACTGAAATTGAATATTGTTGGGAACTTCATTATTAGAAACTAAATGTAAAAGAAATCCACTGCTATGATTGTTAATATGAACAATATTTGTCGCCAATACAATGACATCAAGAAGCTAACAAAGGAACAACTTAGATATTTACACGAGTATGCCAGGAAGATATCTACATATGACAACGTCCAAAGTAATGCTAAGATCATGAACTTTGCCATGGCTATTAAAAATGAAACTAGAGATCTATTTAATGATTAATGGATTATTGATAGTGGTGTTTCTAAGCATATGACAACTAATATAAAATTGTTTTATGGTTATAAGCTTACTTTTGGGAGAGATCAGGTTAATATTACAAATGGATATGTTGTCAGTATTACTTAGAAGGGAGCGGATTCATTATTAGCGGGTTTATCCTGGAAGATGTTCTCTGTGTTCTTGATTTCCCTTTCAACTTACTTTTTGTTTATAGCATTGCCAAGGAACTTAACTACCGTCTGATTTTTTATGCTCAGTCATATGTTTCCCAAGACTTGGTAACAGGAAACAGACTCGGACTGGTTTGGTGGATGATGGTCTTTATCGCTTTCCGACTCATGCAGTGGTCTTTATATGAACTACTATGAAAGTTGGACCCATGTCGAGTGCTATTCATGTAGCACACCAAACATAGTACCACATATAGTAATCACAAAGTGTAATAGTACCTTATAAGTAGTATAGGATACTATTAGCCAAATTAGACTTAAGCATTTTTGGGTTGTAGTTAATGACTTCATATGAGCCTAAACCCAACGGGTTGTCTAGACCAATAATCCTCGATAACAAACGGGGTGTAAGACCTGAGATGTTACATATGGTACCCGAGGTAGATTCCATCTAATAGTGGAAAGAGCTACCTCAGAGGTGGAGCTATTCTTACAATAGAGTCAAGAGAAAAATGACTACCTAAGAGCCGAAGTCGCTACTATTACTTGGAATATGTCATGGGCCATTGCACAACGAGTATGTTACAAATATAAGTGGGCGTTACTATAGAACTCCAAACATAGTATCGCATCTAATAATCATAAAGTGTGATATAGCTTATAAGCAATATGGTCTACTACTAGACAACCTATGCTTAAGCATTTTGGGTTGTCATCAAGCGCTCCAGTTGGGCCCAAGTCTAACAAGTTGTCTAGATCAGTATTCTCTGACAACTGGGACGTTATATAATATTGTCGCATCCCAAATATAGTACCATATCTAATAATTACAAAGTATTGTGGTAGCTTATAAATGGCATGGGCTACTACTAGACAACCTGAGCTTAAGCATTGTGTTATGTGGTTAAGGGCTCCAACTGGCCCAAGTCCAACAAGTTGTCTAGCCCAATAATCCCCTATATCAGACCAGGCCCAGGATTTTACATATGTTATTAGAGCAGATTCCCTCTAATAATGGAAAGGATTGTCCAAGAGGCGGAATCACCCCTATCATAGAGTTAGGAGGAAATGGCTACCCAAAAGGTGAAGTTGCCACTATTAGTGGGAGCAGGTCATAGGCCCATATGCAACAGAGACATTGGGAATATAAGTGGGGATGACTATAACATCTAGTTATCACAAAAGTGTGGTAGTTGTTAGACATGTGAGCTCATGGCGAACCATTTCTACAATAAATGTTCTTGTGCTTTTTGTATATCAATAAAAGTTATTGATTTTTCACTCTCTATCTGAGATTAAGAAATGAATGCGCTTATAAGGTCCCTTGTTACAATTAGAGTTGTGTACCATGGCCATCTTCATAATCATACAGTTGTTAATTCAATAGTTGGATCATAGAAGTTAGTGCTCAGGTGATATCTAAAGGGTGAGATTGGGACCACACAAATTCAATCGATTATCGTCTTTCTTTGGAATCATAACAGGATTTGTAGGTATGGTATTTAATTTATAAAATCATATAATCGATACCAATTCCAAATGATCAAATGAGAAACTCAATGACAAACCCTGAAGAAGACGGTTTACATATGCCCAGAACTTCGGGTTTATTCTATATCTTCCAGTATGTAGGATGTAGGGGTATTAAGAATACTCGAGGGTGATGTGATCTTAATTGATTGTATAATCGTGATGCTTCCATTCCGAGGGAGTGATGAAACATGCTTGGATTTTAGTGACTCCACTTAGTAGACTAATTATCTAATCTTAGTCCAAATGTTGGGTATTGAACTGAATACAATTCAGATCCAATGAGAAGATTAGATATTCTTTCTAACTTGATCAAACATCTTTGAGAGTCTTCTCTCTATTAGGATTGAGGCTCTCCTCCTCCCCAATTTTTTTACATGGAAGTTGATTTTAATTGAGATAATATGTTGAAGAACATTTTCAACTTATTTTCTTTTTTAAAATTAATTATAATGTTGGAAATTTTTGGAACAAAATCATGACCATTGATTTTATTAGGAGTGCATCCTAGCCATCCAATTTTGTAAAAAAGAAAGGCTAACCGTAGCTCCTTTTTTACATATTTAAGTTGAAGCAAAAGTTGCAACAACTCTCTCTCTCTACACCCGCTCTTTCTCTCTCAACTCTTGGTGGTCATCCAAGGTTTTTGTTGAGAGCTCCATCGTCATCGTGCTACCGGCATGCTGTCGAACTAGTTACTCATGGATCTCCATCTTCTTCGATGCATCGTGCTCATGAAGGAGACAACAAATTTCGTGAGACGGAAGCAGGAGTTTCCCCATTCAAATCGTCACTTTGGATTGTGGGAAGCATGCATCTCATCCGCGTGCCCACAAGTGCTCTCTACTTCAGATTGGACTTGAGACAATAGGTTTCTTCTCTTAGAGAAACGAGGATCATCATCACGCTTCAAGAGGTAGTCCTATTACTCAGGTAATCTTGATGAAATGGCATAAGAATTGTTCCTGTGTCATGTGATTTCATTGAAAAAAAATTTATGTTCCCCCTATAACTAGTATTACTAGTCGATAGATCATGTACGATACGATCTCTACGCTTCCATGATACGTGAGGAATCCCTCACCTTCAAGTGGTATCAGAGCCTTGGTTGAAGGTCTTGGATATGATCCAAATCTTACGAAAATAAGGTTTTGGATATCGGATGCGTTGAACTTGTTGTTTTTCGCATGGATTCAATATTTGAGTCGTTTTTGCTTGAATGAAATATATACTATTTTTCCATATTTTGAATGAATTCTTTGGGATACAAAATCATGTTTAAAATGTATGAACATGTCTCCAAAAGGTTCGCCAATGTTGACAACAATCGGGTATTATTTTAGATTCGTAAAGTTCATGTAGTATGTTATTTTTGCATGAAAACTCAGATATTTAACTAATTTTTTTGCTACAATTTTTCTATCATGAAATTTGTTAGAAATATACTAATATTTTTAAAAATTAAACCATCAAATCACTCAAATCTTTCAGTGTGATTCCGGCTATGTTTGCCCTATATATATGATATTTAGTGGAGATGGGTCGGGAGATGATCATATTATCTCGATGAGTTTAATTTAATATATTTACTATTCAATATTAATCATGGAAATTATGAATTTAACCTAATTAGATTATTATTCATATATTTAGAGAATTTTTTGACAATCACCAACTTATATTGAATGCTTGCCTCATGACAAACCCCAGCTTGAAACTACATTAGTTGTAGTTCAACTTTTACATGCAAATCCTACTTATTTGATATGACTAGAAATTTAGAGATAAGATGCATAAATTTCTAAGTGATTATTATATGAAATATCTATAAAAATCCTTAGTACAATTTTTACCAATTGTGTTGTCTCGAATTGGAACGATTATGGTGTCTACTCCTAGATATGCTAATAAATTGCTTAATTGGTACATGTGCCACATTTGTAGTGGAAGTGCTCTCTATTAGCATAATCTGTACAACCTGGCTAGATCCATTTCAAGGAAGGGTAGCATGAGAAGTCTCTGTGTACTTTACCAATTAAATTAGAATAATATAATGCACTAAAAGAGTGTGTACGCTATATAGTAATATCAAGTAAATGAATTGTTTGTTGGTTACATTGGATTGATAATTAATTTAATGTGATTAAATTAATTTAATTTAATAAAAAATTAGTGGTCTATTATTAATAGTACCAAGGGATTACTCATGAGACTTTGATTCAAAATGATTAATCAAAATTTGAACGAGATATGGAGGATCATAAGATGACATCCATAATCTCCATTAAGGTGAAGGGTCCATTTGTCGTGGATTGTACGACAGCGACGTCTATGCGAAGTCATAACTCCGACGTACAAACGCACACAGATTGAGATCTTTGATTCTTGAAAGAGACATGACGTATGCATAGTGGCTCGATATTATTCCTCATATCATTGAGGCATTATTAGATTGTGCATAACGAATACTATTTTTGCTGATGGTTCGTTCAATTGACAATGAGTCAACATGACCTTAGTTGCGGTAGGTTCGGGTGTCAAAGAACTAAATTGAAAAATGTAAGTGGGACTTGCAAGGCTGAATGAGTTATCGCTTCATTCACCTGAGTTACATTTTCTCATATTATTGGGGTATGACAAAGCTGGAAGGGAGATCCCAGATCTTGTTGGAGATATAGTGGAAATCATATCTCTTACTTTGAAATTTTAATAAGGGAATATACTTTCAAAGTACTGAAAAGCAAGACAACTTTGATTTAAAATTTATAATCAAAGAATTAAAATATGACTATATAATTATTTTTATATGTTCTAATAAGTGCATTTCTTAATTTCAGATATGAAATCCATGAACCCGCTCAACAAGATTCATTATTTGTCCGACTTCATTCTGTTGCCTATGTCCAAGTCTTTCAAATAAATTTGTAGTATTATACCACATGAACAAACTAAGGTTGACAAATGCTGAGCTCATATCTTCATTGAAGTTTGTTGAGGATGTCATGAAGAAGGAGAATCGCACATGAAATATAATGGTTGCACACGTCGAGGGAAAGTGTGGTCGAAAGCATGGGTCTTGGAAATGTCTGACCTCGAAGAACAAGAAGCATCATCTCAGGTTTCCATACTCATGGTTTTCAAAAAAGCCAATGTCTGTCGTCACTGCAAGAAAATGAGCCATTGGAAGCGTAGCTGTCCAGATTACCTGAAAACGATTGAAAAGGGTGAAGCTCCAACATGTATAAAATCTACTCTCATCATTGAAACCAATTTTCTCGTATGGACGAGAAGGTAGTTGGGTCATATATTCTGATGCTTATTTTCATGTACGCAATTTGTTGCATCTATTTAGGAAACTGGTAAATCTGTGATTTATCATCATATTTCTTATTTATTATCCCTCTATCTTAAACTTTTCAATAAAATATAACCCTAATTCTTATTAATTAACAAATTAACCCTTGTTCATAACTAACCCTAATTATTATATATATTTAACTTTAATATTGTTCTTCGTTTTATGTTTTTCTTTTTATTAACCCCCCTCAAAATTAGATAATTATTCTATGTATTTGTTTTGACATTAAATACAAATGAAAAATACAAAAAAACAATAAAAGAAATTAAAAGAAGTGTTTTTAATTCATTAAAAATACATAAAAAAATATTTCTATGTACATATGGTCTATTTTGACTTTTTATTCAACATAAAACTTGTAGATATGAGATCTACAACTTTCATGTTTTGCACTTCTTCTAAGTCGACTTGTAATTATTTCTTTTTTTTATTTATTTTCCTCTTCTCTAATTTTCTTATTGAGCCACATGGTGCCATCAAAGCCGCCCACGTGGCCCAGCCTCCTTCCGCCACCTGCCTTATACGTCTGTCATTAGATGCGATGGATCTGATTGCATCAGGTCCATCCATCTCCGCTCACCGTTCCACCATTTGATCAGATCATCCGATTTGATCAGAGCCTTCTACGCGCACCTCGTTTACTACCGTTGCCGGACTCACCTTCAACCTCCAGCACCCTCTCTCTCTCCCATGTCGTTCCCCTCTGCTCACCTCTCTTCTCCCCATTTCCCACACTTCGTCACAACTCCTCTCCTCCAACCGATCAACCCTTGCCATTAACCAACCTCCTTCCCCCTCGTGATAACTTCCTCACCCACGTTCCGCCTCCCATATGTCGCGGATCAACAGTTGAACACGCGTCAACCTCCTCCCGGGACTGCTTCTCCGCTTCGTCAAAACCACCATCTCCGCCTCACTTCGCCACATTCCACCACTGAACACTTGAAACCCTAGCCATCATCCCCCTCATGTGACAGAGGAGGAGAGCGTTGATGAGTGATAATGGACGTGTTGACCCATGGCCATCGACCATGTTGTAACACTATCCAGGTGCCTGCTCGAGCTGCTCCAGGTGGCTGAAGGAGTTCAGCGACGACAATAGCTTCACATGAATCTCAACCCAAGCCCCTGATACATCTATGTCTTCTTCAACCTCCATGTAACCTTCTTTCCTTGGATTATATTCATTTTCTTTTATTTAATTAGGCACTCATCAACATCCACACCTTCAATTCAGCACACCATCGGCTTCGTCGGACACCCCCGATCCTCGCGGGGTGTCTAAACCACCCTTTCCTGTCCTCCATAGCTCCCTCCACTCCAAGCCTTCTTGTCCGGCTATGTCGGAGGAGAACCCACTTAGGACTCCACCCTCTTCACTCGACGATACTCCGTTCACCTTCAGCATGCACCACACTCTTCGGCTATCTCCATCTTAACCCATCTTGCATGCACAAGCTTTCATTGGACGAACTTTGGGCAAAGCTCCATTCTAGAGCTCCGCCTCTAGTGAGCAAATGCCGCCATCGACTTCTAGAGGGTCCCGCATGTCCTCCTCCATCAGTTCTTCTTCTCCAAGTCTCCAGAAAGCTTCCTAGAGCTTTAGTAGACACGGAGGAGCAAGGTGGAGCTCTAGGCACTTCATCAGCGCTCCATTTGTGCCACCATATCACGATGGAGGAGGATCGTCGAAGAGGTACAAACACCATTGGATGGTGCCCTCTTGGTGCCGATCCAACGCCGCTTGAAGTGCCACATCACCTGCCTAAGGTGCCTAGGTTCGGTGGAATGAGGGCTCGCCCGAGTCATCTTGAGCCACCATGTGGCCTGAGCCACCTACAATGGCATCCACGCCCCCGTCCGAGCCTCCATTCGCGTGTGTTGTGCATGCCAGCTTGGATCAACTGCAGTATATGCCCGCAACTTCTCCAAAATTACAGACAGGTCCATGCATGCATGCCTCATGTGGCGTTTCTAGGTATTTTGCGAGGGGGTGATTCCGACTTCTTCAAATTACAAGCATACCCATGTGCGCATGGATATTTATAGAGAAGCTCGATCAGTTTTTCATATTTGTATTTATGCCCCTAAAGGGCCTGCTTGTAATGTTTCTTTTATTATTTTCATGTTTTCCTTGCATTTATGCCTTTGGACTCTTTCTTGAATATCTTGACCATATGGACTCCCATTTTAGTAATTTCAATTTCATTTTTTTGCTTGTTTAATTATCTAACTAATGTCATGTCTAATACATGATTTGACACTTATAATAGTATGCTTATTATTCAAGATATAATGTGTCTTTCCGCATATTCATTTACATGCAATTGATTAAGATTGAATTAGTTTTGATGTGTGAATTATTAATGAAATTGGTCCTAAATCTAGTGCTCATTCTATTACTCATTTAGGGGCATATTTTGTGCATCTGTATATCTGTCTGCATGCCATATCATTCTATTGCATTTTCTCTTCATTTTAACTTGTATAAAAGTCAAATAAAAATGATTTCTACTCATGCATATCATGCATAGGCTTGCATCTTCATTGTTCTAAATAACATTGTATTGTTTCGCATTATTTTATGTTTATGTCATGTTCGTTTTGCATGGTTGACCTTGGTAGAAGAATTAGTCACTCAATCTGAATATTATTATCTGAGTAATCACATTAGGTACCTCGTTTCCTTGTGTTCGGCCTTGGTACACTTATCAAGTTAAAATTTTCCACCCATTCAAATAGGTTGTTCTGCTTGGACCATTCTCTCCTATTGTGCTACGATAATTCGACAATATTAAAGAGGCGAGAATGCGATTCATCAGAAACCAGAAAGCCTGATGAAGAAGAGATAATCATTCAGATGAGATCTGATGCAACTGCTGCAGCAATCACCGTCAGACATGCATATTATCATTATCTAGTGGTGAGTCTTATTACTTAAAGAATGTCTCTATGTTACAGATGTTAGAAGGAACTTATTATATCTATCTAAGTTGGTTAGAAATGGATATTCGTCTAGTGGGAGAGTCTAAGATGGTTTTCTAACTCCTAGTGGACTCTTTGAATTGTGCATTGATGAATCTATCATGAATATTACTACCACTAACAAAAACCCGAAAAGATCCAGAGAGGATGGAAATCATTTAACCATGATTTGACATCAAAGGCTTGGTCGTTTGTCTACTGATAGGATCAATATATTGTTAAAAGATGGACCATTAGATTTTCTAGAGGTCCAAAGTTTGCCTACTTGTGAACATTGCATTCGAGGTAAAATAACCAGAGCACCTATCCAAAATAAGGTTACACGATTGAGGGTATACTTGACCTAATACATATTGATGTATATAGTCCCTTCAATACCGTGACTCAAAATGGATATCGCTATTATTTGACATTTATTGATGATCATTCACAGTACGGGTTTATCTTCTTATTATATCATAAATATGAAAACTTTGAAAAGTTCAAAGAATTCATGGCTTTGGTTGAGAAACAAACTGATAGGAATATTAAATGGATTTGATCTGACTAAGGTGGCGAGTACCTCTCGGCTGAATTCGAGGAATACCTTAAAAAGAGAGGAATTGTATCTAGTCTCACTCCTTGTGGAATCCCCCAACTAAATTATGTTGTTGAAAGACACAACAAGACCATCATGGATATAGTCCAATCAATGATGAGTAAAGTATATTTACCTCTTAGTTTCTGAGGACATGTAGTAAAGACTACAATATATATATATATATATATATATCCTTAATAAGATTTCTAGCAAATATGTACCCAAAACCCCTCATGAGCTTTGATTTGGAATCAAGCCTAATGCTAGATACTTTGAGGATTTGGGGTTGCTTGGTCCAAGTTAAGAACGTGGATGCAAGTAAGCTAGAATCTCGCATTAGAGAGTGCTACTTCATTGGGTATGTAAAGGACGGTATTGGATACTAACTTTATGACCATGAAACTCAAATGGTATTCATATCTAGGGGGTGAAAACTCGGATTTGGCGAGGGTCAAAATAGCCCACACAAGGCGGGACTACAGTGTCGCTGAGCGACCGCTCACGAAACCCGAATTAATCAACAATTAACCCACGACAGATATATCAAGCAATGAAAGTAAAGGTGCGGAGTTAAAATTTATTATAACTCTACAACAAGATGTGTATAGTGCAAGTATGTGTAGAGGTCGAACACAGGGAGCAGACAGGTAGATCGGGGCACAAGTGCTCAAAAATGTGTGTGAAAGTGATCAAAGTGTCTATCTATGCTATTTTTTTGTGGGTTTTTAATTTTATATTTTTTAATTTTTGATTTTATATTTTTTGTATTTTGATTTTTAATTTACGGATTTTATTTTCTTTTTATATTATATATTTTTTTATTTTCTTTTTCAATATTGGAAAATAAAGACAATGTAATAAAAAGGAGAAAGAGATATTTATAAAAATAGATAAAAGTGTTCAAAAATAAGCAAATAAAGTCTTTTTGGTCTTTTTATACTTTTTTACTGTTTTTGTGATTTTTGGGTAATTTTTAGAATGTTTTTGGTATTTTTAATTGTCAAAATAAAGAAAATAGTGAAGAAAATACAAGGCTGAAACTAAAATGGAGAAATAAAATAGCAAACAGTAACAAAAATTCTCCAAATTAATTTTCACTTAAAGATAATAAAACAAAGAAAATTCAGGAAAAGAAAACACTATTTTTGGATTTTTTATGGATTTTATATATTTTTATGAAGGTTTAGAGAGTTTTGCAATTTTTTGGAGTTTGGTTTTATATTTTTTAATGATTTTTGGCTGGGAGTTAAAACGAACTAAAATAGACAATATATATTTTTTTGGGGATTTTTCTGAGGAGTTTTTATATTTTTTTGGTATTTTCTAAGCTAGACTGTGCATAAAAACTATGTTTTTGATTTTTAATAAATCTAAAAATAAAATAAAAACAAAAACTAAATTGATAGCGTGGAAGAACAGGTTCCCAGGTGCTTAAGTTCAAAATTTGAGAATTTTTGGATTTCAGATGATGCTTCAAATAAATGCTACAAGCAAGCAAAAAGTGAAAGGCCTGGCAGGGGCATATACGGAATTATCAGAAAATCCAAGGGCACAATTGAAATTTGTCCGCAAAAAACATAACTGAATTAAAAGATTACTAGTCTGAACATAAATGGCTAAAGTTGCAGGCGTGCCTTTGCAAAATCGCCTAGACGCGCATGCGCAACACGCGCCCAGGCAGGGGCACAAATGAAATAATATGGAAGATAGGGGGGCGGTGTTGCAAATATTACAAAATAACACCACAGCAGATGAAAGATTATAAAGTAATAAACAATTAACAAAATTGCTGGGTTGGGCGCGCAAAATACCCAGCAGAGCTGCAGATCGCACGGCGGGGGTTGATCCACTTAAGCCACGTGTCAAACTCTCGCGCGCCGATTCCCCTTGGGCTGTGCGACCAAGATTAGATGCGGGGGCTGCGATCCAACGGCTGGAGCTTCCAGTAGATTGGACGGTTATGATCAAAAGGGGGGGGGCGAGATCGACGGCAACTGTGCGTTGCCCCCTCCCCCTCGTTCTCCTTCCTGCGCGGGTGTGCGCAGGTGGCTGCTGCGCGCGGGCGGCGGCGCCGGCGTTCTCCTCCGGGGACGCGAGGTACCCTCCAGATGAATGAGCGGTGGCACGTGGGTACCTGCAAGTACAAAAAAAATGGGCTCGAGCACGTCGACTCGGCCGGGAGGTTACGTGCGTGGATGGTGAAGATAGTGGCCGGAGCTCGAGGCTCCGGCAATGTGTTTGACGCGAAATCGGGGGCTACAAACTCGATTTAAATACCAAAATAATTGCATGAAATAAAACCTAACTCTACAGCTACTTTAAAATGCGAAGAGAAACGGTGGGAAACGACCTCGAGGGCTGAAGAGCCCAAGGTGAACCTCGACAGCGGCATGGCCACCGGAGGTGGTGGAAGCGCCACCCGACGTCGCTGCGGCCTTCTGGAGGAAGCTGGAGGAGAGCTGTCACCTCTCCCGTCCAGAGCTTAGCCAAAGGAGGGCTTAGGCTTAGTCAAAATGGGTTCAAAGTGAAAAGGGAAGAATGGGTTGGTTTTTGAAAACATGGCCGAGGAGCGACCTTCGAGGCAAGATCACGGGCGCCACAGCGATCCAAAGTCCAATGTTAGCCTTGGGCGTGGATGACCTCTAGTAGGGCTACGAATCTCGTGAAGAGGCCGACCTCAAATGGTGAAAGGATCGCCCTCCAAAAAGCCGCGAAATCGAAGAAAAATGCAGTCTGACAACTGCCAGACCTCGGTCAGAGAGTTGACCGAGGTCAACCAAGGGAGAGATCTGCTTGGTCCACGTGGACCAACCAGCAGAAATGGCAGGCCTCGGTCAGGGAGTTGACCGAGGTCAACTCTAGACCGCACCTGGTTGGTCCACGTGGACCAACTAGAGAAATCCAGGCAGAAATTATTGAAAAATTCAAAATAAAATAGTAAATGACATTATTAATTTTAGGTTATAAAATAAAAGATATTTATTATTTTATGTAGTATTTTATTCCGATTTTTAATTATTTTTATGAAGTGTATTTTTACAAATTACCTTTATACCCCTATATAGTTATATTATCTATATACTTTATTAATTTTATTTTTATTTTGTGTATTTTAATGTTATTATTTTTATTTCTTATTTTGTAAAATTATAAAACACTTTTATATACATAAAGATATTTTTATTTTATTTTTCTGAATTATTTGGTATATTTAATAAAATATAAAGGGATAATGTATAGGTATGGTTATAGGTAGTATACCTATGTATCCTATTTACAAGTATTTTTATTTTGTGTTTTCTTTGCATTTTTATTCTAATTTTAATGCACATAATTATTATAAATTATAATTACAAAATTATAAAAAAATACAAATACAAAAAATAATGAATAGATAATAAATTGAATATTTTAATCTGTACAAGTATACAATAGGGGTCCAAAACTCAACTTTCAAACCGTAGCTCCGCCAAATGCGAAACCACCGCCATTAAATAGCTTATTTTATTCTATATACAATTAAAGGTTTGATGCATTTGGAGTTTTCATTTGTGAGATACGGGTCTGGGAATTTGGGATTCTGGATTTTTATTTAGACCATAACTTTTTATCTGTGTATTATTTTTCTGTGAAATCAATTTTGTATTTTTCTTTATTAAATTATCTACAATGTTCATGTACAAAGTTTCTTTATTTGATGTATAAAACGTAGAACCAAAAATCGGTCCCAAAATGAATAAAGAATGAATTAATAAATATAGGTATTTGACCCTTATCTCCCCCTACTTTATTCCTTGTCGACCTATTCATCAAGATGCCTAGGTCTCGGGGTTTTGGGTCATAAAATATTTACAATATTTTATTCTTTTTTTTCTTTTCTTTTATTTATTCTATAATTTTGGCTTTAATTATAGTAATTTATACACTAAATAGATGCACATGCATGAATGCTAAGATGATGAAATAAAGGGTATTTACAGGCATTTGCTAGGGTTTTTGGTGCCAAAATGATAGAATAAAGATGATGAAATGTGGATTCATCAATATCCATTGGAGATTATGCATATGATTTAGTATTAAATATGTGATGATTATTTGGTTATCGTGCAAATATTAAATCCATCCAAAGGTAAATTTCTATTTGGTACGTTATTATCATCGATACTTATTACTACGTCAAGGTATCGCTCACAAGTTATATTTTTGTCCAAAGATAAAACTATAATGGAGTGGTAGATATCTTGAGATGGGATTTTACCTATATTCAATTTTTTTATTTGCATTTATGTGAGCATTTATGTTATTTTTTTCAGATATGAATTCCTCCAATATAACTGCTACCATCAATTTGATTCCAATGTTAAATGGCTCCAATTTTAAGTTATGGCAGGAGAACTTGCTAATAGTTCTCGGGATCATGGATCTTGACCTTGCGATAAGAATTGACTCTCCTCCACCACTTACAGATAAGAGTACCTCTGATGAAAAGAGAGATAAAGAAAAGTGGGAGAGTTCAAATCGCATGTGCATGATGATAATGAAAAGAGCCATTCTGGAAGCATTCAGGTGCACTATGTCTGAGAAAATAAGCACTGCTAAAGAATTCCTTGTCGATATTGAAAAACGATTTGCCAAGAATGAAAAGGTTGAAATTGGTACACTCTTGGCTAGTCTGATTTCAATGCGGTATAAGGGAAAAGGTAACATCGGGGATTACATCATGGAGATGTCTCATCTTGCTTCTAAGTTAAAGGCATTCAAACTTGAACTCTCTGAGGACTTGTTGGTGCATTTGGTTCTTATATCTCTTCATCCTTTATTCAACCAGTTTAAGGTGAGCTATAATTGTCAGAAAGAGACTTGATCTCTGAATGAGCTCATCTCATACTATGTTCAAGAAAAGGAAAGGCTGAAGCACGATAAGACAGAAAGTGCTCATCTTGCCTCCACCTCTAAGGAAAAGGGCAAAAAAAGGAAGAAGGAAAAGGAAGCTGCAGTCACAGCTCATAAAAAACAACAAAATAAGGAACCATCTGCTATGGGTTGTTTATTTTGTGGAGCTGAAGGACACAGGAAGAAGCAGTGCACAAATTATCACGCTTGGCGTGCTAAGAAAGATACGCTTCATAGTTTGGTTTGTTCAGAAATTAATTTGACTTCGGTACCACAGCACACTTGGTGGCTAGATTCTGGAGCTACTACTCATGTTAGTGTCTCCATGCAGGGCTGCTTGAGTTACCGAAAACCCAGTCAAGCTGAAAAGTACCTCTATATGGGGAATGGCGAATCAGTAGATGTCGAAGCAATAGGAAAATTCAGATTATTGATGAAGAGTGGCTTTTACCTTGATTTAGATGGAACTTTTGTTGCTCCTTCTTTTCGTCGAAATTTAATTTCAGTTTATATTTCGGACAAAGCTGGTTATTCTATTTCTTTTGGTGATGGAAAACTTAGTCTATATCAAAATTCTATCCTCATTAGTTCTGGTTTCTTATCTGAATTTGATCGTCTTTATAGCTTGAATATTGTTGCGTCTTATAGTGAATCATTTCTTTCTACAATATGAGATATGAAAAGAAAATTTACAGATACAGATTTAGCATCATTATGGTACAAACGATTAGGGAACATATCCAGGTCAAGTACAGAAAGGCTTGTGTCAATAGAAATTCTAAGTTCCTTAGATTTCACAGATTTTGATGTATGCGTGAACTGTATAAAAGGAAAACAAACTAACAAAAGGAGATTTGAAGCCAATAGGTCATTAGACGTCTTAGAACTTTTACATACAGATATTTGTGGTCCATTCCCTACGGTTGCCTGGAATGGACAATAATATTTTATAACGTTCATAGACGATTTTTCTAGATATGGCTACATATATCTCATTCATGAAAAATCTCAGTCCTTGGATGTGTTCAAAAATTTTAAGGTTGAAGTTGAAAATCAACTCGGTAAAAGGATTAAAAGCATTAGATCTGACCGTGGTGGTGAATATTATGACAGATATGATGGTTCAGGTGAACAACGTCCAGGACCTTTTGCAAGGTACCTCGAAGAATGCGGTATCGTCCCACAGTATACCATGCCAGGGTCACCGACCATGAATGGTGTAGCTGAAAGATGAAATAGAACACTTAAAGATATGGTGAGGAGCATGATTTGTCATTCTACCTTGCCAGAATCTCTTTGGGGAGAAGCACTCAAGACTGCAGCATATATCCTAAATAGAGTTCCAACTAAGGCAACAAATAAAATCCCATATGAACTTTGGACGGGCAGGAAGCCCAGTCTAAATCATTTTCATGTTTGGCGATGTCCAGCTGAGGCAAGCTTACAAGCCAAATGAAAAGAAATTGTATGCAAGGACAATTAATTGTTACTTTATTGGATACTCTGAAAGATCAAGGGGTACAAATTTTATGATCTCACAATTAAGTCTATTTTTGAGTCTGGTAATGCTAGATTTTTTGAGGATGTTGAGTTTGCTAGGGGAGATAAAGGTAAAGAATTTATCTTTGAAGAGGAATATGTTGACATTCCCTTAGGTGTAGTTAGAATTGATAGGGATCGCATTCCTATCATTTCTGATGACATAAATATTTAAGACAATGTTACTGAATCAACCCAAAATGAAATTACAGAGGAACAAACATCAACACCTCATGAATCTTTGCCATTAAGAAGATCTACTAGATAGAGAAGAAGTGCAATATCAGGTGAGTATATTATATTTCTCCAAGAACAAGATGTAGATATTGGAGTGATGGAAGATGATCCAATCACCTTTCATCAAGCCATGCAAAGTGTTAACTCTCTAAAGTGGATAGATACCATGAATGAGGAAATTAAATCCATGAAGGATAACAATGTGTGGGAACTTATCCCATTACCTGAAGGTGTGAAACCCATTGGTTGCAAATGGATATTTAAAACCAAGAGGGATTCAAAAGGTGATGTGGAAGGATACAAAGCCCGCCTTATTGCAAAAGGATTCACACAAAAAGAAGACATTGATTATAAAGAGACTTTCTCTCCAGTTTCTTCGAAAGACTCTTTTAGGATTATAATGACATTAGTTGCATTCTTTAATCTAGAATTGCATCAGATGGATGTAAAGACATCATTTCTCAATGGTGACATTGACGAAATAATATATACGGTGCAACCAGAAAACTTTGTGTCAGGAGACCCAAAGAATATGGTTTGCAAACTTAAGAAATCCATCTATGAACTCAAACAGGCTTCAAGACAATGGTATTTCAAATTTCATCATGTGATCATCTCTTTTGGTTTTGAGATGAATTTGGCTGATGAATGCATATACCGTAAATTTTGTGGGAGTAAACATATATTCTTGGTATTATATGTTGATGACATCTTGCTTGCTAGCAATGACATGAACCTTTTACAAGATATCAAGAAATTTCTTTCAAAGAATTTTGATATGAAAGATCTTGGTGATGCTTCTTTTGTTTTGGGTATTGAGATATATCGGGATCGTTCTCAGCATGTCCTTGGTTTATCTCAAAAGAGTTATATTGAAAAGGTTCTCAAAAGATATGGCATGCAAGATTGTAGATCAGTTGATACCCCTGTGGCTAAGGGAGACAAGTTCGGTTTAAATCCGTGTCCTAAGAATGATTTTGAGAAAAGAGAGATGCAAAGAGTTCCTTATGCATCAGTAATTGGAAGTCTAATGTATGCGCAAGTTTGTACTTTTCCAGACTTGGCATATATTACAGGGATGTTAGGCAGATATTTGAGCAATCCAGAACAGGATCATTGGAAAGCAGCTAAAAGGGTCATGAGATATATACAACGAACAAAAGAATATATGCTCACATATAGGAGGTCGGACCAACTTGAGATCATTGGTTATAGCGACTCCGATTTTGCTGGATGTCAAGATAGTATGAAGACTACATCAGGCTACATCTATCTACTTGCTGGAGGTGTTATTTCTTGGAAGAGTGCTAAGTAGTCTCTTATAGCCTCTTCCACTATGGCAGCGGAATTCATAGCATGTTACGAGGCATCCAATCACGAGATTTGGCTGTGTAATTTTGTCACTGGGCTGCGTATAGTTGATGGTGTTGAAAGACCATTAAAGTTATTTTGTGACAATAAATCAGCGGTCTTATATTCCAATAACAATAGGAGTTCGACAAAGTCTAATCATATAGACATCAAATTCCTGGTTGTTAAAGAAAGAGTACAAAGTGGACAATTATCTATTGAGCACATCGGTACAAACTCCATGATTGCGGATCCGCTTACTAAAGGATTGCCACCTAAAGTATTTCATGATCATACCATGAATATGGGTGTCGTTTCACTTAAAGATATTCAGTTTTAGTGGGAGTTTGTAATTTCCGAATTTGCTTGTAAACAGTTCTATTTGGTATTTTGGTAATTCAGTTTGGACATATGGTCATTGTTTTGAATGAACAATTTTTTTATGTTCATTGTGTTACTCGTCAAGTATGATCTCATTCAGTGGACAAGTTGGAAATTGATATGTTAAGATCATATTGCATATAATTTCCATGCTACATACCCATGTCATTTTCCTTGTTATTAAGTTGTATTAACATATGTGACCATTAATGGTTAAGTTACTATGATTGTAACGTAGCCATTTTGATCCTATACTTGATACAACTGGTAGACAGATTATGGATACACTTAAAAGTGGTGACAGAAAGGTTGAGCACATTCGGATATTATGAGATTATAATATCTAGACATATAGTCCAAGTGGGAGAGTGTTAGATTTAATTCCAACGATGGACTTATATGTATATATATATATATATAATCGATAATACTGTCAACTTTAATTATGACCAATTATAAAGAAGTGGTCTAATAAAGTTCAGAAATTCTTTTTGGGTATAAGTGTATTTTTTGGTTGCATGGGATTTCAATATGTAGAGATCTAAGGGATAATTTCATATTTATGATGGGTAGAACTGAAAATTATCAAGGTATTTTGAGAATGGGTCATGGTCCCCAAAGGAAACCACTCAACGCACATCTCTTTTTGAATTCCCATCTCAAAAGGGAAGTTACGGATATCCCTCTTTTAAGAATTGAGCTTTCTCGCCAGAGAGAGATACAGAGAGGTTAGGAAGATTAAAGGTTGGAGGTTTGGCTTCTCCTTTGGAAGATCCGGCCCTTTTTTGTTTAATGGCTGCCCTTCAATCTGGTTAGTGTATTCTACATGTGTATCCTTCTCTTGTATGCTTTTGGTAGATTCGTTTTATTGTTTCTATGGACAAACATGGAAACTTTTATTCATTAAAAGCGCATGGCATGCATGGTTTTAAATGCAATTCTATATTGTACCCTTCTTATACATGTCATTCTCGTTCATATTATTGCACTTTCTTTTCATTCATATACCCTATTATAATTTTCAGCATGTTGCCTTTATTGTCATCTTAAATACTTGATCAATGTCTTTTATTAGTAGCTTTGGTATTATGAGAATCTCATAATTACCTTGTTGATCTAGACGTGTATGTGTAAACAAATAGAAAACTGAAAGTCATACTTCAGTTATGAATTATCTACATTTGTTATGGAAATACCCATCAAGGATCAAGTCTTTTGAATCCAACAATATCATCCACCATTCGAGCTCCTCCTTTCACCGACTCCTTCCTCCGTAGACTCAGAGGAAGTGGTAGCCAACACATGATGTAGACCAAACTGCTGTTGAAATCACACGTTGAGTAGAATCACTAGATTCAATCACCTGCACAAGCCCTACTCTCGCAACCATCTCCATCCCAACCCAAGTCGACAACTAGGTCATCCATTTGTCCTCGCATAGCCACCAACCACACACACCCCTTCAACCTTTGGCCAGTGTAGTGGAGAGGGGTAGCATGAGGTAAGGGATAATGGGCAACAAGGGAGATGGCAGACAGATGAGGGAAAGGATGCAGTTGGTAGCAAGGAATAGGGGTTAACAAGGGAGGGGGCAGATAGAGATAAGGTTGACGGGACATCAAGAGTATTGAGTGACGAGGGATTGGGTGAAGAGAAGCAAGGGAGAGGGGATGGCAAGGGATAATATGCGACAAGGGAGGATGCAGTGAGTGACGAGGGACAGGGGACTGTGAGGGATGGGGGTGATGAGGGAGGGGTAAATTGATAGCCGTTGTATTTTAACGAAGATGTGTGCATGGTTATATTAACTTAAAGAGTTGATGGATCAACTCAAGGAGTAACGATGTGTATATATATGTAAGACGGTCACTCTAGAGGGGTTTGGGTGCAAATACAAAATATGGAGGGATTGAAGTACAATTATGAGAACACTCATTCAGAGGCTTTTGAGTAAAATCGGACTTTTTAGAAATAATTATTAAAATATTCATAATTAATTAAATAAGTATCAAGTTTGAACATTTAAAAATAATTATCAATCGGCACTTGAGGTGCAGATTTGGGAAGTCAATCTCAAATGAACACCTCAAGTGTCAACTTGGGTTTCTCCCATTTAGATAACTTGTATTCATATCTCTCTTTTTATTGACATCCGAATCACCCAACAATGCTTTTATTTCTCCAAAGGAGGGACATGCATGCAAATGGCACAAAAGGGAGCAAGTCTTCAAATGCCTATTTGGGCTTGCTCCTGTTTAGGTCATTTGCATGCATGCCCTCCTTTGGAGAAACAAAAGCATTGTTGGGTGATTTTTTCCCATCAATTTGAGGAAGCAACATGTGGGATAAGAACAAATGACCCAAAAGGGTGCATTATAATAACTATATTATTATAATTTTGAAAATGGTAATTATATCATCCATATTTTTTGTATAAATATAAGTAAATGTTTTAAACTTTTCTCAGAATCTAACTTTATGGATTGACTCCCGTATACATAAGTTGATATTATATAAGCTCCAGGTCTCACTTCTCATACAAATATATAACATATAATATTATAATATTTTTTAGTAAATAATTTATTACAAATATCATTTTGTGATCTACAATTTTTTGTGAATGATGCATTATATCCATCTTTTCATAAAACACAATTATTTTTAATATTTTAGATCATTCTTTAATCATGCGGATCGATTCCTGGCTATATAAATTATATTTATTTTGAATGTCAATTAAACTGAAAATATAAAATAATTCTTAATATTTTAGATTTTTTTTAATCTTGTGGATCGATTTCTTATAATATAAATTATATTTGTTTTGAATGTCAATTAAACTCATAATATAAAATAGATCTTAATATTTACCACACTGTTCAAACAAATATAGTTTATATTGTGAGAAATCGATCGACAAGATTAACAAATAAATTTTAATATTATGAGTAATCATTAATAATAGATAAAAAATATATGGCACCTCGCAATTATGAGACCCGTGAAGGGCCCCAACAATCAGCATGGATATAGTCGAACGTATCTTTCGGCATGTGAATAGCTTTACTGAATTTCTTCCTGTGCCATTTCCCGAGCATGCAATGCTCGTAGAACTCCAGCTTGGATCCCTTGAGATCCCTGATGAGACTATTCTGACTAAGGATATTCATCCCCATCCGACTCATGTGTCCCAACCGCATATGCCACAATTTTGACTTTGATTTCACGGCTTGGGGTGCCACTACAAAAGAACCTGTAACTGTAGGCACATGCATGATGTATATGGTCGTCTGTGTGTTGCCTTTGATGACAACCACGCCATCTTTGGCAACCTGCATAACTCCACCTTCATCATTGTACCTATATCCTTTAGAGTCCAATACCTCAAGGAATATTATGTTCTTTCTAATATCAGGAACATATCGTAATCATCATCCTCATGACTCGATCATGCATCTTGATCTCCACAGAGTCGATCCCACAATCTTGCATGTTGCATCATTCCCCATGACGACGTTTCTACCATTTATCTTCTCATAAGTGCAGAACCAATCTTAAGTGTGAGTTGTATAGTACGAACAATCAGAATTAAGAATCCATGTGTTATTAATCGTCTTCTGATCTATGACGGTGAGAACCATATTGTCTTCGAAATCTATATCTCCCTTATCTACGACAGCAACCTTGGCTTTGCCTTTCTTCTTCGGGCAGTCCTTCTTCCAAAAGGTTCCTTGCAGTAATTACATATGTCCTTAGAATTGTGCTTCTTTGACTTAGACTTCTGATTTCCTTTCTTCATGTATCCAGAACCAGCATGACTCTTTTCATAAGTCATAACCAAACATGTGGCGATAGAGTCATGCTTTCTGGTAGCCATACGTTGAAGTTCAGGCGTATGCATACTCGCGCAAACTTCATATAGGGTTATCGATTCTTTTCCCACAATGAACGACTGAATAAAAGTCTCATATGACAGCGGAAGAGAAACTAACAAAATCAAAGTAGCATACTCATATTCAATCTTAACATCTATGTTTTCTACATACATCAACAATGTATTTAAGTGACATAGATGATCTTTAAGAGATGTACCTTCCTACATGCGGAGAAAGAACAAGCGTTGCCTCAACAACAACTTATTGATCAGAGACTTCATCATGTACATACATTCAAGTCTCAACCACAGAGCGGTCGGAGAATCCTCATCGGTAGCCTTCGCGATAATCTCATCCGTCAAACATAGCATGATCGTCAAATGCACCTTCTCTTCCCGCACCATCAACTCGAAGGGTTCGATAGCTTACTCCTGTTGTTGGTCTAATGGCGCTCAGATGCCCTATTGCTTCAGAAGGGCTCATCTTGATCTACCATAGACTAAATCTGTTCCTCCCAGTGAACTTCTCGATCTTTAGATTTTGCAGCGCCATCTTACTTGATGATCATGATGGAACTCGATGCTATGATACCAGTTTATTGTAAATCGTAGAAGCACATACAAACATGATCAAGCAAGCAAGTAGGAAGATGCACGGATTTGCAAGGTTCACTCGTAACTAAGCTACATCCTTGGGTGGCGACGATTGATTTTCACGACGTGAATAAGAAGAAAATACAGAGGATATAGAGAGACCTAACCCTAGGGGAGTTTATATACTACTCCAGTACAGATGGATCCCTGAAACAAATAGATCCAAATACCCGAATACAAAAGGAATCCTTAAAAAAATTGTTAGGGCAGCAAAGAGGGAGCATCGTTGCTCCCCTCCAGACCCCCCCTCCTCCCAATCCCACATGCTCGCTGACCGAACAACGAGACCCCCATCTTGTTGGGGTGTGGTACGGTAGGAGGGATGCATACGGAGGTATTAGGATTCAAGGCATACCAACGTCGCTACTTTAGAACTTTGGGGAGAGACTAGAGCTTTGTCATATTTCAAGTTTGACTGATCTTAACAACTTCTGGAACTTGGGATCAAAGATTGGGTGATTGAGAATTGGAACAACTATATTTGAGATGGCTTGACAGTGAAGCAAGTGATCACTAAACTCGGACAACTCTTGGATAATTTGGTCAAGCACGGCAACAAAGAAAAGAACAAAGGTAGGATGCACAGAATGAGGTGGATAAGATTGACCAAAGAGAAGATTTTATGACGTTTACTCAAGATGATATCCAGTACGGACTGTCACAACATGCCATTATAAAGGAAGTTGATTAACAATATAAGGTGGGTAAGATTGATCAACAAGAAGACTCTATGATCTTTACTCAAGATGAGATCCAACACAAATTGTCACAGCATGCCATTATGAAGGAAAAGGATTACAATAGGATGATAGATTGGAGACAAAGATATAGAGCTATTTGAAATAAAGTATGGTCGAAGAAGAAAACTTAATTAGAGAACATTGTGAGACAAGGCGATCAAGGGTGACTAACATGTGGATAAGGATCCAGATGATTTCTTATGAAAGTTTGGAAGAAAGAGTTTGTCTTAACTAGAGATGGTCATGGAGAGGTCCTACGATCTTTCGGCAATAAGATGAGGAAATTACCGGGGAGTTCTCTGAATAGGTGTGGAAGGCACTCTTTAGCTGAATGAGGACACTTCGCCGAGTCTTGATGGCTTGCTAGTTTTCTTCTTCAACGAATTTCATAAGCTTACAAAATGGCTATTCTCGATCTGATAACGGGGTTCCGAGAGGGAAATTTCGACTTTCACGACATAAATAAGGCCTTGATTTTTTACTGCTCAAGAAAGATATGACTGCCTTAATAGAAGACTTTAGACCAATTACTCTTTTGAATATGGTTTATTGATTGTGGAGAAGATTAGAGGTGCCTCCCTCGACCATCAGCCTATCGCAGACTACTTTTGTGCATTGCATATTCATAGCTGACCCCCAAGCGATGGCCTCTGAGATTTTAGCAGGGTGGAAAAGAAGAAATGATATAGAAAGTAGAGTTTTTAAAGGCTTTTGACAATGTCGATTGGAATTTCTTACATAGCTTTTTATATAAAGAGGTTTTTCAAGTGTCTAGAGTACATGGATGAAAAGATGTGTTACGATTCTTATGACCACGATGTTCATGTGGTAGATCAGTCCAAGGTGAAGATAGGCAATGGTGCCCTCTTATACGTTCATTGTTTGTGATTGTTATGTGACATATTGAACATCATTACTTCAATAGTGCAGAATGTCTTCTACATAGGTTTCACGAATGTGAAGACAAAAGAATGAAATTATTTATTCTTGAAGCTGGAGGGTTCTCTTATATAAGTAAATTACATAAAGAAGACAAAGGAAACAAATAATACATAAAAGACATGAAAGATAACTAATATCTCATCACTCCCCCTCGAGTTGGAGCGTAGGTATCTATCATGCTCAACTTGAAGTAGCATCTTTGGTAAGGCCCTCTGGCTAGGCCCTTGGTAAGTACATCTGTTATCTGATCTCCAGAGCTGACATGAGTAGTGGAGATGAGACCCTTCTGTATCATGTCACGAGTGTAGTGACAGTCCACCTCGATGTGCTTGGTCTTCTCATGGAAGGTTGCTTTGTTTGAAATGAAGAGAGTAGCATGGTTGTCATATTGAAGGTGCATGGGAAGAGGCACCTCAACAATCAAGTCAGTAAGAACAGATCTGACCCACATTATCTCTGTACTCGCTTGTGTCATGGTCTTGTATTCTGATTCTGCACTAGATATGGTAGCCATAGTATGCTTATTGCTCTTCCATGACACCAAGGAACTTCCTATGAACACTGTAAAGCCAAAAGTAGACTCTCGTCCTTGGGACACCTCTCATAGTCTGCATCTGCACACGCTGTAATTGCAAGGATGTACCTCTGGTAAATAGAAGATCATTACTAGATGAGGCATTCAAATACCTCAGAATCATATGGATTGCATCCATATGTGCTTGTCTAGGCTGCTCCATAAACTGACTCACGTTGCTTACTGCAAAGGATATATGGACTGGTGATAGTCGCATAAAGAAGCTTCCCAACAAGCTCCATGTACCTCCTCTTATCGACCTCCTCAGTGTCATCATCATAGAGCTCCATGCCCGGGTCCATTGGAGTAGTGACAGGCCTGCAATCTACCATGCATGTCCCAGAGACAGGTTTCCCGTCTTATTTCTGGAGTTTTGGGATCTAGTCGGACGGGAGATGGTTGATGTGGTGGAAGAATTCACTAATAATAATGCTGGCTTTGACAGACTTAATAGGGTGTTGATTTTTCTTTTACCAAAAAAGGATGTCTAAGAGAATATTGAGGACTCACGGCCCATCGTGCTCTCCAACGCGATCTACCTCACTGTGGTAAAGGCCCTGGCTATTAGATTGAACTGTGTGATGGATCACATCATCTCTCCATTTCAGAGTGCCTTCATTCCGGGTAGACAGATTGCCGACAGATTGATTATGGCATCTAAGATTATTGCTACTTGGAAAGACGGAATTCGAAGGGGGTGGTTTGGAAGGTGGACTTCTCCAAAGCATACAACACATTGGACTAGCGCTTCTTATGGATGGCGATGTCGAGATGTGAATTTTCAGACAGTTGGATCTCATGGATGAAACGATGTGTTACCACGTCATCTTATGCAGTGCTTGTCAACAAAAAACCTGAGGGTGATTTTTTTCAACCACAACGAGGGGTCAGACATGGTTTTCCCCTTGCACCGATGCTCTTTGTAATTGCAGTCGATGTTATGGCATGTATGGTGACCCAGATGGTGTAAGGTGAGATCTCGTCTGAATACAGTAATGATGTAATATCTATTCCTATGCTACAATACGCAGATGACACTATCTTCTTCATCAATGGGGGTAAAGAGGAAGCTAGAGGCATGGCTCTGACCATGGAGATTTTTTGGGAACTTTCTAAGTTGGTACTAAATCGTAGCAAATCTATTGCAATCCCACTGGTCACTCTAACTCTGATGCTCTTTATTGTTGTTTCATGCTTTGCATTGAGAGGAGCTCTCTCCCGATGCGCTATTTGGGGCTTCCTCCGACAGACAGTACTCTTAAGATGGCGGATTGGCTTCTGGTCATTGAAAAAATGGAAAGAAAACTTGCAGGTTAGAAGGCATTGATCCTCTCCCGGGGAGGTCGTTTGGTGCTGGTGAAAGCGGTTCTCTCTGTTATTCTCATTTACTTCATCTCATCACATATGCTTCTTGTTGGGATTAGACATAGACTAGAGGTACTCATGAAATGTTTTCTTTGGGGGGAAACAGTCTAGGATGGTCATGGCCTTCATCTAGTTGATTGGGACACAGTTACATTGCCCCATAAGGAGGGAGGATTAGGGATCTAATGCTTGGACTCATTGGATGAAGCTCTTCTTTTAAAATGGGTCAGGCGGGATTTGGAACAGTGGAAATGATATTTGTTACAGACTCATTAGACAGATCTATGGTATTGGAGTCAAGCACTCATTTCCTCATCATCTTGATTTTAGACCGTTAGCTTTCTGGTAAGGGATTAGATTGGTGCTCCCTTATTCTGGAGCCTCTTTAGATCGTGCCTTCGGGATGGCAATTCGTTTGGATCCTAGTCTGACGACTGGTCAGGTAATGGAACGCTCTCGTCGAGGTCCCCTCGCTTATTTTCTTTGGCATCTAATCGCGATGCAAAGGTGGCGGAGTGTTGGGTCGACGGTAACTGGATACCCATGCTCTAATCTGAATTCTCTGATCAGCGCCTCGATGACTTCTTGCTTCTATTGACTTTATAAGACAGATTGAAAGGCCTGCTATTGGACGGGACCACTGGTTTGGAAGCACAATTCCTTTTCGGTCAAAAATGCATACAAGACTAACTCTAGACCGCTCCATCTAGGACAGACTCTTTGACTCAAGACTGCAACTTTATCTGGAAGCTAAAGATGCCAAGCAGAATTGGTTTCTTTATGTAGCTTTTCCGCAGAAAGCGCATCATGACCAAAGATAGTTGTCATAGACTTTTGGGGGTTATCTCAAACAAATGCCCTCTCTGTGTGACATATATTGAGACGCTTGATCGCCTTTTCTTTCGTTGTCAAAGAACTTCCCCTATCTGGCAGGACTATCTATGTAGAACATGGACCTATTTTGGAACTCCCTTTTTGAGGCCAGAGACCGATCTAAAGGGGACCTTCTTCGGCCTATCTCAATTGTCTGTGCAATTTGGTTAGCCAGAAACATCACTCTCTTCTCTTCTTCTCATTTCTACGCTGAGAATGTATTTTTTCACTCTAAGGATCTTCTTGAGTCTTGGGTGTTGTAAGTCTTTCTACATCTTTGTACCCGTCAATTAATAAATGCTAGGGTAGACACCTTAGTGTGTTTCCCCCTCTTTTGGTCTCAAAAAATGTATATCTCAGAGAGAAGATATGTAACGTACTTCCTCTGGGTCATCACAAGACCTCGATGGTTCCTAGCAAACTTCAGCCCAAAGAAGTAGCATAGGATACTAAGCTCCTTGGTCACAAACTGCTGACCTTAAAAATCCTTAGCAGTATGGATACCCTGCTCGCCATCCCTTGTAACAATGATATCATCAATATAAACAAGTATGGCAATTGTAATTCTCTAGGTCCTCTGAACAAACAGTGAATGGTCGACAGTCAATCTCACAAACCCATGTTGGTTGATCAAATCTAAGAGCTTTTGGAACCATGTTCTTGGACTCTACTTAAGGCCATATATGGTCTTGTGAAGCTTGTAAACCTTTTGACACTCTCACTCAGCAGCGAACCCAAGTGGAAGATGCATGTAAACCTCCTCCTGTAGGTCACCATGGAGAAATGCATTCTTCACATTAAGCTGATAGAGGAGCCAATCCTGTATCACTGCAACTGATAGAAGTATACATAGAGTAGAATGGTTGGCCACTGGAGAGAATGTATCCAGATAGTCCACCCCATATGTCTAGGTGAACCCACATGCCACAAGTCTCACCTTGTACTGATCTACACGGCCATCTGGTTGGTGCTTCACCGTGAACACCCACTTGCATCCAACAACGGATGATGAAATAAGTCTCCAAGTACCATGCGATTGTACTGCGGTCATCTCCTCCTCCATGGCAAGATGCTACTGACTGTCTTGGATGACCTCCTGATAAGTCAGTGATATCTCCACGGCTGATACTACCATGGTAAATCTCCTGAAATCCTCTAAAAGTCCGCCCAAAGAAACTTGGGTTGCAAGAGGATATGAAGTACAAGTATGTCTCTGCTTTCGCAGATCAATAGGCACATAGAGATCATCTGCCATCTTCTTGAACATGTAAGTTTCCCTCTTGAGAGGGTGCCTACTCATCCTGTACGGAAATCTGTTGCATAGACAATTCAGTAGTGCCATCAATAAACAATGTGCTCATTACATACTTGAGGCGTGTTGCATGATGGGGAAGATCTGCGAGCAGAGGGAACATAATGAGACATGTGAGTAAACACGCGTGGCAAAAACTGAGTCAAGATGGGTAACGGTCTACGGGAAGCCACAAAAGCAGGTGTAGGTATAGGAGGTGGTGGTGGTGGAGGTGGCAATGGTGGTGGTGAAGGAGGTAGTAGAGCAGGTGTAGGAGGTGGTAGAGCGTAGGAGGTGGAGGCATGTAGACCTCCTTATCAAAGTCAGATGGGGCCAGTTTGTCACCTGTGGGAGAGAAATACATGACAGACTCAAAGAATGTAACATCAATACTGATAAAGTATTTCCGCCGAAGCGGATCAAAGCAACTATATCCTTTTTGGGTACGAGAGTAGCCAATGAAGACACACTTGACAGCTTTGGGGGAAAGCTTGTCACGATCAAGCGAAAGATTGTAAACAAAGGCCTTAGATCCAAACACACGTAAGGGAGAACATATCCTTCTCGAGAAACGCAATCAAGAAAGGAACCTTTTCTCCTAAAACAGAAGATGGCATGCGGTTTACTAAGTAGTAGGCAGTGAGAACCGCATCACCCCAATAAGAGTGAGGAGCATGACTCTGAATCAGAAGGGTTTTGATCACATTGAGTAAATGACGATGTTTGCGCTCGGCGACACCGTTCCGCTGAGATGTATAGGCACACGAGGTCTGGTGTACAATTCCAAGAAACTTGAGAAACTCGTATAGATGTAAATGTAAAACTCTAAGGCATTCAGAAGACAAATACTTGATAGTAGCAAAAATATATTCTTTCTCATTAATAAATGATTTATTGACAGACCCAACATCAGACATATTCTTTACCAAGAAAAGCCAAGAAAGTCTAGAATAGTCATCTAGAGCAACCAGATAAAAACGGTGTCCCTGGTGATCAGGGACACGACTTGGACCTCAAATATCTAAGTAAATGAGCTCAAATAACTGAGAACTGCTCCGATACTGACGAGATGGAAATGATAAATGATGATGCTTCCCAAGCTAATAAGCCTCGCACTGGAAGGAAGATTATGTAGAGATCTTTGGGAGGACATAGCACGGCTTCTGCAGAGGAAGGTGGCCAAAACGAAGGTGCCATGGGTACGGTGAGATTGGTCCAGTAGGAATAGTAGAGGCATTGGCATGAGGAGGTCGGACCATTCTATAGAGCCTCCGCTGCTTATTGCCACATCCAATCACTTTGCCCGTGATTATGTCCTGAAACACAAGAGAAGAGGGGTCAAGAATGGCACGACAATGCAGATCCTTTGTAATCTGACTAACAGAAAGTAAGTTCATTAGAAAAACAGGAGCATATAAAACATTATGCACGTGTATGAATGGCGTCAAATACACCTCTCCATGTCCTGTGATGGGCAAGTGAACCCCATTTGCAATAACGGCCCATCTACCAGGGGGTATAGACCTGTAAGACCTGAACTGGGCTCTGTCTCTACATAGATGGTGAGAAGCACCAAAGTTCATGGTCCATTCTGTCATATATGCACTGCTACAACCAGTAAAATATATGTGACACCTGAGGAGCTCGAAGAGGCACTAGCTGTAGTTGTAGTATCTGTGGATCATGTAGTGGTAGTGTCGGCAATTTGGAGTCATGATTTATAGTATACGAGAGACAATGCCATCAAGGCATGGATCTGCTTGAGGATTTATAGTATCTGAAGGCTCAATTTGATCTGCCACGCGAGCAAATACGAGGTATCCATGCTTCTGATAGCATGTGTCCTCAGAATGTCATGGATAATGACAGTAAGTGCAAGGACTACGCTGGCGTCCATCACCTCTACCATGGGACTACGCCTTCTAAACTGAGTAGAACCTCCTCTATCGTGAGAAACAACCATTGTTGAGGAAAGCTGTGTGGTAGTAGCAGGTAGAATAAGAAGCCTGCCGAGACGATTGTAAGCCTCTACTATGGGAGGTATGGTCGCCCCAGTATGGAGTTGTGCTTGTGTTGCCTCATACTCTGGGTCAAGCGCAACCAAGAAAATTCCAACCATCGTGGAGTTCCTGTATGCCATTTGTTGCTCTGTCGAGGTCATAATCGATATGAAGTTGTGAAGCTTCTTCAACATGTCATGAAACGAGGAGTAGAATGTGTGCAGTTAACAATCATTTTGCTTTGCTTTGTATATGTCAAACTAAAGCTGAAGAATCTTGGCATCGTTCTTCGCTTGAGCATAAGTGGATGCAGAATATCCCACATCATCTTGATAGTGGGCTGGTTCACAATATCATTGGCTATCTCTGTGGTGAGAGTGTTATCTTGCTTCCATGAAGCATTGTCCCCAATCTTGTCCGTTGGCTCGGGTTTTGTCAGAATGTGCTCCTTGTTATTGCACTGCATGAGGATTAGAAAATGCATGGACCACAACTCATAGTTGGTCCCATCCAGCTTCACGATGGGCTCCGGACCCTTGAAGGCATCAGATGAAGAAAAGATATCACCCTTATTTTCTGACATGATAAAAAAATGACCAAAAATAGAACTCGACTGGGAAAGTAAACAGATTTGAACAAACCTACACGATCATATGTAGGATTGGTTGTACATATACATTCATACAACCATCCTCTTCAATCTCCGATCTGTGCCAGGGTCGAAAAACGTGATATAGAGGTTTGAAATCACGTTTTCTGCACAAAATCAAACCGATTCAGGCTGCAGGTCAGTGTTGAACAAGAAACAAATTAGCCATGCAGATTCGGAGGGGTGTGAGAGGCCGCTAGGGATCGCACAAGGCCCAGAGGGACCGAGAGAGGCCCAAGGGGGGCGAGAGAAGCCGCAAGAAGCTGCTGCGGTGGCCCTGAGGCAGCGTTGGAATCCCCATCAGCTTGCTGCGACGGTGTTTGGGAGTCTCGGTGGTTTTGTTGTGGCCCTGCAAGGGGTTCTGGTGGCGGCGACGGCCCTACAGCGACGTTGGAGAAGTCGTGCATGCGTGGAGGCTGAGGGTGAGAGATAAAGCACAAATGGGTATTCGAACTCCAATATAGGACAATCGCTCTGATAACATGTGGAGAGAAAAGAATAAAATTATTTATTCATAAAGCCCGAGAGTTCTCTTGTATAGGAAAGTAACGTGTTAGGCAAATTACGTAAAGAAGACCTATGAAACAAATAATACATAAAAACATGAAAGATAACCAATATCTCAACAACCAACCATAACTACTCCATTCTCATCCTCTAATATACGGGCAACACTTTGTTTTTTTGCTGAGGGTCTAAGGAGGTAGAGGCATTGGCAACTTTGTAATATATCTTAAGTGGCTACTCTCTTGCGAATAAATAGGGCCAAGTCCTCTTTTGTACCTTTTGGAATGCCCATGATGAGGTAGAAATGGCTGGCTCTGTTTGGCACTCCAAGTTGGCGTTTGCTGATTAGTAATTGGGTATCCTCTTGTTCATAAGGAAACTTCACCTAAAAAACTAGATCCATCTAATTAAAAAGACGAAAAATAGTCTTGTCGGTTGGAAGGTAATATGATTCTTGAGGGGAGGATGGTTGAAACGCATGCTAAAGGCCATCCTTCCTGCAATTTTCTCCTCATTGTCCACTCCAAAGATCCACCAACATCTGGAGAGTGTGATAAAAAGGTTTAGGACTACCATTGGACAAGAAAGCACGGATCTGATGACATGGGACTTTATATCTAGGCATTTAGAGGACAATGGTCTTGGGGTGCTCAGATTTCAAGAAATGAACAAGTCCCTCTTTGCGAAATAGGTGGTAAGAATCTAGAGAGATAAGGAGGATTTAGTCTGTTCATTACTTCAGGAATCTCTTGTAGGGTTGGGCAGGGTTGGGTTGGGGTACTATTCACAGGGGTACCCCCTCCTCACAGTTTACTATTCACCCAGCCCAACCCAACCCAACCTTGTCCAACCCTGCAATCAAACGAACCAGGCGTGTGTACGACATGGAAAATTTTCTACCCTCAGTTCCACGCAGTTTTAAGCAACGGTAGATCCTTTTGTTTCTGAATGGATGGAAATAGGGTCCTTGAAAGATAGATTTTCGAGGCCCTTCGTGTTTGCGGCTAGAAAGGAGTCCTTGATCGAGATTATTGGTCGTCATCGGAAGGGGGTGGCGTAATGATTCTTCATTGTTCAATTCTAATCTTTTAGTTGTAAGGATGTTGGACTTTTCCACGATAATGAAGGAGATTTAGGGGAGGAGCGGCCATGCGTTTGACGTGACCATTGGAGCTGGGATAAGCATTTTACGATAAAGAAAGGTTATAACCTTTTTCTATCTCAAGCTAAGGCTCAGATAATGAGGTAATCAAATATTGCATACTCTTATGAAAGGCAAAAGCACTTTTAAAAGTTAAAATTTTTATGTAGCTCTTTCGGTGGAATAGGGTGGAATATTTTGATGACTAGGCCATCGAGGGCATACTTTATTGACATTTGCTAGAGTATGCATCCATAAATGGGTAATTGGATCTTTCCAGGGTCTAATTACCAGTCACATCCTCTCAAGTCCAGTCCCACATCGTCACCTCTTGTATTCATTGAGAGAGTAGTAACAGATTATCCAACCCTAAAGATGTGTTATCCTGTGGTATCCTCTCGTTCCTTACAGAGTAGGGTTCTATGTAACCTCGTGTATTCTATATTGTTCTTTATCATTTATTATCTCTGATTATGCTTCTGCATAATCATTTTATATGTGGTACCAGTGCAGGTTCAATTCTAGGATATGTTTTTGAAGTTATATTTTGATTATTTTTTACGTTCTTTGATCTTTGAGATCTATTCCAAAATTCTTGAGATATTTATGATTCATCATGCCATATGTGAAAATTCGGACGAATTTTGATCATGCCACGGTCTAGTTCAAGGAAAATTTATAGGGTTTCTGATGAAACCCTAATTCTGTCAGTTGTCCTCAGTGATGATTTGATCGACTGCACCGTTTTAGAAAACTTAATTGCATGGCAGTAGGCACCTCCTTCGGAAAGGACTCCATGCGCAATTGATCTCCAAGCGATCTAGTGTACGCGCAACCGTGCCTCCAGCCACACAGTCACCTCTCCATCAACCAGGATAGTCGAGGAAGGCAGTAATGAGTTCCCCTTCTGCGAACCCTAGTCCGTGCCTCCATGAATATCTATGTCACCAACATAAAAACAAGGTATATTTGATGGTGTCATTGTTCGAGAACCCATCATTCGATGGTGTAGTTATTTGAGAGGCGCACATCTGATCGGGTGAGGGCACTGAAAAAAAGGGGCAGATGGCAGTGGCGGCGGCGCCCCAATATGTTCTTGCAAAGTTGAATCCTAAATCCATCAAGAACCCTAAATGATGCGCACACGTCGACAACTCTATGATGGATCCCATCAAAGCTGAGCAACTCCAGCATCAGGTGCATCAATACTCGCACATCTGTGGTGCACCTTCGTTGTACACCTCTGGGCCATCGCATCGTCAACCCTTGTAGGTGGTGGCTTCATTCTCGGATCCAAAGTAGAAAAGGTTTTGAAGGTTATGAAACATGGAAAATGTATAAGACCCGATGACATTGCTATAGAAGTATAAAGAGTTATAGATGAACATGATTTGATTTGGCTTACAAATTTATTCAATGTTATTTGGTGAAGCAAGAAAATGCATAGAGAATGGAGACATATCACGGTGCCTCTTTACAAAAATAAAGGAAACTTTCAAAAAAATTTGCATTACATAGGTATCAAACTACTGAATCATACTACGAAAATTTGAGAACACATGACTGGAAGAAGGTTGAGGTAAGTTTTCAAGGTAACAGAAAATCAAATAGGATCAATTCCATGTCACTCAATTATTAATGCTACGCACCAATTAGGAGAACATTGGAGATTTCCAAAGCTAAAAGGAAGATCATTTATATGATTCAGTCCCAGGAGAGAACTTGTGGAGAGTTTTGGAGAAGAGACGAGTACATATTGTGTACAGTAACCTCACAAAGGATATGTATGATATGGCTTCATCTTGTGTAAGGATCCAATCTGGGAAGACTGTCTATTTTGACATCAGCATCGATCTGCATCAAGGTTCACCTATGAGTCCATTCTTGTTTACTTAATTATGAATGCATTGACTAATCACATTTAGGATGAGATACCTTAGTCTATGTCGTTCGTCGATGATATTGTGTTGATTGATGAGGCTAGACATGGAGTAAATGAGAAGCTTGATGTTGGAGACATGCCTTAGATTAAACAATTTTGTATAGGGTTAAGACTAAATATATGGATTGCATATTTGATGGAAGTAATGGTAAGGAATTGAGATGAAGATTGGATAAAATAACATTCAGATGAAAGATTATTTTGAGATACTTGGGGTGTATTTTACAACATGATAGGGAAGTCGATGGAGATGTTAATCATAAACTAAATGCATGTTTGCTAATGTGGAGAGGAGCCTCTACTATTTTATGTGATAAGAAAATTCTTTTGAAATCAAAGGGAAGTATTACAAAGCAACTGTAACCATATACATGTGCAGAGAATGATAGTAGTAAAAGTGAATATACTTTAGTAGATGTATAATGATATACGAAAATATTGGATTCAAAACAATAAGATCAGAAGGAAACTTGGTGTAGCGTCGATAGAGGATAAGATGAGAAAAAAACGCTTAAGATGGTTTGACCATTTGCAAAAGAGATTGACTAATGCACCAATTTAAAAATGTGAGATTTGGGGTGTTGCGCCGACTAAGGGAGGGCGAGAAAGGTCCAAAAAGTATTGGAAGGAGACTATCCGAAGGAATCTTAAATGTTTGGATCTAAGCTGGTGAATGATTCAAGATAGATCTGAATGGAGGTAAGGTATCATTGTAGCTGACCCTACTTGATGTGAGAAAAGGCTTTGTTGTTGTGGTGGTTTAGAATGATTTGAGCCCATGGCAGGTCAGCTTCTATTCCCATGATTTGGTATCATTTGAGCAGGTTATCTTTATTCCCATTGCTTGGCATTAACTGAGCCCACAACAGTTCACTCGAATATCCAATGTACGTTACTATTGGGGCCCATAATGGGCCACCATTGAGACTCATGGTAAGGCTTTGTCATATGAGTATATATCTTGGAATTATGGGATAGCGGTAAGGGACGAAGCCGTCCTGATAACGAAATTGGTTGATCGTTGATGAGGAGTATTTAGATGAGAGAATAACAGAAAAGTACTTGACGAATCAAAGAAATGTGATCATAATATACATTGTAGTAGTTAACATGGTACAAGTTCCAATGAAAGTTATATTATGGAATCATTCCTTGGAGTTGGTTTTTAATTGAAAGTATTATATTCACCGTGGTCCACCCATAGCACGTGCAAGGATACATCTTAGGGTAAATTACAAAAAATGTATCAATTAAATCTCGATTCCCAATTAGAAGCCTCATTTTCAATTGTAACAAATAAGGGCCTGAACTTTCAACTTAATGGTCTAACGTTGACATATAAAGGTCGTTGAAGCTTATAGAGGTCTCTATTTGAGACAAAAACATAAGATCATGCCCCTCTTTGTTACAATTGAAAAATGAGTCCCTTAATTGGGAATTGAGGCATAATTGATGCTTGTTTTTTCGTAATTACCTTTACATCTTATTGATCATTCATGGTTGACGTAATGATCTCAAATCTACACTTTTAGTCAACTTGTTCTAGATAAATTAGTTAAACCATCTTTGATTGTGGGTAATTGGATCAGGTGGGAGAGAACCACCTAGTATGATAAACCATGTACAAGATCCTACTAAGTGTACTTTATGAGAACGAACTCAAGGTTTGGGGAGGATTAAATACGAGATTTGATCGTACTAAGTGTATATTTTTAAAATCATGGGTGGTATAATTGGATTGTGAATCCTTTGTCGTACGGCAGAGTCTATTGTATAGGCAGAGTTGCTACCACCAAAATCTGAAACCGTGTGCACCTCCCGATCACATGTTTCGGGTTTTGCTTGTAGCAACTCTGCTTATACAGTAGAGGATCCATGCCCATGTAATTGATCATTGACGATGAGTAATCTTTAGGATTTATGAGATAGTTTTAATGGCAAGAACCATTGCCATTGTAATGAAATTTATCGATCATTTGCGATGAGTATATCACACAGGTTTATGGGATGTTGTTAGGTCTGAGACTATCATCCTGGAAATGAAGTTCATACATCTAATCTTGAAGATGGAGGGAATTTAAACCTCATGTTACTTGTGATATCTTGCTTGGTTAAGTTAAAGGAAAACATGTCATGAGGTACGATGAAATAGTACTACGGGGGAAAGCACCTATGTGGTATGGATGGGTTTTAGTGGTAAGCTTTCTGTTGCACTTTGGTGAATAGTCATCTTTCGATTTTTGGTGTTTCCTCTATAATAGTCGGCATGTGTAATGCTTCCTCTGTAATAGTCGGTATGTCCTGGGAACACATTACAAAGCTAGATGATAAGTGATATCATGGTTTCTGTTCTAGGTAGTGTGCGTTATTGGACAGATGCAGTTGAGAGTTGAGGTTTTCGCTCCGCCTTGCCGAGCCTTGAGTGTGTTTTTTAGTTTCACAATGTTACTACCACGGTTTTTTAGGGTAGGCTTAAGTTGTAACTGTCTTTGGCAAGTAGATTATATTATAAGTCACTCAATATCCAAGAGAAACGAGTTTGAAAACAAATAATTGAGTAACAACATAAATGAAGTTGATTCCATGATCTTTTTCCACGAAAATATATATTACGAATAATATGAAATATTTCCTCTAATAGATAATGTGGTCCTAGGTGAATCATATGTTGAATCCCTGACATGGGATATGAGTGAGTTGGATCGTAGTAATATATATATATATATATATATATATATATATATATATATATATATATATAGGGGCGATCATATGAGATGGGATTTTGGTGAGATGGTGAGATGGGGCATTCTGGACCACTAGTTCCAACCAGGAGAGAGAGAAAGGCAGGAGAGAGAATACAACAACTTGTGGTCCAGAATGTCCCATCTCACCATCTCATAAAATCTCATCTCATAGGATCACTCCCCTCTCTCTCTCTCTCTCTATATATATATATAAGAGAGAGAGAGGAAAAGGAAGCTGCTCCATGGAGCAGCTAAGCTGGTTGCTCCACGGAGCAATTTTCCCTTCTTTTTTATTTTTTTTGAAATTTTCACCATGTATATTCATCTATATATCCCTCCTTTATGTTATTCAAATTTCGTCAGAAACAGAGACTCCTATGCCCTCCATCCAAAATAGGTCGATTACAGCACATTTCAGACCGTTAAAATTACCTATTATAGATGGAGGGAATAAGAGTCTATGTTTCTAACGAAATTTGAATGACATATAGGAGGGATAGATAGATGAATATACATGGTGGAAATTTCAAAAAAAAATAAAAAGAGGGGGAAATTGCTCTGTGGAGCAGCCAGCCAACTTAGCTGCTCCATGGAGCAGCTTCCTTTCCTCTCTCTCTCTCTCTCTCTCTTATGGGATTAAAGGAGGCTACTCCCTGGGTGTAGCCAATTGGCTATTCCCACCTCTATTTTTCCCTATATTTTTTATTTTTTTAGAAAATAAAAATATGTAAATTCATAACTATATCCCCTGAACATGTCATTCCAATTTCGTCAGAAACAGAGACTCATATGCCCTCCATCTGAAGGGGGTAAATTTCAGCAATTCTGAGACCGTTAAAATTTGACAGTCTTGATGGAGGGGATAGAAGTCTCAAATTAAGTTGAATTTTGAATGACACCATGGTGACATATTGTGATCTAAATTCCAATAGGTTTCATTTCAGAAAAATAAAAAAAATATAGGAGAAAAGGGTGGGAGCATGTAAGTTGGCTACAACCATGGAGCATACTCCCTTTTCCCTATATATATATATAGGGTTAAATGAGGCTACTCCCTGGGAGTAGCCAATTGGCTACTCCCACCCCTATTTTCCCTCTATTTTTATTTTTTTTGAAAATAATATATATATATATATATATATGTTCATCATTATATCCCCCTAACATGTCATTTCAATTTCGTCAGAAACAGAGACTCATATGCCCTCCATCTGAAGGGGGTCAATTTCAGCAATTCTAAGACCATTAAAATTTGATAATCTTGATAGAGAGGATAGAAGTCTCGAATTAAGTTGAATTTTGAATGACACTATGGTGACATATTGTGATCTAAATTCCAATAAGTTTCATTTCAGAAAAATAAAAAAATATAGGGGAAAATGGTGGGAGCATGTAAGTTGGCTACAACCAGGGAGCGTACTCTCTTCCCCCCCCCCACACACAAATATATATATATATATATATATATATATATATATATAAGGGACCTTTCAAATGAGGTGGGGGCTTTTCTGAAATTGTAAAAGTCACTGCGAATTTAGTAAAAACTCTGTAACAGTTTTGTAAAATATAAACTACACATTTTAAAAAAATGAATTTTGTAAAATATAGCATCTAAATTCAAATCAATATTTCCATCCATTATAATAATATTTTCATAATTTTATTTCACTATACATGTTGTGTTAATATTTATTATTATATGTATGAAACAAGAAATTGTAAAATATATTAGAAAGATGCCTAAATTGAGGGTGGCTCACCATATATATGGTGAGACCCCGCCTCATTTGAAGTTTCTCCTATATATATATATATATATTGTGGTGCCCTGCATGACATCAGATGTCTACCTATAGGAAGAGTCCAATCGACTTGATTTTTCTTATTGTGAACTCTTGATTTTAAGATATGGGAATCATGTTGAGAACAGATGTTGAGAATAAAAATTTATATCTTGTAAGCATAGGTTTGAACCTTGTAAATAGTAGTAAACAACATCGTTGCTTCTCATACACTCTAGTTTGCACTTTTTGGATCATACCACATATTTTGCTAGAATGTTGTGAACCTTGTTGAGATGGATATCTACTCTTGCAATTAATTCTTATACTTATATATATGAATATAACCCAATTCAATGGCTTGGTGGTAGTGCAATGTGCCTACCACCCAAAAGACCAAGGTTCAAATCCCCTCTTGTGGGGGTCTTGTTAGGTTGCTGACAACCAACATAAGAAATAGTCTGATCTTTCAGCATAGATTTGAGCAAGAATCCATGTAGCTGACCCTACTTGAAGTGGGAGAAGGCTCTACTATATTTTACTGATGACTCAATATATATGATGTCCATGAAATACTTTAATGTTGTGTTTTCCTTTCCATATATATGTTAATTATATGCATTTTATGTCGTGATTCGTTACTAGGCCATTTGGTTCTCCCATTGTACTCCTCGATTTCCTAAATTAGGTTGAATGTTGCAAGTTAAGGATTTGGTATGATTTATTGATGCAAATATATTGGTATGATGCACAAGACTTAGAAGATTCAAGCTTTATTTTATATACTCATTTTGGCCATGTTGTGACATGACACATTGTACCCTTTATTCAAGAATTGTGGAATTGTGTTGGAATTAACATTGTAAATAATATAGTGGACACTAGCATATTGAGACATTGTATATTCTTTCATCTTTTATGTTCCAAACATTGATTATATGTACCCACATGATTGTCGTTGGGTATCTAGATCCAACAGTTAAAATAGAGACGGTCAAGATGACCGAGCGATCCATCTCACTTGTGGAGTCAAGATTGTGACAGAGCAGAGCGTCAACGATGGTATTAGATTCCAGGTACCCCAGTGATTATAATGAGTATTATAATTACAAGTGGTGTCTGAAACACGGTTAATGTGTTGTGGTCTCTCGACCCAACTCTATGCTGACAAAATGTGCAGTTCTTTTTAAATTTAGAATCATTTTTTACTTTATTTACTTTGATTTAACTTCATCATATGTGTCTTACATGCAAATGGACTCCATTAGAGATCTCCCTACCAATTAACTTGTACGCATAGCATCTAAGATCATGGCTAACTTTGTCCTAAGTATAGGGGGTGTACATCCCGAGTTCTTTCATTTTTCGATCCTCTCCATTATCTCTTCTTCTTATCTATACTTAGGGATATCTTACCCTAAGTATAGGGGAAGACAGTCTGAGTACGATCTGTTAATTCCCACCCTTGACCCTCCCTGCTTTGTGTACAGTCTGTTATACTTAGGATTATTTTATCCTAAGTATAGGTGGGACGGTCAACTTTTAATTCGTTCATTTCATCTTTCATTTATTCTTTAGACTTTCCTATACTCAGTACGAGTTATGTCTTCTCTTTTCTCTCTGATCTATGAGGACATAGCTCAAGCTAAGTATAGGGGGTCGTATATACTTTAGCCATAACTTGTACTTTCGTATTTTTATCATGGCTAAAAATACTAAAAAAATCATATTAAACATTTAATAAAAAGATGCATAGTATTCCTCAAATTCTATTTGTATATAATGATTAATAAATCAGGTAAAAGTATTTTTTGCAAAATGTTGAAAAATAGTTTGAAAATCTTTTTGAAAAACCTTTTGAAAACTATTGGGAAAACATTTTGTTCAATATTTTCAACCTTTGTAAAAATTATTTTATTTGTAAAATTTATTTTGTTTGTGAGAAATGAAATGTTTGAAAAACGATATGCAAAGGTTTGAAAAATGGTTGCAAAAATATTTTGAAAAATCTATCTATACTATTTGAAAAACCTTTGCAAAATGATTTTTAAATGTGTGTAAATGTTTGTAAAAAGTGTTTTGAAAATTATTTTGGACTATAATTTTCAAAAATATGTGTAAAACGATTTTTAAATAAGTTTGAGGAATATATACATCACACTAAAATCCTTTATTAAGTTGTATATATATACTTATAAATTGACCACTTATCCTTTGTAAATTCTTAAAAATCAACTCTTGTAAATATAAGAGGTATCTGAAGGATATGGTTAGATCCTCGAGCACATCACGAAAGCGTGAGGATCGCATCGTATGCTATAGGGACCGACTAGTCGTACTAGTCGCTCGATGCAGCGGAAATTAAAAAAAATTCATGCGATGAAACCACATGATCCAAGAACACTTCTCGGATCGTTTCATCTAAACCACAAACAAGTATTAGGGTTACCTCTTCAAGCGTGATTGCAATCGAGTCTCTAAACGAAGAGACCTCCTTATCTCCAAGTATTCGTGGAGAAAGCGCATTATCCTTGATGATATATGTATCCGAGCATTGAGAAAATGGATAATTAAATGTGATTTAATTATCATGAATAATATGAATTTGATTCATATTATAAAGAGAGTTATCTTAGATAATTAAATGTGATTCGATTATCAAAAGGTGTGAATAATATGAATGTAATTCATATTATTTGGGCACATGAGAATAGAGATCCAAGATGATTAAATGTGATTTAAATATCATGGATATGAATAATGTGGATAGCACTATCCATATTAATCATATATATTATAAATGTGATTTATAATATATAAGAGAGAGCAATTTGTAATTTACATTTGTTAATTAAATGCTAATAATTTACATTTGTTAATTAAATGTTAATGTGAATTGGATTCACATTGGATAATTAATTGAAAATGTAATTTACATTTTATTTTGGGTTGTGAATGTGATTCACAAATTTCCAATGGTATGATTGCAATATTCACAAAATAAATTAGATTTATTTTTGTGAAATAATTTGCAACAAAGGTTGTTGCAAATATTGGAGAAATTAATGGGATAATGTATCTCATGGAATAAAAGGAGAAAAATCCACCTTCCTTGTAGGGAGGGTGGACGGCCACAATTCCTACATGGAATGTGGTGGTCGTCCACTCTTTTCATGGAAGGAGGCTTGCCTCCTTCCCTTTTCTTCAATGACGATTGATTTGATATAAATCAAATTATGTTCAATATATATTTGATTTTTTATTGAATTAATTGTTGTTGGTTTTTTACCAACAAAATCGTGGCCATTGAAAGAAACACAAATCAATGAGAGCCATTGGATTTGTGTTGCCCATGGATTGAGATCCATAGATCCCAAAATATTATAAATAGAAGGACACCCTTACTCTTCACATGCTAATGAGAACATAAGTCTCTCTCTCTCTTTCTCTCTCTCTCTCTCTCTCTCTCTCCCTCTCTCTCTCTCTATACGCCCACTCTTCCTCTCTCATATGGCCATCCACCATGGATGCCCTAGAGAGATCCTCCATCATTGCAGCGTCGTCGTTATGTTGCCCGATCGTTTGCTTGTGGATCTACATCTACTTCGGTGTGCCTTGCTCGTGAACAAGACGTCGGATCTTGTATGTCAAGATCAGGATATCTGCCACTTGGATCATCAACATGGATTACGAGGAGCACACGTTTCATCAACACATTCGCAAGCGTATCCTCCATCGAATCGGACTTGAGACAGGAGGTCTCTTCGTTTAGAGACTCGACGCTTCAAGAGGTAACCCTAATACTTATTTTTGGTTTAGATGAAATGATCTGAGAAGTGTTCTTAGATCATGTGGTTTCATCGCATGAAATTTTTTTTAATTTCCGCTGCATCGAGCAACTAGTACGACTAGTCGCTCCCGATCGCATACGATGCAATCCTCACGCTTTCGTGATGCTCTTGAGGATCTAACCATATCCTTCAAGTGGTATCAGAGCCTTAGGTCGAAGGTTTTGGATACGATCCATAAACCTAAGCCAACTTGGGTTGTTAGGGTTTGCGAAAGTTTTGTTGCATTTCATTTTCGTATCTCTGTTTAGTGATTATTTTCGGCCCTATTTAAATTGTTTAAACACGAAAATAATAATTATATTTTGTTCCCCATTAAATAAGGAAACCGTAGGATCTGAGTTTGCGTGATTTCGAATCAGTTTGCTCAAGTTATGGTCATTTTAGTAAACATGTATCCAATGTTTCAGGGACTGCGAATCTTAATGTAATTAAAGAGTTAATTGCGGATTTGAAATACCTTGAAATGCATGCAAATCACTTAAGTTTTATTGTAAATCAAATTAATAAACTTTAGAAACTTACTTTGCTTAATTTAGATTTAAATTGATTGAGATATGCTAATTTTAGTAAGTGAGAGTCACTGCTGGAAATTACTTTCCTAATCAAGAACCTTGTGATAGTCATTTAAGTAATTAGTGAAATTAAATGGTTTAATTTCTGGGAATAATTATGGATAAATATTGTGAAATATTTGATATTAATTATTTTCTTAAATGGCATTGCCTTAACCAATAATTGATTAGATACGATCTAGATCACAATTGGTACACAATTCACTTTCCAACAAACATGTTGCTTGAATAGGATTTGGGATTTGTTTAGCAAATCTCATTATAATGTTAATCAAAAAACGTTTTGATTATTATTATATGGTATAATTTCGGTTGAAAAACCGATGATCATCTCAAGTACAAAGTGATCTATTTTGCATTATCCTTTCCCGAGGTGAATATGGTGTCTAGTCGGGAAGCGTTGGGGTAGCAGGTGTTGAGGCGGGAAAATCCGAGGGTCGTACGGTTTCACAAGGCGAAACCGCAGTCGATGCAGTGACCGCTCGAAAATCCCGATTCAAACAACAATTAACCCACGACAAATATATCAAGCAATGACAGTAAATGTGCGGAGTTAAAATTTATTATAACTCTACAACAAGATGTGCATAGTGCAAGTATGTGTAGAGGTCGAACACAGGGAGCAGAAAGGCTAGATCGGGGCAAAAATACTCAAAATGTGTGTGTATGTGATCAAGTGTCTATTATGCTAATTTTTTGTGGGTTTTTAATTTTTATATTTTTTTATATTTTTTATTTTTATAATTTTGTATTTTGAATTTCAATTTACTGATTTTTATTTTCTTTTTATATTTTATATTTTTTTATTTTCTTTTTCAATATTGGGATATATGCACTATGTAATAAAAGGGAGAAAATATATTTATAAAAATAGATAAAATGTCCAAAAATTAGCAAATAAAGTCTTTTTGGTTTTTTATACTTTTTTACTGTTTTTGTGATTTTTGGGAATTTTTAAGAATGTTTTTGGTATTTTTAATTAGCAAAATAAAGAAAACAGTGAATAAAATGCACGGCTGAAATTTAAATGGAGAAATAAAATGGAAAACAGTAGCAAAAATTCTCCAAATTAATTTTCACTAAAATATAATGGAACAAAGAAAATTCAGAGACAAAGTTTGTATTTTTAGGATTTTTGAAGAATTTTTAATATTTTTTGGAAGCTTTTTAGAATTTTGCAATTTTTAGGAGTTTGGTTTTGTATTTTTTAATGAATTTTGGACTGAAGTTAGAACAAACTAAAGTAGACAAAATATATTTTTTTGGGATTTTTCTGGAGTGTTTTTATATTTTTTATGGATTTTATAACTAGACAGTGCACAGAATGGATGTTTTTGATTTTTAATAAATATAAAAATCCAATAATTACAAAAAATAAAAATATGCCGTTAATCTACTATGCAACAGGACACTATTATGATTTTTGGGAATTTTTTGGGGTTTTATACACGCGTGCAAAAATTACTAGAAGCTTAAGGAAAAATCATGTTTGCAGGGGTGTTTTTGTAAATACGACAAAGTTAAGGGGCTGGCACGCAAATTTCACAAAAAGTTAGAACTGAGATTATAACTTTATGCACTAATCTGAAATAAAAGGGATAGCGAGGGCACGCCTGTAAAAACGCCCAAGGGCACGTGATGTTCACGCGACCTGGCGGGGATCTATACGTTATATACGCAAAATTCAGGGGACCAAGTGTAAATTTCTCTGAAAGTTATAACTGATTTAAAAACTGACGGGCTGAATATAAATAACAAAGTATGTGAGGGCCCCCGCCAACAAATAGCCAAGCTCACGTGCGCACGCACGTGAGCGGAGCTGGCGAAGGGCTAAAGGCAATTAATAGGAGTTTTAAGGGCACGTTCGCAAATAATACAGAAAAATATTAAAAGCCGAGGAAAGTTTAACTATTAAATGATAAATACAAAAATGCCCCGGGGAGAATTCGCAAAATTCCCAAGCAAGGGCGGACGCGGACGGTGGATGCAAGATCACTTACGCCATGTGTCGCGCCGCGGACGTATGATACCCGTTCGACCTTGAACGGCCTAGATTAGATCCCGAAGCTTCAATCTAACGGCTGGATGCTCCTGTAGATCGGACGCCTGCTGTAACTCGTGAAGAACACACCCAAAATCGACGGTGGAAAGATGCTGACGAAGAACAGCAAAGAACGTCGCGGTGGGCGAACTTCCCTGGCCGCGCAACGCCTTCTCTGCGGCGTTTGGAGCTCCAAAACGGCCTGGCGCGATTCCTGGAAGCTCCCTCTAGCACGTGGCGATGTCAAAATGGCGGGGGAGACGCCGGTTCGCCGCCACGACATGGGTGGACTGGGACAGCTCCAGGTGCCTTGGCTCCCACAAAATCGAACCCAGATGGGTTCCTTCGGCCCTGGGACCTGCAAAGAAAGCGCAATAACGACAGTAAAAGGTCCTACGGTCTTATTGGTGGAGACGCGAGGGTAATAAAGCGGGAAATGGTGGAAGGCGGAGCAGAACTCCGGTGAGGATATGCGGATGGAATTGAAGCTTAAAACACTGATCAAATCACGCAATGAAGTTATAGATTGACAACCTAATCCTACGAGTGGTAAAAGAGCGAAGAAAATAGAATAAAAACACCTCGACTGGCTGGGAAGACCAGGAGATAGGAACCTCAACGGCGGCGGCCACCGGAGGTGAATGGAAGCTCCTCGGCCGTCGCTTGGCCTCACGCGAAGAAGCTAGAGGAGCGCTGTCACCGCCTCCGGTCCAGAGCTCCAAGGCGCGGGGGAAAACTCAGGTCAAAAGGGTTCAAATGAAAATGGGAGTTTTGGGTGGCTTTTGAAACATGGCCGAGAGGCGATCTTCGAGGCGCGATCACGGGTGCGCCACGAAGATCTGGATAGATCTGGTAGGTCAGCGGGGATTAGGGATGTGCCAGGAGCATCTTTCATGAAGGAAGCATCCTCCCTCGAGCAACGCATCAAGGGTGAAAAAATCGAGAAAGTCGGGTCATAGGCATTCTGACATACAACAAGGAGAAGACAAGAGAGTTGACCAGTGGGTCAACTTTCCTAGTCATCTGGTTAGTCCACGTGGACCAACCAGGAAAATCCCTGGAAAAAAATGCTTATAAAATCTATTAAAAATAGATACTGATTTTATTGATTTTTAATTATAAAATGAAAAATGTTTATTTTTTATAAATTATTTTATTATGATTTTTATTTATTTTTATGGGGTGTATTTTTACAAGTTGCTTTTATACCCCTATATAGGTATATTATCTATATATTGTATTCTTTTATTTTTATTTTGTGTATTTTAATTTTATAATTTTTATTTATTATTTTCTAAAATTATAAAATACTTTTATACACTCAAATATATTTTTATTTTATTTTTCTGATATGTTTTGTATATTTAATAAAATACAAGTATGTTTTGTATAGGTATATATATAGGTAATGTATCTATGTATTTTGTTTTTAAGTATTTTATTTTTGTTTTTATTTAGGTTTTTATTCTTATTTTAATGTACATAATTATTATAAGTAATATTTACAACACTATAAAAATATAAAAATACAAAAATAATGAATAAATAATAAATTGAATATTTTATTCTGTACACTTATACAATGTGGGTCCAAAACTCAACTTTCAAACCGTAGCTCCGCCAAATGCGAAACCACTGCCATTAAATAGATTATTTTATTCTATATACAATTAAAGGTGATTTTGCGGCATTTGGAATTTTCTTTTGTGAGATACATGTCTGGGAAGTTAGGATTCTGGATTTTTATTCAGACCATAACTTTTTATCTGTACATTATTTTTCAGTGAAATCAATTTTGTATTTTTCTTTATAAAATTATATACAAATTTCATGAACAAAGTTTCTTTATTTGATGTATAAAAAGTGGAACCAAAAATAGGTCCCAAAATGAATAAAGAATGAATAAATAAAAGGAATTTTATTGGTATTTTTGGCCCTTATCTCCCCCTACTTTATTCCTGGTCGACCTAGTCATCAAGATGCCTAGGTCTCGGGGTTTCGGGTCATAAAATATTTACAATATTTTATTCTTTTTCTTTTCTTTCTTTATTCTATAATTTTGGCTTTTAAAAACCGCATTTTATACAGTATTTACACACATATACATGAATGCTAAAATGCATGAATTAGGCCTATTTAAGCGCATTTACTAGGGTTTTTAAGGCCAAAATGATAGAATAAAGATGATGAAACGTAGATTCATCATCCCCCTATACTTGCCTTTGCTAGTCCCTAGCAAACACTTATGCAATAAGTGCAGAAAAGAAAAACAAAGAAAAGAAAAAGAAGAAATTGGATTTAGTTTAATGATCAAACTTGTCTTCACAAAATCAAAGTTTGGAGCTTAAGTAGGACCTTTGGAATTTCAGTGCAAGCGGAACCTTAGTGAGAACCGAATCTGAAGTCCAACAGTCCCTGAGAATCCCAAAACTCTGTCCAAGTCTCCTCAATAGCCAGGTCAGAAATACTTCAACTCATACGCAAACTCTTACGACTATGAATCTGACTCATACAGTGTAAGTGATGGTGGCTCTCCCCAACTAGAATGACAAAGAGACTGACTTCTCCAGTACGACAACCCAATGATTCCCCAATCCAACAACTCCATCCTCGAGGAGCAGGGTATTCCCTTCTAAGTTCAAGTGGCAACCAGCTCAAGAGGAGGGGGTGAAGAGAAGAATGGACGGTAGCCAGTGTAGCTACCTATCCTGGGATGCAAGACCAGTGTAGTCAAGTCACCCTGCTGCAGGCTCACATATTTGACTTTGGAACTCAAGCTTGTTTATTGACTTTACAACATTTGTACATACTTGCAGGCTTTTTATTTTTGTACATGCCTGAACTTTTTTTTGAATACTATTCACAGCAGCATTTATATAAGGCGTTTTTCCTCTTGAGCCAGTAGACTATCCCTCTTTTGAAGCTTTATTGCAACCCACACTCTCATGTCTTTAGACTTCCTCATCACTGGACGGGTTGGGGTGCACTTCCCTCCCTAGAGGAGGACAAGTGTTTCCACTTGTGTGCGTCTCATACCGGCAAATCCAATCCCCTCACCACTCCAACTGAGTTGAGCCATGTGAAAGGTGCAGGTGTCCAAGTTAGGTCATTATCAACAAGAGTCGTGCGTGTGCTCCGGAATACTCTACTTAGGCAGTCAAGAATCCATTGAACCAAGTCCCGTGATCCTCAAAGAATTAAGTCAACTAGACCCGAAGTACCTCAAACCCAGTTCCTATAAGGTTCCTGTTATTAGGTAGATTTTAAGGTCCAATCAAGCTCCAATCTCCGGATTTTACTTAGACTCGTTCAACTATCAAACTCAATCCGAAAAATGCTCATGCTATGTAGAAAATAGAAAATCTTTTTGTGATGCAATTTTCAAGATTTTGAACTTTTTATGGATTTTTGAAAATATGATGATGATGCATATGCAGATGCAATTTTTTTTGTATTTTTCAAAAGGATTTTTCAAATGTTTTTGGATTTTAATTTTGCAAATGTTTTTGGGACTTTTGAAAACAAAAAGTTTTTGGCTAAAAGCTAGGTTAAAAATATGTACACGGGAGTGCTTCTTATATATACAAGAAGTGGATTTTAAGAATTTACAAGGGTAAGTGGTCAATTTTATACATATCTATATAGTGGATTTTGGTGAGATGTAAGTATTCCTCAAACTTATTTGACACAGGTTTTTCAAACAATTTTTAAAACTATAGTCCAAAATAATTTTTACAAACATTTTTGCAAACATGTACACACATTTGAAAATCATTTTGCAAAGGTTTTCAAAATAGTATAGATAGATTTTTCAAATATTTTTGCAACCATTTTTCAAACCATTTGCAAATCATTTTTCAAACATTTTTATTTCACACAAAGAAAATAAATTTTTACAAATCACACATTTTTACACAGGTTGAAAACATGTAACAAAATATTTTCAAAATAGTTTTCAATAGATGTTCACAAAGATTTTCAGCTATTTTTCAAACATTTTGCAAAAAACATCTTCACCTGATTTATTAATCAGTAAATACAAAAAGAATTTGAGGAATAATCACATCTTTTTATTAAGAATTTTTAATGAATTTTAAAGAATTATTAGCCATATTATTAAGAAAATACGAAAGTACGAGTTATGGCTAAAGTATATACGTAGTATATACGACCCCCCTATACTTAGCTTGTGCAATGTCCTCATAGATCGGAGAGAAAAGAGAAGACATAACTCGTACTAAGTATAGACAAGTCTAAAGAATAAATAACTAATGGAGGAATCAATGAATGAGAAGTTGACCGTCCCCATTATACTTAGGATCAAATAATCCTAAGTATAGCAAACTGTACACAAAGCAGGGAGGGTCAAGGGTGGGAATGAACAGATCGTACTCGGATTGTCTCCCCCTATACTTAGGGTAAGATATCCCTAAGTATAGACAAGAAGAGGAGACAATGGAGAGGATCGAAAAGAATGAAGATACTCGGGGTGCACACCCCCCCATACTTAGGATAGAGTACGTCCTATGTATGGAAAACTGTCTACAAGGGCGGCACCTTTTTGATAGATAAAGAAGATAGACAAGGAAAAGAAGAAAAGAAGAAAAGAAGAAAATAAATCAAGAGATGAAATAGATCATGGGGATGTACACACCACTCCCCCTATACTTAGGGTAGAAGAAGCCCTAAGTATAGGCAACAACAGGAGTGATGACACGGAATGAAGAATGAACACTCGGCTCGTCCACCCCCCTATACTTAGGGCAAAGTACGTCCTAAGTAAGGCAAACACGAGAATGGGTGGACGAGAAATACAGGAGAGAGAATAGAGGAAAACACATGAATATACACCAGAGATGGATGTACACGGGATCAAGAAGGTTGAAAGCGAACCTTCTTGCGGGACCGCTGAGGAATAGATCTGGTGTGATGCAGGTCGACATCGGGGTCCACAGTGGACGGAAGCCGATCAGGGTCGACAGAGTGAAGATCCTCAGTGGCCCTAGGGTGTGAGGGCACAGACGGATCAGTGAAAGAAGTGTGACTAGGTCCGGCCTTGGGAGTCTCGCTAGTGTCAAAGTGAAAAGGGAAGAACTCATCATCATCGGAAGTAGTGTACTCGGAGTCATCCTGCGAGGTGTCGTCCAGGTCAAAACCAAAAGGAACGAACTCATCGGTGGAAGTAGTCGAACTCTGTTCGTCCTCTATAATGTCAACCGGATCATCTTTCTCATCAAAAGGCCCGAATTTCCGAAGAAAAGCAACTAACTCAAATTCGGCCTTTGGATCATCAGTATCTACATGAACAGGAACGGACCCATCAGTGGAAGTAGTCAAAACATGGTCGTCCTGTATCGTCTCTAAATCTGCCCTTCGCTCAATGGTGTCAATCGTGTAAATCCCGCGGATGTCATCAACACAACGCCAAGTCCCAGAAGAAGGAACGTCGAGGTCCATGCTTTCCGAGGTTTCCTCAACCGGGAGGAATTCTCAGGTCTCAGTGGAATCCAATAGACAGCAAAATTCTCTGATAGTATCATCAAGGTCATGGTCCTCGAGGTCAGACAAGATAGGTGTGGTCACATCAGGTGCAGGTCTCTGGTCGACAGTAGGTGCGGTGATCAATGCTTTGCTCTCATCAGCAGGGCGAAAGCGAATCTCTCCTGATCCATAGTCAATAACGACCCTCGCAGAGGCGAGGAATGGTCATCCCAGAATGATTGGAGAGTGCTCCCCTGTGGAGGTCTCCATGGGCAAAACGACAAAGTCAACATGGTAGCTCGTGCCCTGAATCGAAATGACGGCATTTTCAAGGATACCCTTCGGCCTCTTGATAGATCCATCAGCAAATTGAACTATCATCCTGGTCTTCTTGAGAGGCCCTAAGTGATGAGACTGTACCAGCGAGAAGGGTATGATACTAATCGAAGCACCGCCGTTGAAGAGAGTGTGATCACATGTGTGGTCAGAGATGGTGCAGCTAATGAAAGGTGTGGCAGTGTTCTTCTTCCGAGGAATGGGGCGGTGTGTGATGGCGTGGGCAGTGGCCATGGTCAAGATGTGATGCTCAGATCTGCTTCTCTGCTTTCTCTTCTTGGGAAGAGGAACAGATAAATCGGTCATGGCCTGCTGAAGTGGGGCACGGATGATCTCATGAATGGTGGCCACCACTTCGGGTTCAGTCAGAATTTTTTTGAATTTTTGGACCTCCTCCATACAAGGGAGGAAGTCATAATCAGCATATACACGAGGCATGCCAAGAGCAGTCTGTACAGCGGCATCCTCGGGGTCAAAGGTGGGACAAGGTGTGAGAGGCTGTGTGGTCAAAGGATCTGGCAAGTGGTACCTCTCCTCACAGTCTGGCTCGATCATGTGTCTCCCGAACTCTTTTTGTATTTTTAAATTTTTCTCATTTTTTTGTATTTTGGGCGATTGCAAGTTCTCATGATAATCCTCAAATGATTCCGTATCCTCAAAGACTGGAGCAGCATTTTGGTTCTTATTTAAACTAGTAAGGTCGGCAATCCTCGAATTCATATGCTCCATCATCTGATTCAAGGTCTCAAGTGTGGATATCATGAAAGGTGACTCCAAAATCTCAGGATCGGGTGTGTCGAATGTGGGCGGTGGGTGTGGACGAAAATCACATTCCGGATCAGGATACTCAAGGAAGAGCGGGTTGTCGAAATGTGTAGGTGATGGTGGTGGAAATGACTGGTGAAGGTCAAAGTCCGGATCCTGAAATAGTGGGTTGGTCGGATATGTACAAAAGTCAGGAGCAAAGTCCTCCTGGAAAAAAGGATGTGGACCAGCTGGAGTGAACGAATGATCCGCAAAGTCCGGATAAAATACGCTCCAGTCGGCCATCTCGAAACAAAAGAAAATGTTCGGGAGAGCTCGATGGTCAAGCCAAGAGAGGTGAGAAGAAAGGCGCAAGTGCACAGCGGCGATCTAGGACACACACACAACAATCACAAACAAAAATAAAAATAACTCAAACCCTCAATTCACCTACTCAACTCGGTAGAGACCAAAAAGTCGGTCTTTTTATCTTGTTTGTTTTAGAGTTAGATGAGAAGTCCAAAATATTGCACAAACACTTAGGGGGATGAATGGGATTTGGGCACTATCCTTAGTGTGTGCGCGAGCAAGTAAAACGAAGACAATGAGGGGATTACTCGCCCCAAAAGATTTTTTTTCTTTTTTTGGTCGATTTTAGGGTCGAGTAATATTAGCAGTCCCAATTTTATTGGTTATTAATTTTTTTTTGGATTTTTAATGAAATGCACGATCCTATCGGGGAGTCAATTCCTTTGAGCACCTAGGTTGGCAAAATCAGAGGGAGAGTCGGAAAAGCAATGCAAGCGGCAAATAATGATGGATGCTAAAGCGTAAATGCTCAACTTGCCTCCAGCACTCTACATGCAAGGATGCTCAGCAGAATTGAAACCTATCTATATGCAAATGCAAAGCCAATGAAATCGCCCTAAGTTTCAGAAATTGCTATTAGCGGGAAGAATTACAAGCTGACCACCAATCCTAAACCCTAGAGTCCGGTCTAGGCTCACCCCTCCTCTGCTCAACACACTTGAGTTTAGGAGAAAGCGCTTTGCGGGGAGAGCTCGCGGCGCGACGGATTGAAGGTGATGATCAACTGTTTAAAATTTGACTAAGTCCAAACGAGACTATAGGTGCATGCAAAATATTAAGTGTTTGGCCTTAGTCTATCGCAAGCAATCCTAAAAGCTAAGGGCTCAATCACACAAAAGAGATGAAAAATAAAATCGGAAAACAAAATAAAAAAATGCGAAGAAAAGCCGACAAAACCGCGGTGAGCCCCCAAGTGAACAATCACTTGGAAATTAGGCTCGAAAGTCAAATGTCCGGGGGTACCTGTATTACTACAATAAATAGTCTCTCTCTCACTTGAATTACACAAAATAAATGCAATAAAATAAAAGCTCAGAAATTGTCTTCAAAATTCCCTCCAAGTCTGCCCTGGTACGAAGCCAAAGCCGCCTCACGTGGTTGCACGAGCGCTCCTAGAAAGGAGTGCCTCCCTCGATCCGCGTATCTCGCACAAAGTCAAACAAGAGGGTGGTCAGACAATTCAAATGATATATCAAAATAAAAGAGCAAAAATAAGCAAAAATAAAAACCGCAAAATAGACAATCAATCACAATCACAACAAGACCCGAATTAAGCGCTGTTGCTTTCCGGCAACGGCGCCATTTGTTGAGGCGGGAAAATCCGAGGGTCATACGGTTTCACAAGGCGAAACAGCAGTCGATGCAGTGACCGCTCGAAAATCCCGATTCAAACAACAATTAACTCACGACAAATATATCAAGCAATGAAAGTAAATGTGCGGAGTTAAAATTTATTATAACTCTACAACAAGATGTGTATAGTGCAAGCATGTGTAGAGGTCGAACACAGGGAGCAGAAAGGCTAGATCGGGGCAAAAATGCTCAAAATGTGTGTGTATGTGATCAAGTGTCTATTATGCTAATTTTTTGTGGGTTTTTCATTTTTATATTTTTTTTATTTTTTTAATTTTATAATTTTGTATTTTGATTTTCAATTTACTGATTTTTATTTTCTTTTTATATTTTATATTTTTTTTATTTTCTTTTTCAATATTGGGATATATGCAATATGTAATAAAAGGGAGAAAAGGATATTTATAAAACTAGATAAAATGTCCAAAAATTAGCTAATAAAGTTTTTTGGTTTTTTTATACTTTTTTACTATTTTTGTGATTTTTGGGAATTTTTAAGAATGTTTTTGGTATTTTTAATTAGCAAAATAAAGAAAACAGTGAATAAAATGCACGGCTGAAACTTAAAATGGAGAAATAAAATGGAAAACAGTAGCAAAAATTCTCCAAATCAATTTTCACTAAAAGATAATGAAACAAAGAAAATTCAGAGACAAAGTTTGTATTTTTAGGTTTTTGAAGAATTTTTAATATTTTTTGGAAGCTTTTTAGAGTTTTGCAATTTTTAGGAGTTTTCTTTTGTATATTTTAATGAATTTTGGATTGAAGTTAGAACAAACTAAAGTAGACAAAATATATTTTTTTGGGATTTTTCTGGAGTGTGTTTATATTTTTTATGGATTTTATAAGCTAGACAGTGCACAGAATGGATGTTTTTTATTTTTAATAAATATTAAAATGCAATAATTACAAAAAATAAAAATATGAGTTAATCTACTATGCAAGAGGACACTACTGTGATTTTTGGGAATTTTTATACACGCGTGCAAAAATTACTAGAAGCTTAAGGAAAAATCATGTTTGCAGGGGTGTTTTTGTAAATATGACAAAGTTAAGGGGTTGGCACGCAGATTTCACAAAAAGTTAGAACTGAGATTATACCTTTATGCACTAATCTGAAATAAAAGGGATAGCGAGGGCACGCCTGTAAAAACGCCCAAGGGCACGTGATGTTCACGCGACCTGGCGGGGATCTATACGTTATATACGCAAAATTCAGGGGCCCAAGTGTAAATTTCTCCGAAAGTTATAACTGATTTAAAAACTGATGGGCTGAATATAAATAACAAAGTATGCGAGGGCCCCTGCCACAAAATAGCCAAGCTCACGTGCGCAAGCACGTGAGCGGAGCTGGCGAGGGGCTAAAGGCAATTAACATGAGTTTTAAGGGCACGTTCGCAAATAATACAGAAAAATATTAAAGGCCGAGGAAAGTTTAACTATTAAATGCTAAATACAAAAATGCCTCGGGGAGAATTCTCAAAATTCCCAGGCAAGGGCGGACGCGGACGGTGGATGCAAGATCACTTACGCCACGTGTCGCGCCGCAGACGCGCGATACCCGTTCGACCTTGAACGGCCTAGATTAGATCCCGAAGCTTCAATCTAACGGCTGGATGCTCCTGTAGATCGGACGCCTGCTGTAACTCGTGAAAAACACGCCCAAAATCGACGGTGGAAAGATGCTGACGAAGAACAGCGAAGAACGCCGCGGTGGGCGAACTTCCCTGGCCGCGCAGCGCCTTCTTCGCGGCGTTTGGAGCTCCAAAACGGCCTGGCGCGATTCCTGGAAGCTCCCTCTAGCACGTGGCGATGTCAAAATGGCGGGGGAGACGCCGGTTCGCCGCCACGACGTGGGTGGACTGGGACAGCTCCAGGTGCCTTGGCTCCCACAAAATCGAACCCAGATGGGTTCCTTCGGCCCTGGGACCTGCAAAGAAAGCACAATAACGACAGTAAAAGGTCCTACGGTCTTATTAGTGGAGACGCGAGGGTAATAAAGCGGGAAATGGTGGAAGGAGGAGCAGAACTCCGGCGAGGATATGCGGATGGAATTGAAGCTTAAAACACTGATCAAATCACGCAATGAAGTTATAGATTGACAACCTAATCCTACGGGTGGTAAAAGAGCGAAGAAAATAGAATAAAAACACCTCGACTGGCTGGGAAGACCAGGAGATAGGAACCTCAACGGCGGCGGCCACCGGAGGTGAATGGAAGCTCCTCGGCCGTCGCTTGGCCTCGCGCGAAGAAGCTGGAGGAGCGCTGTCACCGCCTCCGGTCCAGAGCTCCAAGGCGCGGGGGAAAACTCGGGTCAAAAGGGTTCAAATGAAAATGGGAGTTTTGGGTGGCTTTTGAAACATGGCTGAGAGGCGATCTTCGAGGCGCGATCACGGGTGCGCCACGAAGATCTGGGTAGATCTGGTAGGTCGGCGGGGATTAGGGATGTGCCAGGAGCATCTTTCATGAAGGAAGCATCCTCCCTCGAGCAACGCATCAAGGGCGAAAAAATCGAGAAAGTCGGGTCATAGGAATTCTGACATACAGCAGAGAGAAGACAGGAGAGTTGACCAGTGGGTCAACTGTCCTAGTCACCTGGTTGGTCCACGTGGACCAACCAGGAAAATCCCTGGAAAAAATGCTTATAAAATCTATTAAAAATAGATACTGATTTTTATTTATTTTTAATTATAAAATGAAAATTGTTTATTTTTTTTATAAATTATTTTATTATGATTTTTATTTATTTTTATGGGGTGTATTTTTACAAGTTGCTTTTATACCCCTATATAGGTATATTATCTATATATTGTATTCTTTTATTTTTATTTTGTGTATTTTAATTTTATTATTTTTATTTATTATTTTCTAAATACACTCAAATATATTTTTATTTTATTTTTCTGATATGTTTTGTATATTTAATAAAATACAAGTATGTTTTGTATAGGTATATATATAGGTAATGTATCTATGTATTTTATTTTTAAGTATTTTATTTTTGTTTTTATTTAGGTTTTTATTCTTATTTTAATGTACATAATTATTATAAGTAATATTTACAACATTATAAAAATATAAAAATACAAAAATAATGAATAAATAATAAATTGAATATTTTATTCTGTACACTTATACAATGTGGGTCCAAAACTCAACTTTCAAACCGTAGCTCCGCCAAATGCGAAACCACCGCCATTAAATAGATTATTTTATTCTATATACAATTAAAGGTGAGTTTGCGGCATTTGGAGTTTTCTTTTGTGAGATACAGGTCTGGGAAGTTGGGATTCTGGATTTTTATTCAGACCATAACTTTTTATCTGTACATTATTTTTCTGTGAAGTCAATTTTGTATTTTTTTTATAAAATTATCTACAACTTTCATGAACAAAGTTTCTTTATTTGATGTATAAAAAGTGGAACCAAAAATAGGTCCCAAAATGAATAAAGAATGAATAAATAAAAGGAATTTTATTGGTATTTTTGGCCCTTATCTCCCCCTACTTTATTCCTGGTCGACCTAGTCATCAAGATGCCTAGGTCTCGAGGTTTCGGGTCATAAAATATTTACAATATTTTATTCTTTTTCTTTTCTTTCTTTATTCTATAATTTTGGCTTTTAAAAACCGCATTTTATACAGTATTTACACACATATACATGAATGCTAAAATGCATGAATTAGGCCTATTTAAGCGCATTTACTAGGGTTTTTAAGGCCAAAATAATTAGAATAAAGATGATGAAATGTAGATTCATCAGCAGGTTGTACCGTGTGCGGTCTGTCCCACTCCCACCGGTACTGACCATGAAACAGGTGGGTTGGTATAATGCTTAAGAAATCATGATGTATTTCTAATTATTAAAATTCGAAATAATACGTATTTGAGATAATACCATAATTCAAGTAACAATAAAGAATGTTTGTTGGATATTAATTGGATCATTAATTTAATATGATTAGATTGATTGGAATCCAATTAAAATTAAGACACTCTGTTATGAATAGAGTTGTTATCTCCCTTGGAAGAATTAATCATAATGAATATGATTCATGATGATTAATTAGAATTTGAATATGATATGGAGGATCACATAAGTGACATCCATGGTCTCCCATCAAGGTGGAGGGTTCTGTCGTCAGGGATTGTATGTAGGAGACGTCTGTCCGAAATGACAGCTTCTGTATGCAAGCGCATCTGGATCGGGCTCTTCTCTTCTCGAAAGAGTAATGACGTATGCGTAGTGACCCCAATATCGGGTCCTCATATTATTGGCGCGATATTGGATTGTGCATAGCGAGTTGTATTCTTGTTGACGGTTGGTTCAATTAATGACGGGTCAACATCACCTTAGGGGTGGTGGGCCCGTGTGTTAAAGACCAAATTGGGAGATGCAAGTTGGACTTGCAAGGAGGAATGTGTTCCCGCTTCTTTTTATCCGAATTACAGGTTCTCATATTATTGGGATGTAACGAAGTTAGAAAGGAGATCCCAGATCTTGTTGAGATATAATGGTAAGTATATCTCTTACATTGAAAGTGATTAAGGGAATGAACTTTCAGTGTTGACAAGGCAAGACAACTTTGATATAAAAAATCCTAAATCAAAGTAAAATATGTATATATATATATTTATATTTATATTTATATATGCAAATTTCTTATCTCAGATGATCCTTCAATAAACCCACTCAGAAATATACTCAATAATAACCAATAAAATATCATGGATTGGATCCATGATCAAGATGTTGTACTTGCAATTGAACACATAATGTATGTGGTTGCAATGTGCAAGTTTCCTCGTGATAATGAGGAATGACAATTATAATAGAAAATAGGACTTCAACCCTAGGGCTTGTATGTCTCTATAGTCTTGATCTCTCATTGAATGTACTTTGGAAGTGACATGTCGATGATGATCATAATTGTCAAACAATCCTTATAAAATTCTAAGAAGATATTCTGGCATACATATGTGCTCTCAACATTTAATCATGAATGATGTGGTTCTCCGCACCATGCAGAATGGTGGCTCTATAAGAGATGATGTATTCAAATTTTTGAATACCTAGCTGAACCAATATTTTAAGAGTTTAGATGGATGTAGATACGATGAGTGTCATTATTCTACTGTCTATACTCTGGTCATTCATATTATTCATATTGTATGAATTGAATGAAGCATATATAAATGTTGAAATACTCTTATATTGAAATTTTGATTTCAACATAAGTGATCCTTTGTCTTGAGCAATTGTTGCTTATAGATAAAGGGAGCGCAATGGAAGCATGGGTTGGACCCAAGTAAGAAGGAAAGTCAAAGAGTTGACTGTACTTCTGTGACTTCCATACGACATCCAAAGAGTTGAATGAATGCCAATACTGTAATAAGTTGATGTGTTGATAGTATGACTATCAAATCTACCTATAATCCTTAGAGAAGAAATCGGATAGTACATCACACTTAATCATTGAAATTGACTTTCTTATTGGATAAGATAAAAGTCTAATAATTGTATCTCATTCTTCTAATGACAGTTGCACTTGGTTGCATATGTATTAGAAGACTATAAAATTTGATTTTCAGGTTTAATAGTCATCCACATGGACATTGATGCAAGTGTTGCAACAATCTCTATTGGATTGATAGACTTCATAATTTCAGTGGGAGAGCCCTTAGTCTTAGAGAATGTCTCTATGACTTGGATATTAGAATACACTCATAGCTTATTTCTAAATGTTGGAAATAAACATGAATTCTAGAATAAACCTATCATAGAAAGTTATGATGGATATATTTCAGATAGTAATCTAACTTCTAGTGGACTCTACTAAATTAGAAAATTAATGAATGGTTCATTAAGATTTTTAATACTGAAAATTAAACCTTTAAAGATCAATAGGAGAATGAAGATCATTTAATCTGGCATCAAGCCTTGGACATTTGTCTGTTTATGTGATCAACAGACTGATAAGAGATGAAACTTTAGATTGTCTAAGGGGGCGTTCGGTTAGGGGTTACCCCCACTTTGGGTGGGTAACCCCCCGAAACCCCTCTGATTCCCATTAAGGTTCCGCTCGCACTAAAATTCCAAAGGTCCGACTTAAGCTCCAAACATTGATTTTGTGAAGACAAGTTTGATAATTAAACTAAATCCAATTTCTTTCCTTTCCTTTTCTTTTGTTTTTATTTTCTGCACTTATTGCATAAGTGTTTGCTAGGGACTAGCAAAGGCAGGTCTAGGGGGTGATGAATCTCCATTTCATCACCTTTATTCTATCATCTTGGTCTTAAAAATCCTAGTAAATGCATGTAAATATCCTTAATTTAGGAAGTTTAGCATTCATGCATGAGTGTTTAAATAATGTATAAAATATTATTTTTAATGCCAAAATTATAGAATAAAGAAAAGAAAATAAAAAATATTGAAAATATTTTATGAACCTAAACACCGAGACCTAGGCATCTTGATGACTAGGTCGACAAAGAATAAAGTAGGGGGAAATAAAGTCCAAAAATACCAATAAAAATCCATTTTACTTATTCATTATTTATTCATTTTGAGACCTATTTTTAGTTCTATTTTTTATACTTAAAATAAAGAAACTTTGAACATGAAAGTTGTAGATAATAAAATATAGAAAAATACAAATTTTATTTCATACATAATACACAGATGAAAAGTTATACTCAGAATAAGTTTCCAAAATCCCAACTTCCCAGACCCATATCTCTCAAATAAAAATTGAAAATATATCAAAATCACTTTAATTATATAGAACTTTTAATAAGCTATTTAATGAAGGTGGTGTCATATTTTTTGGAGTTAAGTATGAAAGTTAGGTTTTGGACCCCTACTATATAGTATACCCGATTAAAACATTCAATTTATTTATTATTCATTATTATTATTATTTTATATTTTTCTAAATTTTTAGATATTATTTATAATATATGTTCATATTAAAACAGGAATAAAATATGGAACAAAACACTAAAATAAAATACCTATATAAAATACATAGGTAAAATACCTAGAACTATACCTATATAAATAATACACCAATTTATTTAAGTCTACATATTATATCAAAAAATATTATAAAAATATATTTATATATCTAAAAGTAAGTTATAACTATATATAATAATAAATTAAATTAATAAAATCAAAAATTACAAAATAAAAATAAAATACTTAAATACATAGATAAATATACTTATATATACCCTAAAAAATAACTTGTAATTATATACCTCTAAAAAATAAATAAAAATTATAATAAAATACTTTGAAAAATAATAAATATTTTTTCATTTTATAACTTAAAATTAATAAATTCATTTATTATTTTTAATTGATTTTTCAAATAAGTTTGGCAGAGTTTTTCTGGTTGGTCCACGTGGACCAACCAGTTCTCTCCGCCCATTGACCTCGGTCAACTCTCTGACCGAGGTCTGCAGCTTCTGACACCTAGCGACTAGGTCTTCTTCTCAACATTTTTCCCACCGCATCGTTCACCAAATCACCTCCCTTTTGACGACGTCTTCCTGATCCATGCTCATACACGCCTGGTGTTTATCTTGGGAATTGGATCATTGCGTCGCTAGCTACGCCTCGTTCTTTGGAGGCCCTCGACCATCCTATACAAAAACCTTATCCTTCTTCCCATTCGTTTTTTGAACCCTTTTGGCTGGTCTTCGTCCCTCTCTCGTGTGCCCTGGATCGACGTGTGTGATAGAAGCGTCTCCACCACCCTGTAGCAAGCCCAGGCGAGCCTCCAGGTGCTTCCACCACCACCTCCGATGGAGCGCCGCTGTCAAGGTAACATCTCTGGTCTCCCATCCATTGAGGTATGGTTTTCTTCATTCTTTAGCTAGCTGTAGGACTTAGCTTTAGTTCTATAGTTTTTATTGTGTGTTTTATTGGTTCTTTAGCTTAGATTAAGATCCTAATCCCTCCGCTCCAGTGACCACCTTCAAAGACCGTTCTCGATTGTTCCACCGCCTCGCTACCACTTCATATCTCTTCCCTACGCTTTTGCATCCTAGTCCATCCTTCATCCACCTAGATCGGTCCCTAATCTACCCTCACGGTGCTCCTCTTCCTCTCCTCGCCGGAGCACCGCCTCCTCCTTCCATGTTGCGCCCACCTATGCCAACAGGAGCCCCAGACCACCTTGTTTCTTTGTGTGAACCTTTCTTGCAGGTCCTGGGAGCCCAAGGACCCTCTTGGGTAGTTTTTGCATCAGAGTGAAGCACCTGGAGCCCCCAGCCTACCTCGACTTCATCTGATCTCGCAAGTGCTCCAGATGCTCATTTGAGACAGTACACCGGCGCAGGGGAGCCCCAGGAGGATTTTGCGACCTCGTCGAGCTCCTGGGGATGACAAACATGAGAGGAGGAGTGATTCGAGCCTCGCCGACGTGGAGTTCTTCCGCGTTCTTGCATATCGCTTCCACGTCGTTCGATCTTCCTTTGTTCCTCGTGTGCAGCAGCCACCATTGGATGAAACACGCCAGGGTCGTCCGATCTTCACTGGCGATCTAATCGCATGCGTCCGTTGCGAAGGGGTATCGCATGTCCTTATCGCGCCACGTGTCCTAGTGAAGGGAGAGCAGCTGCTCGATCAGAGCAGGCTTTGGGTAATTTGCAGAATTGCCCAACCGATTTTTGTATTTAGTATTTAAACCATAAACTTTCCTCTGTCGTGTATTATGTTTTGGGACATTTGCATTTAGCGCCCTGAATTTCTCGTATTTACATTCTAGTCCAAGCCACGTCGCCTCACGTGACGTATGACGTGAGGTGACATTTTGCAGCGGATCCCCTAGGTTTTGTTTATTTCCATTTAGTCCAGAAACTATTGTATTCAGTTATATATTTTGGTAAAATTACATCCAAGCCCTCAAACTTTATTTTATTTACAAAAATAGCCATGCTAGCAATGTATTTTCTCTTTATTGTTTGTATTTATTTCACATAGCTACATTACTCTAAAAAATCCAAAAAAATGTGTGCTTCATGTTGCATTCTAATTTCATGTACATATTTTTATTTTGCAATTTGAAGCATTTATTTAAAAAATGTGCTAAGCCTTCTCCCACTATAAGTAGGGTCGGCTACATGGATTCTTGCTCAAATCCATGTTGAAAGATTCAACTATTTTTTACGCTGGCAATCGACTACTGATGAATCTACGTTTTATCATCTTTATTCTATCATTTTGGCCTTAAAAACCCTAGTAAATGCGTGTAAATAGGCTTAATTTAGGTATTTTAGCATTCATGCACCATTGTGTAAATATTGTATAAAATGTGATTTTTAAAGCCAAAATTAAAGAATAAAGAAAAGAAAAAAGAAAAAATATTGTAAATATTTTATGACCCGAAACCCCGAGACCTAGGCATCTCTATGACTAGGTCGACAAGGAATAAAGTAGGGGGAGATAAGGGCAAAAATACAATAAAATTCCTTCATTCTTTATTCATTTTAGGACCTATTTTTGGTTCCACTTTTTATACTTCAAATAAAGAAACTTTGTACATGAAAGTTGTAGATAATTAAATAAGCAAAAATACAAAATTGATTTCACTGAAAAATACTGTACAGATAAAAAGTTATGGTCTGAATAAAATTCCAGAATCCCAACTTCCCAGACATGTATCTCCCTAATAAAAACTCAAAATGTGTCAAACTCACATAATTGTATATAATTTAAAACAATCTATTTAATGGCGGTGGTTTCGCATTTGGCGGAGCTACGATTTGAAAGTTGAGTTTTGGACCCCTATTGTATACTTGTACATATTAAAATATTCATTTTATTATTTATTCATTATTTTTATAATTTTATATTTTTATAATTTTGTAAATATTACTTATAATATACTTGTGTATCAAAACAGGAATGAAAACTCGAAAAAACACAATATAAAAATACATGTATATAGTACATAGGTATGATACCTATAAATATACCTACAGAATTCACAGCTATATTATATTAAGTGTATAAAATACTTCAGAAAAATAAAATAAAAATATATTTAAGTAAATAAAAATATTTTATAAATTTATAAAATAATAAACAAAAATAAATAAATTAAATTCACAAAATAAAAATAAAACAATACATTACATAGATAAATATACCTATAAAGGCTATAAAAGGTAATTTGTATTTTTATACCTTTAAAAAATAATTAAAAATCACCATAAAATAACTCATAAAATAATAAACATTTTTATTTAATGATTAAAAATTAATTAATTCATTTTCTATTTTTAAATGATTTTACAAGGATTTTTTCCATGGAATTTTCTGGTTGGTCCACGTGGACCAACCAGAACGCTCCGTTGGTTGACCTCGGTCAATTCTCTGACCGAGGTCTGGACCTTGTCAGACCTGCGTTTTTTGACCATTTTCAACCTTTTTTCAAGGCGCACCCTTTCACCATCTCATGATTCTTCCTTCATGACTTTTGTGGTCCAATTATCCATGATTCACGCCCTTGGTTCTCTTGGGCCAGGCGTCAACGATTCGTCGAGATATGCCTCATTCTTTGGAGCTGGTCGGGCAGGCAGTCAAACCTTTAAATTTTCCCCCCGACCTTCCTCTCTCTTTCGATCGCTCTTCCGCCACCTAAACCCTAGCCTAGACCCTCGTCGACGTTCCTGGTGACAACAGACACACCTTGGGACTTTCGGGGACACATGGGGCGTTGAATTGAGGCTGATCCACTTCGCCGAAGGTCTCGCTGGAGCAAGCCTCCTGGGTCACCTTGGTGAGGTTTTTTCCCTCTTATTCTATCGTTTATTCTGCTCGTAGGATACCCAGATCATATCTCCTCGTCTCGTTCTTCATTTTCCTTCGCCAAATCATCCTCTAATCCCTTGAAACTCACCTTGGTCGGCATCGCGGTTCGCCGGCCAAACGTCGAAATTCGCTCCACGCCACCACTCGAGCTTGTCTACCCTTCGTGGGGTCGAGGCACCTTGCCCTCGACCCTTTCATGCTTTTTCTCCAGGTATTTGGAATACAACACGAGCCTGGGACTTATTTTGTGTCTCGCCGGAGTTCCTGGAGCTCACCAGCTCGGCCACCCCCTAGCGAGAACCTCGGCTGTCGCCGAGGTGTTTTGAAGCCACCAGCAGCAAGGGGGTACCCGCAGGACCACGTCTCGGCCATTTTGAAGCCTTCAGCACGTCGGAGACCCGAGAGCAAGCTCGGGGAAGCTCACCCTCGCAGGTGTTCTTCCGTGTTCCTCCTCTCAACGTCTCTGTCGTTCGATCAAGATCAAGCTCCAGTTCCGCGCCCAGTCGTTGGATTTCATCACCTCCCCGTCGTCGATCTCTCTTCCAGCATCTAATCCAGGTCGTTCGGAGGTGAAATGTCATCGCGCATCCCGGCGTCGACACGTGTCAAGTGAAATCATCACCGCCGTTCGCTGGCTCGCAAAGGCTTGGGTATTTTGCATTTTAACCCAAGTCCTTTTTGTATTTAGTTTATAGTTCTAGAACTTTCTTCTGCAGTTGAAAACTTTCGTAATATTTAGGTATAAGTCCTCGAACTTCTCCTTATTGCAGTTAGGTCCCTCGCCACGTCACCTCGCATGCCTGTACGCATGAGGGGACGGGCATTTTGCAAAGGGACCCTTGTGGTTTAGCCTATTTCATTTTAGTCCAGAAACAATTGCTTGCAGTATAATATGTTTGGGACATTTTGTGTGAAAGCCCCTGGATCATTGTAATATTGCTACGATACCCTTGCCAAGTCACGTGTCCATACGCATGAGTTTGGCATTTTTGCTGAGAAGCCTAGCAGCTTGCTCTATTTATTTTTGGTCCAGAAATTTTCATATCGCGTTATAAATTTTGTGGAAACTTTCACTTTGGCCCCTGAACTTTGCTCTATTTACAAAAATGCCCCCTGCTTGCATGTAGTTCCTTGTTGTTGTTTCTATTTATTGCATGCCTTTACAAAATCCAAAAAATTCCACAAAAATCATGTTAAGCTCCTGCAGCATTGTAGTTTCACGCAACATTTTTATTTTGCATTTCATTGCATTTTAATATATATAAATATTCAAAAACATGCATTGTTGCTACTGTTTGCATTAGAAAACCCATAAAATTATAAAAACATCTCAGAAAACTCCCCCAAAAATATATTTTGCTTGTTTTAGTGTCTTTTAATTTCAGACCAAAAATCTCTAAAAAATACAAAACAAAACTCCTAAAAATTAGAAAATCCCAAAAACCTTCCTAAAAATCCAAAAAAATCTATAAAAATCCTAAAAATCTAATTTTTGCCTCTGAATTTTCATTATTTTATTATCTTTTTTTGAAAATTAATTTGGAGAATTTTTATTACTGTTTCCTATTTTATTTCTCCATTTTAGTTTCAGATTTTTAATTTGTTCTCTATTTTCAGTATTTTTGACTTTAAAAATACCAAAAAATTAAGAAATATCTAAAAAAATCATAATACATTAAAAAATGTAAAAACCTAAAAATATTTAATTTCCTAATTTTTAAGTATTTTTCCTTACTTTATTAAATACCTTATCCTCTCTTTTCTTATATTGTGTATATATATATATTCCTATTTAAAGAAAAAATATAAAAAATATAAAATATAAAAAGAAAATATAAAATCAGAAAATTAAAAATCAAAATACAAAAATATAAAATTAAAATAAAATTAAATAAAAAAATTATAAAATTATAAACCCACAAAATTTCCATTTGGCTAAGTAGTATATCAGATACAAGGCTCTTGACTTTTATTCTGTCTGCTTTACACATGTGCTTCCTGTGTTCGACCCCTACTTGCTTGCTACTGTACATTTTTAGTAGGGTATAATAAATTTTGATCCTTGCTCTTGATTGTTTAATTAATTGTGTGGATTAATTGATGATCAACGTGAAGGCTTGAGTAGTCGCCTCAGCGACAGTGAGTCTGATTTGTCAGACCATTATTTAGCGGCTCTCGCTTTATCGTTTTTCAAATGGCGCTGTTGCCGGGGAGCATCAGCTTGTAGAGTAGACTTGTGTCTTTTATCTGCTTAGCCATTTTTGATTATCTGTTTTTATTGTATAATTTGTTTTGAATTGTCTGACATCCCTTTCTTGTTTTCTTGCGAGGGACCACTGACCGAGGAGGATCGCCTAGGGGATCCTGAGCAGCCTTGGGAGGCGGAGCCGGCTATTCTATCCTAGTCGGCAGGAGAGAGCATGAGGACTTGAGAGAAAGAGAGAGATAGTTAGCTTTTTTTATTTTTGTGAGAGAGAGACATTTGATAAATTTGTAATAATATAGGTACCCTGGACTTTGGACATTCAGGCCCAATTTCCAAGTATTTGTTCACTTGGGGGCTCACCGCAGTTTTGACGCGTTTTCTCGCTTGTCATTTTCCGGTTTTATTTTATTTTTCTTTACTTTTGTGGAATGAGCCCTTAGTTTTTAAGCTTGATTGATCGAGTAAATTAGGTCCAAACACCCTAATATCTTGCATGTACCTATAGTGCGCTTTGGACTTAGTTTAAATTCTAAACAGTCGCCTCATCATCTTCGAGCCTTCGTGCCACGAGCCCACCCTGCCAAGCGTTGCTCTTGAACTCGATGTGTCGAGAGGAGGAGGGGTGAGCCTAGACCGGACTCTCGGATGAAGATCGGTGACCGACTTGTGGTTCTTCACGCTAGCAATTGCCTGCTTAAGACGATTTCCGTGTTCATATCGGCATATAGCATAGGTTTAAAAATTCCTGTGTTGCATCCTACATGAAGAGAGCTGGAGGTACTGTAAGTCTTTCTACATGAGCATTCATCATTTAGACACAAAGGTGAGATTTCCATCTTGGTGTCGCCTTGCATTGCTTTTTCAACTCTCTCCCTCTGTTTTTGGATCAAATAGGAATCAAGGAAAAATACAAAACCATTAGGCGCTTGTATTGAATTGACTCAAAACAAGTGATAACACCAAAAAAATAAAAAAGGGACTGCTAAAGAAAACTTGACCTAAATAAAATTGATTATTTGGACTCATTACCTTGGGGTGAGCAAAGCCCTCATTTGTTTTCAGGTTGCATAGGAAGGTTTCCTTCCCAGTGAGGTGAGCGTCGTCGTAAGGATTAGAGCCCAAAACCCAGTCTGTGGTTGCCTTGTGTATCGCCTGGATTTCCGAAGTATTGGCGCTTCTATCGTACGTAAACGAGTAGGGCTTGGTCGACATTGGTGACTCTCTATTGTGTAGAGCATTGACCTTGTCCGAAGTATCAAGCATAGGCCACGCCTTCACGGGGGTGCCTGTCTCATCGTCTTGCGTCCGAGTAGGTTCTCGCACGCTCACGGGTGATTCCGTTGCGAGCGAGATCCGAAGTATTGGTTTCGCCTATCGGCTTCCTCCCTCTATTTCTTTGGCTGAGTAGGGATCCAGGAAGGTTACAAGGACCTCAAATAGCGCATACTACAGGTTACATAGGATGAGGACAAGTACGGGATACTTTTCCGGCAGTACTATCGCTCCTATAGGCGTAGCGCTCTAAGGACTCGTGAAAAGATAATTTCCTGAAAATCAAATCTAAAACTCACAAAGATAATTGCCGAACCTTCACGGCTTCACGGGCCGAGTTGGTGAATCCATTGCTTTGGGTTTGATTGATTAGTTGAGTTAAGGTCAAGATCAAAAACATCGCGCCTTTGCGCCATTTTTGCTCTCCTTCCATTTGACCCTTGCTCATTGTGAGCCTTCTACTGTTTTACATTCCTTTTATTTCTTGTTCACCTTCGTGCTCTTCATCCGTCATCTTTCCCTTTTTGACCTTCTCAAAATGTCGTCACACGGATGGTTTAGTCGGGATCTCGCCGACGCCCACATCGATTCCGTGTCGCCAACATCTTCAATAAGGAGGGGTGATCTCCAAGAGGTTAGTTCGAATCTTGCGAATTTCTCCTTGGACTCCCCTATTCTCGTTTCTTTCAACACTTGCTTGTCACCAATAAATCCGCTATTCGGGATGGACTCGCAACCCGAATTAGCTCTTCCCCTTCAAATAAACTGGGATTACTCTTGTCCTCGAATTAACCCCTTGTAGATGGAGATCGATTTCAGTCAATATCCTATGCTCCGTTCACAATATTCTGGAATTGACCTTAATTCCAGATTCATCTCAGCAGTAGGTGCTCAGGAAGATACTGATCAGGGATTACTCAATCATGCAGATCCTCCACCCGATTCCGAGCCAGCAAACCAAGTAGAATCTGAGATGGTCGGTGGAAGAGGAAAGGGACCACAGCCCCAACCTGAAGCTGAAGTCAATCCGGGGGAAGGGCAGTACACCACGCAAAACGAAGTTAACAGTCAGCTGTTGGCTTCCATTCAAGCCATCCAGCAGCAATTGACTAATCAAGCCCTACCCCAGACCACCTTCCAAGATATGTTGAATGATATGAGGAGGAGGGATGATGCAAGAGATGGTCGTAGGGAGGATGATCCGAATCAAGAGCTTAATTTTGAAGAGGTTAGAGATGAGTTCTCAGTGGGAGGACCAGAATTTGATGCAGCGGGAGCAGACCCACCATAGCCAAAGCCTACATTGAAGGAGACATACAATCCAGGAGCGGGTCGCATCATTGAGTGGATCCAGATTCCACATATTCATGCCCACTTCGAGCTGAAGCCGTAATTTCTGTCTCTGCTCCCCATATTCCACGGGAATACCATTGAAGAACCATATATCTTTCTCAAGAAGTTTGGTCGCATCTGTGCTACTGCTCATTACCCTGGTATTCCTCTGGGGGTAGTCAAGATGATCGCCTTTCCCTTCAGCCTGCAAGATAAGGCCCTATATTGGGTCGACCACCTAGGGAAGGTACATGACCTGGGAGGAGTTGAAGTCCGCCTTTCTCCATAAGTTTTATCCTCTCGGGCGATTAAATCAGATGCGTGCCTGCATTTCCAGTTTTTGCCAGCAACCCCATGAGACTGTCCATGAAGCGTGGGAGCGATTCAAGGATCTTCAGGAGAAGTGTCCCCACCATGAAATTCCAAAGACCAGCCTTGTGCAACAATTCTTTGGTGGGCTCACACTTGAGAGCCAAAAGCTTGTTGACGCTGCTTGTGGTGGCTCGCATTTCAACAAGGACGAGGACGTGGTATGGAATGTCTTCGAGGAAATGGATGAAGGAGAAGCTGCTCAATCCTTGTCCAGAGCATACATGAAGATACCAACCACCATCAGCAAGCCTGTAAACATGGCTTCTCACACCGAAGACAGGGATGAGAGCTCCAACTTGAGTATCATTGGGAGCCATCTGTCCAAGGTGGACATCATTGATAAGAGGTCGCAGGATCTCGAGAAATTATCTGTGATAGAGAAAAGGACCCAGGGCTTGGAAAAGCTCGATTTGATTTCCCAGCAACTGGAGCAGCTCGTTTGTGCATTGAATACCAACATCTGCAACGTTGTGTCTACTACTGTCGAGCCAAACGCTGAGAAGAAGGAGCCTACAATGCAGCAAAACCCTCAGCCGACTCCACCGCAGCCCCAGCCTGTTCAGCACGTGTATTACGTGCAGGTTCCAGAGCAGCCCCCGCAGCCTCATACACAGATGGTTGTATATCAACCTGAGTCCCAGCCAGCCTACTCCGAGCAGTTCTCTCCACCCCCGCCACTGATTCAGGAGATCAATGGTGTATGGAACAATGAAGCGCAGCTGACCCGTCCTCAGAGACACTCTCAGGGTCAGAACATGGGCAACATGCCCTATCACCAGCAGCAGCAGGGTGGGAGACCCTTCCAGCCCTCATACCAATACCAGCCTCCATCTCACGGTAACACCTGGAGGCAGAATTACCAGCACGGTCCTTAGCAGTCCGGATATCACGGACAAGGATACCATCAGCAACCGGCTGCCCCATACAACCAACAGAACTCACAGTATTCTTCCAACCCTCCTCCTCACCAATTTTCTCAGGGTTACCAGTCGCAGTCTCAGTCGTCATACCAGCACTCTAGGCCCCAGCAGGGGGATTCTTCTGAGATTGTGTTGGTTAATCCGGCCCTGGCCTGCCTTGAACAATTAATAAAGAACATGGCTGAGATGACCCAGAAGATCGACGACCTGACGGCTGCCAAGATCATCATACCAGCCCAGGTCGAAGCCAATCCGAATAACTTCCGTCACAAGGAGCAGGTAGCTGGCAGAGTCCAACCCGATTCAGGTGAATTAAATTGTTTTTATCTAATGTTGTTACTCTCAGGAGCGGTAGGACACTCCAGCCATCAGCGGCCGCGAAGGGAAACCATCTTGCATCTGACGGGGAATCGTCAGTCTAGCCGACACCAGGGCCACGAAGCATTTTGGGAGCAGCACCATCATTCAGAAAATCACAAAAAATGAAGAAAACAGCAAAACACAAAAAGATAGCAGCAACCTCGGTGGAGATAGGCCAGCATTGGAGATGTCTGCACCTGCCTCAGAGCCAGTTCCTGACGAGAGGAGCATTGCACCGGCAGCGAGTCCAACGCCAGCACCTGAAGCCGAGCCCGCCATTTTTGGTCCACATCTTGTAGATGATTCTATCCCTTTTTGCCATCTACCTGTACACAACAATACAGACAATATTTTGAATGACATTGGTGAAGAGTTTGTAAATATTCCTTTTCCAGAAGCAATGAAAAAGCACAAAAAAATGAAAAATTTGAAAAATGCTTTGTCTGATCCTACTATCGTAGAAATTATCCAGAATTTAGTATTGAACATGCCATTGATGAAGGTTCTTGAGTACATGCCAGCTGTAAAGAAAGGATTGAAAGATGCATGTACAACCAAGCGCAGGCCTCACCCTCACAACTCCAGAAACAAAGGTGGCAAACCTGAAAAGCATATCCTTACAATGGCCATAGTTAATGCAATCAGCAACCTCCCGGATAAAAAGCCAGATATGGGAGCACCTCTTGTGCGATGTCAAATGTTCAATCAGGAATTTGAACGAACACTTCTCGACAGCGGGTCTTCCGTCAACCTGATGTCAACCTCACTGCTTACAGAATTCATGCTAGGACCGCTCAAGCCTACAAAGATGATTCTGCAGTTTGCAGACAAATCAGTCAAGCGGCCTAGGGGCCTGTTGGAGGACGTGATAGTCACGGTTCAGGGAAAGTAGTTCCCGGGTGATTTTGTGGTACTAGATATGGACGTCCCCGCTCCATTGCTCCTTACCCCAATCATACTTGGAAGACCATTCCTGCGGACGTCAAACGCAATAGTGAACTATGGGACGGGAGAAATCACTTTTGGTGCTGGCAATGAAATAATCAGAGTGGAGACCCTGCCTGAGGGAGCACCAGTCGAACGAACATCTGCATCATGCGTAAGGGTGATTGAGTATTCTGACGACTGTGACTTTCTAGCAGAAATTCAAACACCAGCTTATTCTTGGATGACAATGAGATCCATGAACTCCTTTTCCTCGAGGAGAGAGTAGAGACCGCAGTCGAATTTCCCTTTATCGATCAGGATGAGGAACTCGCTGATGTGCTGAATGAGATTGCCATGGAGGTGATGTGCCTTCAAAATCAAGAGCGAATTAATGAAGAATCTTAAGATGAAGAGGAAATCATTGAAGTATTCTGTTAGAGCCTGAGTAAAGAGGCAGAAAATACTATGGTGGACACCGAACAGATGAAAGAATCGCCACCTGCATTAATAGTTGAGGTCACTTCTGAAGCAGCTCAGACCCCGCCAGAGTTGAAACCCTTGCCCTCCAACATGAAATATGCCTTCCTCGCGGGAGAGCCGAACATGTACCCGGTCATTATCAATGCACATCTGACCGAAGACCAAGAATCTCATCTGATGGAGGTTCTTGAACGCAGCCGCAAGGCAATAGGTTGGCGAACTTTGGATCTCCATGGGATCAATCCATCACTGTGCTCGCATCGCATTTTTCTGGAAGAAGACTGCAGGCCCTCTCGAGAACTTCAGAGAAGATTAAATTCTAACCTGCGGGAGGTTGTTATGAAGGAGATCCAGAAATGGTGTGATGCGGGATTTATTTATCCCATCTCCGACAGCAAATGGGTGAGCCCTCTGCATGTTGTGCCAAAGGAATCAGGGATCACCATTGTGAAGAATGATAAAGGAGAGGAGATCGCAATCAGAGTACCCACTTCGTGGTGAGTGTGCGTGGACTACAGAAGACTTAACCTTGCCACCAAGAAGGACCACTTCCCTTTACCCTTCATCGACTAGATCTTGGAGAGATTGGCCGCGAAGGAATCTTCTACTTCTTGGATGGCTACTCTGGATACAATCAAGTTGTTATTGCTCCTGAAGATCAAGAGAAGACCACGTTCATCTGTCCTTTTGGTACATATGCCTTCAGACGGATGCCGTTCGGGCTTTGCAATGCCCCAACCACATTTCAGAGGTGTATGCTTGCAGTTTTTGTCGATATGGTGGGCAACTTTCTCGAGGTATTTAAGGATGATTTTTCGGTCTACGGGGATTCATTCGATCAATGTATGGGATATTTAGACCGAGTTTTGCCGAGGTGCTGCGAAGTAAATCTTGTGCTCTCGTGGGAAAAGAGCAACTTCATGGTGACCGAAGGAATCGTGTTGGGTGATGACACGCCTGACAATCGGGTTAAGTATGTAAATAAAAATGGTCGTCGTGACCCAAATCACCAAGCGCGATCAACAAGAAAAATAATTTGAAACCACTCAAAATAAGATAAAAATCGATGAAAACAATGTGTAAGCGGTCTTTCGCTATTCTTTTTACCTGGTATAGCGACCAGGGTCGAACACAAGGAGCACGATTTAAAAACTAAATAGTCAATTTTCAGAAATGCTAATTTTTTAGTGGTTTTTGAATTTTATATTTTTTTGTATTTTTAAAACAAGCACAATATTCACAAGGGATAAAAGCACACGCAATCTTTTTGTATTTTTCAAAATGGTCAAAAATATACAGAAAAGTCCACTGAAAATGTTTTTGTGTTTTAGATATTTTAAAATGTTTTTGGTAATTTTTTCGCAATTTTCTGATGTTTTTGGATTTTTATAAAAATGAGAGAATACAAAACAACGAGACTATTCACAACCAGGAGTATTTTTCAATTTAAAAGTTCCTTAAACACTCAAAATCCCTGGAGATTATTTTTAAATGAAACTAGAAAACAATATCTACGAAAAGAAACTGAAATCACTATTTTTGGATTTTTCTAGAATTTTCTACAAATTTTTTAAGATTTTTCGTATTTCACAATTTTTTTATTTTTATATATGGAAAAAGCACAAAAACTGGATAGAAAATAAAACACGACAAAACACAGCTACAGGAATTTTTGTGGAATTTTTAGGCAATTTTTATATTTTTTTATGAATTTTCAAAATATAGGCAAGCAAAAAGTCAAGGTTTTTGATTTTCTAAATGTATCAAATGACAATAAAAAGTTGATGAAAACTTTATACAATGTTCAAGACTGTAGCAGGAGCATATGTGAATTTTCGCAGAATTTTTCGAGACATAAAAACATTTATTCCATCAAACATATCAAGCAATTGGAGTTCTGGAAGCACAGGGACCTAATTGTAAATAACTATTGTTTCTGCACCAAATGAATAATAAAAACAAAACCTTTGGCTAAAGATTGCAATTTACCCTTTTTTTATTCAAGCCCTAGATGCACCTCTCTTCGTTTCCAACCCAAAAGATGCACAGGAGGTCACAACCGCCGCCACCCCCTTCAGATCGGGAGCACACGGGTCGCGCGCGACGGAGAGGGCTGGCGTCGGACGGCGGGATCGGCTGAAGGAGGAGCGGGAGGCGCGGCCGCCTGGAAGGTCGCGCGCGGAGGCGCGGGAACTGGAGAGCGGTGGGGAGAGGCCGCCGCCACTGGCCGAGGCAGCGGAGAGGAGAGGCCGCCGCCACTGGCCGAGGCAGCGGACACCTGGGCGGCGGGGACGGATGGGTCGCGCGCTTGCGCGGTCTGGAGGGCGGTGGCGAGCCGCGCGCCCGCGCGTGGCTGAAGGAGGGGGCTGGGCGCGGGGTTGACGACGCCTACGCTGGAGGGCTGCGCCAAGTCGGAGGCGAGGGTGGACGCAGGAGGTGGCCGACGCAGAGCCGGCGGCTGCGGAGCTTGAAGGTCGGGCGGCCGGACGCAACCGGGCAGCCGCGCTGTTCTGATGACACGAAAATCGACGCGGTCGAGAGAGGGAAAATAATGTCAAAAATTGTCGTCGTTCTCAACCACGGGATTCGGTCATCGAGAAAAATAAATAAAACCACTTAATAAAAGATAAATCGATAAAACAAATGTGTAAGCGGTCTTTCGCTATTCTTTTTACCTGGTATAGCGACCAGGGTCGAACACAAGGAGCACGATTTAAAAACTAAGCAGTCAAATTTCAGAAAAGCTAATTTTTTAGTGGTTTTTCAATTTTATATTTTTTTATATTTTTCGAATAAACACAAATGAATCAAAGTGCACACACAAACTCTTTTTGGTATTTTGTAATTTTTTTTTGAAATTTTATAAATGAAAAATGGACAAAAGTTGGATAGAAAATAAAACATGACAAAATACAGCTACAGGAATTTTTATGGAATTTTTAGACTATTTTATGAATTTTTATGAATTGTCAAAGTTCTAACAAGGAAACAGACAATGTTTTTGATTTTTTTTAAATATATCAAACCTCAATAATAAGATATGAAAAATTTATACCATGAAGATTACCATAACAGGAATATTCACAATTTTTTTTACAGAATTTTCATATCAATAAAAACATTTATTTAATCACAAAGATCATGCAAGGTTAATATCTGAAAAGCAGGGGCTAAGTTGCAATTATTCAGAAATTTTCTGACAAATAAAAAAAAGTATAAACAGAGGGAAGTGTGTCACAATTTTACCCAACATACATGTGCACGTCACATGATTTCCTGGAGCAGGGACATCTGATTCGGCAATATTCAAAACCTCCAAGAGTGCATCTGCAATTTGTCCACTTTTTTTAGACCCCACAGCCCTAGGGTTCTTCTTCGTATCTTCTTTCTCAAGGCAAAGGGCAGCAGGACACAAGGGGGTTCCACCGCCGCCGCCGACACTTGGTGGAGATGGCGGAGCCGCGGATCGCAGGCAAGGACGCGGGCTGAGGATGCGGCTCGCGAGGCCGCGCGCTGGATGGAGGGAAGGTCGGCGCGCGGGCCTAGCGCGGGTGGCACGGAGGTGGCGCAGGGCGTGGGCGCTGGGTTGACGGCGCCTACGCTGGAGGGCTGCGCCAAGTCGGAGGCGAGGGTGGACGCAGGAGGTGGCCGACGCAGAGCCAGCGGCTGCGGAGCTTGAAGGTCGGGCGGCCGGGCGGAGCCGGGGACTGCCGCGCTGCTGGAGAGGAGGCGCGACTGCCCGGTTGCGTGGGAGGAGGCCGCTGGGCGTGATGCCCGTGACCTCTATTTTTTATTTTTTTTATTTTTTTTATTTTTTTGGTTATCTGAATATGTAAAAACAGAAATAAACTTTTGCTTTTTTATATTTTTTTGTTCAAAACAAAATGTAAACAGATTTTTTATTCTTTTGTGTTTCCTGCAAAACAATGGTTAGGGGTAAAAAATATGACATTTTTTGTTATGTTTTCCTGCAACATAGAAGTTAGATAAAATAGAGATACATGATTTTTTTATTATTTTGCTCTACAACACCACGGTTAAGAAGAAAGATAACAATTTTATTCCCCCTTTTTTTTTACTTCTTCCTGCAAAAACAACTGTGAGAGAACATGAAAAAATATTTTATTTTATTTATACACAAAAATGGGAACGATGAATGGGAGGATCTTGCGATATGGAAGATAGATCCTTGAATCCGAGGCTCCGGTCACCGTGCGTGACCGGAGGTGGAAGATTGTGTGAGGTAGAACGTGAATATGTAGGGATAGCGAGATGAGATGAAAATCGGTGTCGGGCGACAAAGTGTGAAATTGATTTTTTTAATCTAAAAATTACTCCCTACTCCTACGCTAAGATCTTAAATCTACGATTTACCTAAGAAAAAGACAAGTAAAAGTGGATCTCACCTCGGGGATCGGACAAGCCATGATGGCCTCGACGAAGCTCAAGCCGCTGTCACCGACTGGATCGGAGGCTAAGACCCTCTTCAACAAGAAACCTCTTGGAAACCGGGCTCCTCTCCGCCAAAGATCGATCAAAGAAGAAATGAGGGAGGAGGAGCCCATTAAAAAGAAGACGAAGGTCAGAAATGGAGATATTTACAAAAATGGAAGGTGTTGATTGTGTGAATTAAAATAATTAATTAAATTAATAAATTATTTAATTAAATAATTACGAAATTCGAAATTAATAAATTAAATAAATTAATAAATTAATTGAAAATTAATTGGCCACCTTAATGGTGGCCATTAAAGGTACGAAATCAAATCATGTATATAAGGCATGTTATAAAATCAAATCAATCAATTAAAATCAAATAATGAAATAAATAATTCGGAATTAATTTAAAATAATTAATTAATGTTAGGTAATTAAATTTTTTTGGTGGATTTTATAAATGAAAGTTAGTGGCATACATATATTATATACATAAGATATAATGTACATAGGTACAAATAAGGAAATAATTTTTATACAAGATTTTTTTATTTTATTATTTTTTTTAATTTTTATTTTTTATTGAAAACAATATTTATAATATATACATTAAGTAAAAATAATATTAATAATTATATACACAAATATATGGGTAAACTGCACAATACACCCCAGAAAACTGACTTTTTAACCGTAACTCCAAAAAATACGAAACCACAGCCATTTGAAAGATAATTTAATTTATACCATTATGGAAGTGAGTTTGGTTCGATTTGAGCTTGTATGGAGCCGGAATTGATGTTTCAATTATCGCATTACGGCTTTTTCTGGGTGTAATTATTTACAATATATACATTATTTTATTTTACAAATATTTTTATTATTTATAACACAATTTTATTCACAACTTTTATTTACAAAAGTAAGTGGTTTGAGGTCAAATTATGTACAAATAAAATAATGTAAGTTTTATACAAATATACATGAAAAATATGTAATATATTTTTGGATTTTCTGACAGACAACCTTATCTCCCCCTACTTTATTCTTGTTCGATCAGGTCAAGTCTTGACCTTCTCTCGGGGTTCGGGTCAGTCTGTATTTATTGCATAAACACATCCTTTTCTTTTTCTTTTCTTCTTTATTCTTTTATTTATATACAAAAAGTGTTAAAAATGCAGAATTAACAAATGCATGCAGAATGGTAATTTTATGGAATTAATGGGTATTTACAGGTATTTGACTAAGGAAAAGATGCTAAAATAAAAGAATAAAGGCGATGAGTCGTGGATTCATCATTCCCCTATACTTTACCTTTGCTAGTCCCTTAGCAAACACTTATTTGGAAAATAAGTGAAAATAAAAATAAAGAAAAGAAAAAAGAAAGAAGTTAGAACAATGTTGACTTTCAAACTTATCTTCATAAAAATGTAGTTTGGAGCTCTGTCGGACCTTTGGATTATTAATGTGTCAGAACCTTAATGGGACATGGATTTAAAACCTAACAGCCTCTAAGTTCCATAAGACTCCTATTCAGGTCTCCTCAACAGTCAGATCAGAACAAGTCTACAGACACAAATTCTTATGACTATGAATTCTTACTTGTACGTGTAAGTGAAATATAGCTCCTCATCTCAGAAGTAACAAAGATTCAGCCTCTCTTAGCAAGGTAACTCAATAACCCGGTCTGGCAACTCTTCCCTCGAGGAGCGGGGATATTCCCTTCTAAGTTCAAGTACAACCAGCTCAAGAAGAGGGGATGGAGAAGAGAATGGACGGTAACCAGTGTAGTTACCTATCCTTGGATGCATGACCAGTGTAGCCATGTCACCCGCTGCAAGCTCATAAATATATGACTTTGAAGCTCTTATTCTTTTTTTTTTACAGGCATTTTATTTTTCTTTCAGGCCTGTTCACTTTTGGAGATTTTGCTTCCTTTTTTTTTTGAAATATATACAAGGTGCAGCATGTACATAAGGAGTTTTTCCTCTTGAGCCAGTAGACTATCCCTCTTTTGAAGCATTATTGCAACCCCACAGCTCCTGTCTTTAGACCTCAACATCACCAGACTAGGTTGAGACGCACTTCCCTCCCTAGAGAAGGACGAGAGGTTCCGCCTAGATGTACTACCCTCGTATGCTACGCCAAGCCAAAAGATTCTGCTCCTTCACTACCTCATCCATGAAGAGCTACGTGTAAAGTGCAGTGTCCAAGGTAAGCCACGGTCTGAAAGAATCATGTGTGTGTTGTTAAATGTTCTACTTAGACTCATCAAGATGACATGTGAACATAGTCTTACGGACTCAAAGAATTAAGTCTAGGACCTGAAAAGTCTTAACTCCAAATCTTATAAGGTTCCTCTGAAATTAAGTGGATTAAGGTCCAACTAAGCTCCATTCTTCAAATTTATTCCAGACTTAGTCTAAATGTCAAAATCATCCTGAAAAATGCTCATGCAAATGCAAGAAAATATGTACATGCAAGGAAAAGAAAACAAAAATCTTTTTGTGAAACAATTTTCAAAATTTTGAAATTTTTATGGATTTTTGAAAAATGATGATGCACATGCGAAAAGTTTTTTTTTGCAAAAAGTTAGTAAGATATACAAATATATACAAGATTTTTTTTATTGTTTGTTTTTTTAATAAGGAAAAAAATGCATATTTACATAAGAGTGAGATGATTATTTCACAAGAATGCGATGCAAGAATTTACAAATTGAGTCATTTATACAAGTATATACAGAGTGGTTTTTTTTAATTGATTTTTTTTATTCATCATTTTTTTTTGAGTTTTTTTTGAGTACTTACACTGTGTTTTAGCCATATAAAAATAATGTATGAAAGTACGAGTTATGGCTAAAGTATATATACAATATATATACGACACCCCCCTATACTTAGCTCGAACTATGTCCTCATAGTGATCAAAGAGCTGGAAAGAAAGACATAACTCGTGTCGCATATAGAAAAGTGAAAATAATAGTATACTACAACGACGAATAAAAGAATAAAATCAATAGAGGTCGGTGATCCCCCTATACTTAGGATCAAGTAATCCTAAGTATAGCAGACTGTACACAAAGGGAAAACCGAAGAGATGAATATACAGAGTCTACCTCCCCTATACTTAGGGTAAAATATCCCTAAGTATAGGCAGCACAACGGAGGTAAAAAGAATCAAAAGAATAATCAAACGTCTAACACCCCCCTATACTTAGGGTAAAGTACACCCTAAGTATGGAATGATCATGCAATAGAGATGGGGTGTGAGACAGAAAGAATGTATGATATGGACAGATGGTCTATACAGATGTGAGTTGATCAGTGTTGAGGTGCCTCTCAACAAGCGCTAGAGTTTACGCCCCTAGCTGGGCGCAAATGTTAGGATAACGCCGTGTCAAGATTCTAAGAGTGATCGTAACTGACTTACGCCATAGACATACAATACACAAAGCAAACCCCCAATTCACCAACTCAACACAAAGTGAAGACCGTGAGATTTGGTCTTTTATCTTTTCAATTTTAGAGTTTAGTGAGAAGAAAAGTTGTACAAACACTTAGGAGGCTTGAATGGGATTTGGGCACTACTCCTTAGTGTGTACGCGAGCGAGTAAAAGCGCAAACAATGAGGGGATTGCTCTCCCAATACAATGAAGTGAATCAATTACGTTTGATTTTAGAGTCAAGTTCAATTAGCAGTCCCAATTTTTAATTTTTGATTTTGTAATTTTTTTGGATATTTTCAATAACAACGCCTAACAAGCTTTCCGATTTCCTCTTTGAATGATTTGAGTCCAAAAACAGGGGGAGGGATCAAGAAAGCCAATGCACGGTCAAAAACGATGATGCATGCAGAGATAGAAAATGTGTACCTTACTCCAGCACTCTACATGCAAAATGATCCGCGTAGAAAATTAAATACAGAAATTTAAACTACCTAAAATGATGCAAGCGGAAATCCGAGTCCTAGATGAGCAAGTTCTACTCGCAGAACCGTCTAATCAGCCACCGACCTCCAAGCCAAAGGGTCCGGTCTTGGCCCACCCCTCTTCTGCCCGACAAATCGGGGGTAGGAGAAAGCGCTTTACAGGGTGGACTGCGGCACATAGGCTACGAAGGAGATGAGTCGATTATTTTTATTAATTGATTATTAGTAGGTCCAATTAAGCGCACTATAGGAACAGGCAGATAATTAAGTGTGGGGACCCTACTAATTACGGCGCAAGCAAGAGAAAATCCTAAGGCTAGGGGCTCGAAAATCACGTGAATCAAATAAAATAAAATAAAATAAAAAAAGCGAGAAAACAAAACATGCGAAAAACAACGGTGAGGTCCCCCAAGTGCACCGGCACTTGAGGAAACAGACCCCGAGAAAATAGTCCAAGTCCACAGGTCCAAAGTCTAAGTTATTACAAAAATATTGATCTCTTTCTCTCTCTCAAAAATAAAAATTCCTTCTCCTCTCTCTCTTCCTCCTGCGCGGGTCCTCTAAAAAGAAACTCCCAGTCGTCCAAGCAGTACCTCGCACAAAGATCAGAGAGAAAATGTCAGAAAACAATTATAATATAGAGAGACAAATAGAAAAATGAAAAATGACTACAAAGCCGTGCTCCCCGGCAACGGCGCCATTCTGATGACACGAAAATCGACGCGGTCGAGAGAGGGAAAATAATGTCAAAAATTGTCGTCGTTCTCAACCACGGGATTCGGTCATCGAGAAAAATAAATAAAACCACTTAATAAAAGATAAATCGATAAAACAAATGTGTAAGCGGTCTTTCGCTATTCTTTTTACCTGGTATAGCGACCAGGGTCGAACACAAGGAGCATGATTTAAAAACTAAGCAGTCAAATTTCAGAAAAGCTAATTTTTTAGTGGTTTTTCAATTTTATATTTTTTTATATTTTTCGAATAAACACAAATGAATCAAAGTGCACACACAAACTCTTTTTGGTATTTTGTAATTTTTTTTTGAAATTTTATAAATGAAAAATGGACAAAAGTTGGACAGAAAATAAAACACGACAAAATACATCTACAGGAATTTTTATGGAATTTTTAGACTATTTTATGAATTTTTATGAATTGTCAAAGTTCTAACAATGAAACAGACAATGTTTTTGATTTTTTTAAATATATCAAACCTCAATAATAAGATATGAAAAATTTATACCATGATGATTACCATAACAGGAATATTCACAATTTTTTTACAGAATTTTCATATCAATAAAAACATTTATTTAATCACAAAGATCATGCAAGGTTAATATCTGAAAAGCAGGGGCTAAGTTGCAATTATTCAGAAATTTTCTGACAAATAAAAAAAAGTATAAACAGAGGGAAGTGTGTAACAATTTTACCCAACATACATGTGCACGTCACATGATTTCCTGGAGCAGGGACATCTGATTCGGCAATATTCAAAACCTCCAAGAGTGCATCTGCAATTTGTCCACTTTTTTTAGACCCTACAGCCCTAGGGTTCTTCTTCGTATCTTCTTTCTCAAGGCAAAGGGCAGCAGGACACAAGGGGGTTCCACCGCCGCCGCCGACACTTGGTGGAGATGGCGGAGCCGCGGATCGCAGGCAAGGACGCGGGCTGAGGATGCGGCTCGCGAGGCCGCGCGCTGGATGGAGGGAAGGTCGGCGCGCGGGCCTAGCGCGGGTGGCACGGAGGTGGCGCAGGGCGTGGGCGCTGGGTTGACGGTGCCTACGCTGGAGGGCTGCGCCAAGTCGGAGGCGAGGGTGGACGCAGGAGGTGGCCGACGCAGAGCCGGCGGCTGCGGAGCTTGAAGGTCGGGCGGCCGGGCGGAGCCGGGGACTGCCGCGCTGCTGGAGAGGAGGCGCGGCTGCCCGGTTGCGTGGGAGGAGGCCGCTGGGCGTGATGCCCGTGACCTCTATTTTTTATTTTTTTTATTTTTTTGGTTATCTGAATATGTAAAAACAGAAATAAACTTTTGCTTTTTTATATTTTTTTGTTCAAAACAAAATGTAAACAGATTTTTTATTCTTTTGTGTTTCCTGCAAAACAATGGTTAGGGGTAAAAAATATGACATTTTTTGTTATGTTTTCCTGCAACATAGAAGTTAGATAAAATAGAGATACATGATTTTTTTATTATTTTGCTCTACAACACCACGGTTAAGAAGAAAGATAACAATTTTATTCCCCTTTTTTTTACTTCTTCCTGCAAAAACAACTGTGAGAGAACATGAAAAAATATTTTATTTTATTTATACACAAAAATGGGAACGATGAATGGGAGGATCTTGTGATATGGAAGATAGATCCTTGAATCCGAGGCTCCGGTCACCGTGCGTGACCGAAGGTGGAAGATTGTGTGAGGTAGAACGTGAATATGTAGGGATAGCGAGATGAGATGAAAATCGGTGTCGGGCGACAAAGTGTGAAATTGATTTTTTTAATCTAAAAATTACTCCCTACTCCTACGCTAAGATCTTAAATCTACGATTTACCTAAGAAAAAGACAAGTAAAAGTGGATCTCACCTCGGAGATCGGACAAGCCACGATGGCCTCGACGAAGCTCAAGCCGCTGTCACCGACTGGATCGGAGGCTAGGACCCTCTTCAACAAGAAACCTCTCGGAAACCGGGCTCCTCTCCGCCAAAGATCGATCAAAGAAGAAATGAGGGAGGAGGAGCCCATTAAAAAGAAGACGAAGGTCAGAAATGGAGATATTTACAAAAATGGAAGGTGTTGATTGTGTGAATTAAAATAATTAATTAAATTAATAAATTATTTAATTAAATAATTACGAAATTCGAAATTAATAAATTAAATAAATTAATAAATTTATTGAAAATTAATTGGCCACCTTAATGGTGGCCATTAAAGGTACGAAATCAAATCATGTATATAAGGCATGTTATAAAATCAAATCAATCAATTAAAATCAAATAATGAAATAAATAATTCGGAATTAATTTAAAATAATTAATTAATGTTAGGTAATTAAATTTTTTTGGTGGATTTTATAAATGGAAGTTAGTGGCATACATATATTATATACATAAGATATAATGTACATAGGTGCAAATAAGGAAATAATTTTTATACAAGATTTTTTTATTTTATTATTTTTTTTAATTTTTATTTTTTTATTGAAAACAATATTTATAATATATACATTAAGTAAAAATAAATATTAATAATTATATACACAAATATATGGGTAAACTGCACAATACACCCCAGAAAACCGACTTTTTAACCGTAACTCCAGAAAATACGAAACCACAGCCATTTGAAAGATAATTTAATTTATACCATTATGGAAGTGAGTTTGGTTCGATTTGAGCTTGTATGGAGCTGGAATTGATGTTTCAATTATCGCATTACGGCTTTTTCTGGGTGTAATTATTTACAATATATACATTATTTTATTTTACAAATATTTTTATTATTTATAACACAATTTTATTCACAACTTTTATTTACAAAAGTAAGTGGTTTGAGGTCAAATTATGTACAAATATAATAATGTAAGTTTTATACAAATATACATGAAAAATATGTAATATATTTTTGGATTTTCTGACAGACAACCTTATCTCCCCCTACTTTATTCTTGGTCGATCAGGTCAAGTCTTGACCTTCTCTCGGGGTTCGGGTCAGTCTGTATTTATTGCATAAACACATCCTTTTCTTTTTCTTTTCTTCTTTATTCTTTTATTTATATACAAAAAGTGTTAAAAATGCAGAATTAACAAATGCATGCAGAATGGTAATTTTATGGAATTAATGGGTATTTACAGGTATTTGACTAAGGAAAAGATGCTAAAATAAAAGAATAAAGGCGATGAATCGTGGATTCATCATTGGGTCACATTGTTTTTAAACGTGGCATGGAGATTGACCCAACCAAGGTGGAGGTAATTTCCAAACTTGAGCCACCTACAACAATCAAACAAGTTAGGTCATTTTTAGGCCATGTCGGTTTTTACCGACGATTCATCAAAGATTTCAGCAAGTTGGCCAGACCGTTGACTGAATTGCTCGGCAAAGAGAATGAATTCATTGTGGATGACCGTGTACTCCTTGCCTTTCATCAACTGAAAGAACTCATCACACAGGCCCCTGTATTGCAGCCACCGATTTAGACTCAGCCTTTCGAGATAATGACCGACGCGTCAGATTATGCAATTGGTGATGTACTTGGACAGAGGAAGAATAATGTACCATTTGCGATTCACTACGCTAGCCAAACGCTCGATGAAGCCCAGTGAAACTACACTGTCACTGAAAAAGAGCTGCTAGCGGTAGTTTTTGCCTTGGAAAAGTTCAGATCCTACCTCCTTGGATCCAAAGTAATCGTGTACATTGATCATTCGGCCATCCGGTACTTATAGCAGAAGAAGGATGCCAAACCACGTCTCATTCGGTGGATCCTTCTCCTCCAGGAATTTGACTTGGAAATTAAAGATAAACCTGGGGTAAAGAATACGGTGGCCAATCATCTATCAAGGCTTCCTGAGCCAGAATCTCCTGAGTTGAACCTACAGCCAATCACAGAGACCTTTCCAGATGAGGCGATTCTTTAAGTCACCTCGCTTCCTTGGTATGCAGACATCGTGAATTATCTGTGACTAAGAAAATCCCACAGGATTGGCCGAAGTTGAAAATAGGCAGATTCTTGTCTAAAATCCATTTCTACCAGTGGGAGGATCCGTATTTATTTCGTGAGGGGGCAGATTGTATCTGGAGAAGGTGCATTCCTCAGGAGGAGGTTCCAAGTGTCCTCGCATTATGTCATGACCGAGATTCTGGAGGACATCATTCAGGCAGACGAACGGCAGCAAAAGTTCTTCAAAGTGGCCTCTGGTGGCCTTCATTATTTAAAGATGCAGATGACTATGTCAAATGTTGCACTGACTGTCAGAAGATGGGCGGAACCATAGGGATGAGAGACATGATGCCTCTGAAATTCATTCAGATATCCAACGTCTTCGACGCATGGGGCATCGACTTTATGGGCCCATTTCCAAACAGCCAGGGCTATGAATATATTTTGCTTGCTGTCGACTATGTAAGTCGCTGGGTGGAGGCTATTCCTGCCCGAACCGCCGACAGTAGGACTGTCTGTCGATTCTTGAGAGATCACATCATAGCACGGTTCGGGATTCCCAAGATTCTCATATCTGACGGGGGTAGTCATTTCATAAACAGAGAGGTAAAGAAGCTGACCCAGGAATTCTGCATTGAACATCGTGTTGCTTCACCTTACCACCCGCAGTCCAATGGCTTAGCTGAATGTTCAAACAGGGAGATCAAGACAATTTTACAGAAGCTTGTGCGTCCGGATCATAAGAACTGGTCTCAGCTGCTTGATTCCGTTCTTTGGTCTTATAGAACAGCGTACAAGTCACCCTTGGGAATGTCTCCCTACCGCCTTATCTACGGCAAGCCATGTCATCTGCCCGTTGAACTAATTCACAAATCTTTATGGGCCATTAACATCTGTAATTTGGACTCCGAGCAAGCAGGAAAGAACAGAAAATTGGATCTGAATAGATTATTGGAATTCAGAGATTATGCATATGACAACAGCCTGATGTACAAGGAGAAGGTCAAAACATGGCATGACAAGCATATCCGCCGCAAGTCCTTCGATCCAGGTCAGAAGGTGTGGTTGTTTGATGCGAAATTAAAGATCTTTCCAGGCAAATTGAAGAGTAAATGGACTGGGCTGTTTATGGTTAGGCAGGTGCGTGACAACGGAAGTGTATTGATATCCAATCTCTCAGCTGACGCACAACCATTTGTAGTCAATGGATAGCTTCTGAAGCCATACCTTGAACATGATACATTCATGGTTTTCGTTGACTCGATTCAAGTAATCTACAGGAATTAGCCGGATATCTCCAAAAAGGCAGAGGAAGGCCAAGCAGAGCAAAACATATTTGAATGACTTTTCTTCTTTTCTTCTTTTCAGTCTCGTTTATCTTATTCTACCGACATGATGTCATCCCTTTCATCACTGCTACACTTAGGATGTACTTTATCCTAATTGTAGGGGGGGATGCACAACCCGAGTTGTTCATATCCACTTTCATCTCTTTTCTTCTTTTCTTCTTTTCTTCTTTTCCTTGTCTATTCTCTTTATCTATCTAAAGGGGTCGCCCCTTGTAGGCAGTCTTCTGTACTTAGGACGTACTTTATCCTAAGTATAGGGGGGTATACACCCCGAGTTTCTCGATTCTTTGATCCTCTCCATTGTCTCCTCTTCTTGCCTATACTTAGGGCTATCTTACCCTAAGTATAGGGGGGACAACCTGAGTACGATATGTTCATTCCCACCCTTGACCCTCCCTGCTTTGTGTACAGTCTGCTATACTTAGGATTATTTGATCCTAAGTATAGGGGGACGGTCAACTTCTCATTCGTTCATTCATTTCTTATTGCGTTTATTCTTTAAATTTTTCTATACTCAGTACGAGTTATGTCTTCTCTTTTCCCTCTGATCTATGAGGACATAGCTCAAGCTAAGTATAGGGGGTCGTATATACTACACATATACTTTAGCCATAACTCATACTTTCGTATTTTCTTAATAAATATAAATAATAATTCTTTAAATTCATTAAAAATCTTAATAAAATGATGTGATTATTCCTCAAATTCTTCTTGTATGTACTGATTAATAAATCAGGTGAAAATGTTTTTTGCAAAATGTTTGAAAAATAGTTTGAAAATCTATGTGAAAAATCTTTTGAAAACTATTTTGAAAACGTCTTGTTACATGTTTTCAACCTTTGTAAAACATTTTGTTTGCAAAATTTCTTTTCTTTGTGTGAAATAAAATATTTGAAAAATGATTTGCAAATGATTTGAAAAATGGTTGTAAACATATTTTGAAAAATCTATCTATACTATTTGAAAACCTTTGCAAAATAATTTTCAAATGTGTGTACATGTTTGTAAAAATTATTTTGCACTATAGTTTTTCAAAATTGTTTGTAAAATGATTTTCAAATAAGTTTGAGGAATATATACATCTCACTAAAATCCATTATATATACCTATAAAATTGATCACTTACCTTGTAAATTCTTAAAATCTACTTCTTGTAAATATGAGACGCATCCCCGTGTAAATATTTTTCACCTAGTTTTTATCGAAAGTCTTTTTGTTTTCAAAAATCCCAAAAAAAAAACAATTACAAAATTAAAATACTAAAAACATTTGAAAAATCTTTTTTGAAAAAAAATACAAAAAATGCACATGTATCATCTTTCAAAAATATATAAAAAGTTCAAAATCTTTGAAAATTGCATCACAAAAATATTTTCTGCATTCTGCATATCATTTGCATAGCATTAGCATTTTTCGGATTGAGTTTGATAGTTGAACAAGTCTAAATAAAATCCGAAGATTGGAGCTTGATTGGACCTTAAAATCTACCTAATAACAGGAACCTTATAGGAACTGGGTTTGAGGTACTTCAGGTCTAGTTGACTTAATTCTTTGAGGATCACGGGACTTGGTTCAATGGATTCTTGACTGTCGAAGTAGAGTATTTCGGAGCACACGCACGACTCTTGTTGATAATGACCTAACTTGGACACCTGCACCTTTCACATGGCTCAACTCAGTTGGAGTAGTGAGGGGGATGGATTTGCCGGTATGAGACGCACACAAGTGGAAACACTTATCCTCCTCTAGGGAGGGAAGTGCACCCCAACCCGTCCAGTGATGAGGAATTCTAAAGACAGGAGAGTGTGGGTTGCGATAAAGCTTCAAAAGAGGGATAGTCTACTGGCTCAAGAGGAAAAACTCCTTATGTAAATGCTGTTGTATATAGTATTTAAAAAAAAATGGTCAGGCCTATACAAAAATAAAATGCATGCAAAAGTATGTACATATGTTGTAAAGTCAATAAGCAAGCTTGAGTTCCAAAGTCAAATATGTGAGCCTGCAGCTGGATGACTTGACTACACTGGGCTTGCATCCTAGGATAGGTAGCTACACTGGCTACCGTCCATTTTTCTCTTCACCCCCTCCTCTTGAGCTGGTTGCCACTTGAACTTAGAAGGGAATACCTCGCTCCTCGAGGAAGGAGTTATTGGATTGGGGAATCATTGGGTTGTCATACTGGAGAAGTCAGTCTCTTTGTCATTCTAGTTGGGGAGAGCCACCATCACTTACACTGTACAAGTCAGATTCATAGTCGTAAGGGTTTGCGTATGAGTTGAAGTATTTCTGACCTGGCTATTGAGGAAACTTGGGTAGAGTTTTGAGATTCTCAGCACCTGTTGGATTTCAAATCTGGTTCTCGTTAAGGTTCCGACCGCACTAAAATTCCAAAGGTCCGACTTAAGCTCCAAACTTTGATTTTGTGAAGACAAATTTGATAATTAAACTTAATCCACATTTCTTTTTTTCTTTTCTTTATTTTTTTGCACTTATTGCATAAGTGTTTGCCAGGTACTAGCAAAGGCAAGTATAGGGGATGATGAATCTACGTTTCATCATCTTTATTCTATCATTTTGGCCTTAAAAACCCTAGTAAATGCGTGTAAATAGGCTTAATTTAGGCATTTTAGCATTCATGCATCATTGTGTAAATATTGTATAAAATGCGGTTTTTAAAGCCAAAATTATAGAATAAAGAAAAGAAAAGAAAAAAAGAATAAAATATTGTAAATATTTCATGACCCGAAACCCCGAGACCTAGGCATCTCTATGACTAGGTCGACAAGGAATAAAGTAGGAGGAGATAAGGGCCAAAAATACAATAAAATTCCTTCATTCTTTATTTATTTTGGGACCTATTTTTGGTTCCACTTTTTATACTTTAAATAAAGAAACTTTGTACATGAAAGTTGTAGATAATTAAATAAGCAAAAATACAAAATTGATTTCACTGAAAAATAATGTACAGATAAAAAGTTATGGTCTGAATAAAATTCCAGAATCCCAACTTCCCAGACCTGTATCTCCCTAATAAAAACTCGAAATGTGTCAAACTCACCTTTAATTGTATATAATTTAAAACTAGCTATTTAATGGCAGTGGTTTCGCATTTGGCGGAGCTACGGTTTGAAAGTTGAGTTTTGGACCCCTATTGTATACTTGTACATATTAAAATATTCATTTTATTATTTATCCATTATTTTTATAACTTTATATTTTTATAATTTTGTAAATATTACTTATAATATACTTGTGTATTAAAACAGGAATAAAAAGTCGAATAAAACACAAAATAAAAATACCTGTATATAGTACATAGGTATGATACATATAAATATACCTACAAAATTCATAGCTCTATTATATTAAGGGTATAAAATACTTCAGAAAAATAAAATAAAAATATATTTAAGTAAATAAAAATATTTTATAAATTTATAAAATAATAAACCAAAATAAATAAATTAAATTCATAAAATAAAAATAAAACAATAAAATACATAGATAAATATACCTATAAAGGCTATAAAAGGTAATTTGTATTTTTATACCTTTAAAAAATAATTAAAAATCACCATAAAATAATTCATAAAATAATAAACATTTTTATTTAATAATTTAAAATTAATTAATTCATTTTTAATTTTTAAATGATTTTACAAGGATTTTTTCCAAGGAATTTTCTGGTTGGTCCACGTGGACCAGCCAGAAGGCTCCGTTGGTTGACCTCGGTCAACTCTCTGACCGAGGTCTGGACCTTGTCAGACCTGCATTTTTTGACCATTTTCAACCTTTTCTCGAGGGTGCGCTCTTTCGATCGCTCTTCCGCCACCTAAACCCTAGCCTAGACCCTCGTCGACGTTCCTGGTGACAGCAGGCACACCTTGGGACTTTCGGGGACACAGGGGGCGTTGAATTGAGGCTGATCCACTTCGCCGAAGGTCTCGCCGGAGCAAGCCTCCAGGGTCACCTTGGTGAGGTTTTTTCCCTCTTGTTCTATCGTTCATTCTGCTCGTAGGATACCCAGATCATATCTCATCGTCTCATTCTTCATTTTCCTTCGCCAAATCATCCTCTAATCCCTTGAAACTCGCCTTGGCCGGCATCGCGGTTCGCCGGCCAAACATCGAAATTCGCTCCACGCCACCACTCAAGCTTGTCCTCCCTCCGCGGGGTCGAGGCAACTTGCCCTCGACCCTTTCATGCTTTTTCTGCAGGTATGTGGAATACAACACGAGCCTGGGACTTAATTTGTGTCTCGCCGGAGTTCCTGGAGCTCACCAGCTCCGCCACCCCCTAGCGAGAACCTCGGCTATCGCCGAGGTGTTTTGAAGCCACCAGCAGCAAGGGGGTACCGACAGGACCACGTCTCGGCCATTTTGAAGCCTTCAACGCGCTGGAGACCCGAGAGCAAGCTCGGGGAAGCTCACCCTCGCAAGTGTTCTTCCCTGTTCCTCCTCTCAACGTCTCTGTCGTTCGATCAAGGCCAAGCTCCAGTTCCGCACCCAGCCGTTGGATTTCATCGCCTCCCCGCCGTCGATCTCTCTTCCAGCATCTAATCCAGGCCGTTCGGAGGCGAAACGTCATCGCGCGTCCTGACGTCGACACGTGTCAAGTGAAATCATCACCGCCGTCCGCTGGCGTGCAAGGCTGGGGTATTTTGCATTTTAACCCAAGTCCTTTTTGTATTTAGTTTATAGTTCTAGAACTTTCTTTTGCAGTCGAAAACTTTTGTAATATTTAGGTATAAGTCCCCGAACTTCTCCTTATTACAGTTAGGTCCCTCGCCACATCACCTCGCGTGCCTGTGCGCGTGAGGGCACAAGCATTTTGCAAAGGGACCCTTGTGGTTTAACCTATTTCATTTTAGTCCAGAAACATTTGCTTGCAGTATAATATGTTTGGGACATTTTGCATGAAAGCCCCTGGATCATTGTAATATTGCTACGATACCCTTGCTAGGTCACGTGTTCATACGCGTGAGTTTGGCGTTTTTGCTGAGAAGCCCTCGCAACTTGCTCTATTTATTTTTGGTCCAGAAATTTTCATATCGTGTTATACAATTTTGTGGAAACTTTCACTTTGGCCCCTGAACTTTGCTCTATTTACAAAAATGCCCCTTGCCAGCATGTAGTTCCTTATTGTTGTTTCTATTTATTGCATACCTTTATAAAATCCCAAAAATTCCCCAAAAATCACGTTAAGCTCCTGCTGCATTGTAGTTTTACGCCAACATTTTTATTTTGCATTTCATTGCATTTTAATATTTATAAAAATTAAAAAACATGCATTTTTGTTACTGTTTGCATTAGAAAACCCATAAAAATTATAAAAACATCTCAGAAAACTCCTAAAATATATTTTGCTTGTTTTAGTGTCTTTTAATTTCAGACCAAAAATCTTTAAAAAATATAAAACAAAACTCCTAAAAATTAGAAAAGCCCAAAAACCTTCTTAAAATTCCAAAAAAATCTATAAAAATCCTAAAAATCCAATTATTGCCTATGAATTTTCCTTGTTTTTTATCTTTTATTGAAAATTAATTTGGAGAATTTTTGTTACTGTTTCCTATTTTATTTCTCCATTTTAGTTTCAGATTTTTAGTTTGTTCTCTGTTTTCAGTATTTTTGACTTTAAAAATACCAAAAAATTAAGAAAAATCTAAAAAATCACAAAAACATTAGAAAAATATAAAAAAACCTAATATTTTATTTCCTAATTTTTGAGTATTTTTCCTTACTTTATTAAATACCTTATCCTCTCTTTTCTTATATTGTATATATATATTCCTATTTAAAGAAAAAAATATAAAAAAATATAAAATATAAAAAGAAAAATATAAAATCAGAAAATCAAAAATCAAAATACAAAAATATAAAATTAAAATAAAATTAAATAAAAATATTATAAAATTAAAAACCCACAAAAATTTCCATTTGGTTAACTAGTATATCAGATACAAGGCTCTTGACTTTTATTCTGTCTGCTTTACACCTGTGCTTCCTGTGTTCGACCCCTACTTGCTTGCTACTGTACGTTTTTAGTAGGGTATAATAAATTTTGATCCTTGCTCTTGATTGTTTAATTAATTGTCTGGGTTAATTGTTGAAGGCTTGAGTAGTCGCCTCAGCGACAGTGAGTCTGATTTGTCAGACCATTATTTAGCAGCTCTCACTTTATCATTTTTCAACTACCTAACGCAACCCCTGCAAGAGTGGGATTTGAACCCTGGTCTTTTGTGTTGTAGACACACTGCACTACCACTAGACCACAATAAATTTGAGCATTTATTTATTTATTAAAAATAACAAAAATCCTATTTTGTCCCTATTTACAATAGAAAATACATAAAAAATATAAGAAAGGTTTTGAAAAAATCCCCAAAAAATTATATTTTGTTTATTTATATATTTCTAACCTTTAAATGAAAAGTCATTAAGGAATACAAAAGAAAACTCTAAAAAATAAAAAAACCCTAAAACATTTATAAAAATATAAAAAAAATCCTTGAAAAATCCTAAAAATATATTTTCTATCTTTGAATTTTCTTTTTATTATTATATTTATTTTAAAATTAATTTGGAGAATTTTTTATTCTATTTCTATTTTTAATCTCCATTTCAATTTGGGGTATTTATTTTATCCTTGTTTTAGGGTTTTTTATTTTAAAAAATATAAAAAATAGGAAAAATTCCTAAAAAAATCACAAAAACAGTAAAAAATTATTAAAACCCCAACTATTTTTTCTTATTTTTGTGAATTTTTATATCTTAGCTTATTTTGTATATATCTTGATATAGCTTTATATATATATATAAAGAAAAAGAAATTAAAAATATAAAATATAAAAAGAAAACATAAAAACAGAAAATTAAAATCAAAATATAAAAATATAAAAATCAAAATAAAATAAAAAATAAAAAATAAAAAAACCCACATAAAATATAGACAAATAAGTTCACAATCATCATTTTGTGCTTCATTGCCCTGATCTAGCCGCTTGCTCCCTGTGTTCGACACTCTACATACTTGCACTATACACACATTTTGTTGAGTTAAATAAAATAAACTTTAACTCCATATTACTTTTTATTGCTTAATTATAATTGTGGGTTAATTGTTGTTCGAAGCAGGGTTTCTTGCGGGGCGCCACAACGACTGCGTCTCCACCCTGTGCAAGATGTATTTTAGACCTGTGAAAAATCCTCTTCAACAGTTAGCGGCCTATAATTTTGGCCCATGGTTTTAGCCAAGTCTTATCCAAAACTTAAGGTTAAGTTATAACTTTCCAGAGTATTCTAGATTCATTAATAATGCTTAATTAACATTAATCATGATTAACTTTCACTAATCGTGATTTATCTTTCGCAACACATTCTTAACTTTTGCTAAAAACTGATTATTGTTTGCTAATAGCCATTAACGATCCTCAATCTATAATTAATTTCTTTAAGTATGTTTAATTAGTCTTAATGACGGTCATTATGGGTTAATGACGTCTTAATCCTCCTTACTTCCCTTTCTTTGAAAATCATAATAAATCGAAACGAAGTCTGATTCATACAAAACAAATTCCTTTGGTTTCTCCTTGACAAGTCAGATATTATGATAGAGGATCCGAGAGACAGCCAAAGGCTTTACAACGTCCAATTGGTACATCTTCCAGAAAAAATGAGCAACAAGACAAATAATAACTCGAACCGAGTTCATTTTGCCACATGGGCAAAATTCTCAAGGTAGTCAATCCTATATTTCTGACGGTATCCCCCCCCCCCCAGCCACAAGACGAGCCTTGAACCTATCAGTTTTTCCATCAGTAGTATACTTGATGTATACACCCATTTAGACGCCACCAAATGAGTATCCTTGGGAGCATCAACAACATCCCAAGTTTCATTCTTCACTAATGCATCCATTTCCTTCTTCATAGCCTTTGCCCATTTTGGATTGTTTTTTGCTTTAATAGTTTTTTTTGATATATGGTAAGCATCTAGGGAAGTAACAAAGCATTTGTAGGATGCACTAAATCTAGAGCAAGAGATGTAGCAAACAATGAGATGTTGAGTGCATCCTGTAAATCTGGCTGGAGGTTTGATGGTCCTCTTACCCTTCCTTTGTGTAATGCTATCATCCACATGTTCTGACTCTATATTATGTAAGTCATCATCAATTTCATCAAGTATAACAGGAATGCTACCCGATGTTTCCATGTTTGAGTCATTTGAGGAGGATCCTGGAGGATGGACGTTGGTTTCTGTAGCTTCTTTATAAGTACATGTGCCTTCATTAGGTTTAATCTTCTCCTGAAAAGAAGCATTGTAATAATCATCTTCTAAGAACTGAAGGTCGTGAAATCCCTTTTCACAACTAGTCTCCCTCTGAAGAGGAGTATTCGGAAAGAATACTTCATTTTCAAATAAATTAACATCTTTTGTGACTAAAAATAGTCAGAAGAGGAATCAAAGCAAGGATAGCTCTTCTGTATTATAGAGTAAGTAAGGAAGAAGCCTTTGTTAGCGTGAGCATCCAACTCCTTAACCCTGACATCATTGTCGTGTATGAAGCAAACACATCCAAAAACATGCAGTGTAAGAGAAAAATATTTTTGACTTGGATTCACTCGCATAAATGAAGATTCGCCATTAAGGACACATGACAACATTATGTTCATCAAGTACACACAAGTAAGAGATGCCTCTCCCCAGAATTTCTTTGGAATATTTCACTGAAAAAGAAGAGTTCGAGTAATCTCTAAGATGTATCTATTCTTTCTCTCTGCAACCCCGTTCTTTTGAGGATTATAGGCACACGATGTTTTATGAAGAATCCCTTTTCCAGTAAGAGTTCTTTGAATAAAATTAGCTAAATATGCTCTAGCATTATTTGAACGGGATTTTTTAATATTGACAATATATCATCTCTCCACAAAGGAAACAAACTCACTGATGATATCAGGAATTTCAGTCATGTTCTTCATAAGATATATAATGGTGTGTTTTGACCACTCATCAACAAAAGTGATAAAGTATTAAAATCCCTACCAACTCGGAATATTGCTTGGACCACAAACATCTGAATGCACTAACTCAAAAGCTTGATTAGATTTATTGGTTGAGTTAGGAAACTTGGTACGATTTTGCTTTACAAACTGGTAAACCTCACACTACAAAGCAATCTCGTGTAATCCATAGAAAATCTTAGGCATCAATTTTCATAGCAAAGAAGCATTGATGTGACCAAGGCATTCATGCTCCTACTGTACTAACATAAACTTGTCATTTTTCACATCGAGCCTTCATTGTAGAAGTAAGGGTCTAATTAATCCGAGCTAGAAGACGATATAGACCAACCTCAACTAAACCAATTCTAGTCTTCTTACATGTCTCCAAATCTTAAAACATGTGACTTTTGATTTAAAAAAATCAACCTGCAATTCATTTCTTTGATAATTTTGCTGACTAACAAGAGATTTATAGGAAAATCGGTAACATGAAGAGCATCATGAAGAAGATAACGATCGACAACAGAAATAATCCCTTTCCCAGCAACAATCATAGTAGATCCATCAACATCTGTAACTTTCTCTCTTCCAGATGATAACTTGTAATTATGAAACACGGTGGTGTCACCTGTCATATGGTCAGATGCTATGTTATCGTTATCAATAATCCACTCTGGATTGGCAGAACAAGTATAATTTATTCTCTGAGTACTTAAAGATGAACCTATATCCTTAGAATGCATAGAGCATGACTCTCCAATGATCGATTTCTCTAAGAATAATTGCAATTTCTTGATAGTATCCATTTGAACTGCAAAGGAATGCAATCAAAGGAGTAAAAGAAAAGTACACAGAAGCACAAAAAGCAAGCATGCAACTCCGTCGCACATGGATAATCCAACAATGCTCTGTCATACATGGAGAATCACCTTGAACACAAAGTAATCCACCGAGGAAAGCGGGAAAAAATTTACAAAACTCACGGCCCTTGTCAAGCCCTTATCAGGCATGAAAATCGAGCAGAGAGGTGGCACTAGCATTGAGGGCTGAGAACTGTGAATCCAAGGACTCCACACCACCCAACCAATGGAGAGGGGATGGTGCTCAAGGGCACGCTCAGAGGCACAGGGGCCAGGAGAACCACACTTGTGGGGCCGTGCTAGGCAGAGATAGGAGGGCCAACGCATGCAGGGTGTTGTACTGACTCACATGCGCAGGGGGTGTGCTAAGGTGGAGGTCATGCTAGGGACACGTGCTGGGGGTCGCGCTAGGGCACTACGGGCCACACGCGTGGAGGCTTCAGGGTTGTGGAGGCTGCAGTCAGAGAGTGTGGTACTAGGGGAAGCCTGCAAGGAGCTGTATGCGCAGGACGGCATGCAAGGAGTGCAAGGAGCCAGACGTCAGGGAGGCGCAGCTAGGGGCATGCGCAAGAAGGCGTGTAAGGAGCCTCGCGTCGGAGCAAGGAGCCGCACGCAGGGAGGCATCCACGGAGAATGCACAATCAAAAGAACAAGCCTTGATTAGGCTCCAATACCATGTTGAAATCGAATGCAAGAATCAAGACAGAGACATAATGGTTTACATGGAAAACCCTACGAAGAGGGAAAAACCACAGGAGCACATACAAATCCTAATCCTTCTCACAAGAGATCAGGGCTCTCTCTTCACTAAGATAATAAAAATAAGAGGGAGATGAGTACATATATAAGATGGTGTATAAATGATCCATCATCCAAAAATCGGTTTACCTATTTAAAAATCGATACAACTCAACACTAATATTCACAAAATCTTTCCAATGATGTGATCCGCTATGATAACAAATGTATAATTAAGCAATCATATCTATTACCATATCTCATTGATGTATACAGTGGGCATTTATGTATTACACCTGGAATCGAAGAGAGGTTGCGTTAAAACGACCACGAATTGCGAACAAGGACAGGAAGCCCAGCGGTAGACATCCAATAATTATCTTAAATGTTTGACTACATAGAAATGCTATTAATTATTTAAATAGTAAATCTCAGCCGGGTTTTGGTGCTATAACAATAGTTTTGCTTGTAATTAATCTAATTATTGGTTGTTTTAGTTGGTTCGAATGTGAAGGAGAAAGTGTGGAAATGCTTTTTTTGTCCGTGGTCTGGTTAATGTAGATAACTAAACGAAGATAATGGTCAGGTGAAACTTGTCCTATACAACAATAACAACAAAGCATTTTCCCACAATTAAGTAGGGTCGGTTACATGGATTCTTCGCCTCCATTCAGATCTATCTTGGGTCAATCCCGGGCTTATAATAAAAAATAAGATCCCTTCGTATAGTCTCTTTCCAACACTTCTTGGGCCGTCCTCGCCCTCTCTTAGCCGGCTCAACATCCCAACACTCGCATCTCCTAACTGGTTCATCCGTTGATCTTCTTTGTAAATGATCAAACCATCTTAAGCGGTTTTCTCGCATCTTATCCTCGATCGGAGCTACACCAACTTTCTTTCTGATTGCATCATTCCGAATCCGATCTTTATGTGTGTGTCCACACATCCACTTTAGTATTTTCATTTTTGATACAGTCATTCTCTGCACATGTCTATGGTTCACAAGCCAACATTCAGATCCATAGATCATAGCAGGTCTCACGGCTGCTTTGTGAAACTTGTCCTATCAAGAATATTTTATACATGTTCATCATATCAGTTGTCTTGTCTTGCTTCAATTTTAGATGTATATCAATTAACAGCTTTTAGTTTCCAATCTTTCATGTTATATTATAGGAGAAGATGAGTGCATGCGCGTTCGTGATTGACTTGAAATTTACGTGATAGGGGGGTCTAACTGATCTTAGTTAGATGAGTGCTATAATAAAGAAAGAAATAAAAAATGTTCAAAGTTGGGAGTGGTTGGCCACAAACACATCGAGGTCTACCATAATCACTCAAGGCATGGAAGAAGCAAATCTTATTTAAGTTCCCCTTCGAGGTTTATCCCATATGCACAGTGACTGAGAGATAATCGAGATGTCGGAGATAGCGATACCGATTGTGATAACTGCGGCGTTCTCTCCACAGGTGGAGAAGCTCGTCTCCAAAGCGCTGGCTGCTTTGGCCAGGTCTAATGATACGAGGAAACGACATCAGCTCGAGGAAGAGTTAAAGTTCTTGGATCTCAAAGTTAAGATGGTAAGGGACTATCTGGAGGACGCGGAGTCCAAGCAGTTGAAAAGCGCTGCTGTCAAAACTTGGCTTAGCGAGCTCAAGGATGTCGCATATGATGCTGAGGATCTACTCGACGAGTACGTCACCGACATCGCACTGCTGCAGATGAGGAAGGATATCCCCCGTAAGAAGACCAATGTCATGGACATGGTACGTATACTTTCTCTGGAAACACAAACTTCCCTACTATAATTAAATTCATGCATACATGCATTACATCTCCTAGATTGAAACTTTTCGTGGTTAGTACACTATGCTTGACTATTGATGATGGAGATAAGGATGACTGCAGATAATATCCGCTTACAATATTCGAAAAACTGTCAAATATGGATATGTGTGCTCGAATTTAATCGATATGAGTCAGCATTTATATCTGTTGTAAAAAAATTCTGAATATGAATATTTTAACATCAAAAACATCCACATTTGGATTGGAATGTCCGAATACAGCCTATCACTGTTATTTTATATTTCAATATAAACTATTATGTTAATTACTCAAGTAACAACCTAAACTTATCCTCCCTCTACTCAAATCCATGTATATCCACACGTCTTTGCCTCGACTATTTAGTATGAATATGATAGTATAGATCTCATGTTGTTGGTTGCAGCCCTCAGTGATTATATTTGTAAGTCAGCTCCTTCGCATAAACATTTCTAGGTATTTATATATTTTAATGTGTTATTATTTAAATCACTTGTCCGTAGACAATAATTTGATCCAAATTGAAAATTTTCTTTATTCAATCATATTAATTTCATATTTTAATTCGATCATATATTTTTGTGTTTTTGATAAATATTCAATTTCGTATCCGGTAATATAAGGATGTGATTTTCTAGATCCATACATGATTTATATTCATATACATATTCGATATAGTTGATGTGAATATGAATATGGGAATAGCTATATTCCATTCATATCTGATTCATTTTCATCCCTAGATGGTGACGGTTGGGTACAGATACACATATAAATGTATGTTACCATATATTCTTGTTCATCTTGAAATACAAAATGCCGATACAAGTGAATATGGGTGGATATGGATGATAACCAAAATAACTGATTTAGATTATTGAACTAGATCTTGCTAACGGTAAACTTTGTGACCCATTTCAGGTAAAGAGATCACTGAAGAAGAGATGCATTTGGAGACTTTGTCATCGGGTCAGAGAGGTGATTATTTTGAGTTCTTAGTACCACGCTTTCCTTCTTTCCACATTTGTAGACATTAATTATTTTATTTATGCCAATGAGATGTGGTTGTGATTGGCTTCTCTAGGATTGTTTCGTATGATAAGGTTAGATAACGCCACCAAGAACATGCAGACAGGATCCTAACCCGCATAGATTGGGTGATACAATAGGTGATTTCTATTATGATCCTAAGATTTTAGAATGAGTATGTTATAGTTTAGTTGTTATATAAAGCATTTTAATTTAATACATGTTTTTACGTTTATGTTTTGATATGTTGATATGAAAGTTGATTATTGTGAAGAAACAAAGTATTGCATTATATTAATTATTTAACATAATTTTTGTAATATTTATTACTTATGCAATACATTTCAATTTAGTTATCATCCATAATTATATGAGTTTTAATAATTACATTTTAAAAATCCAACCTTGCACACAGAAATCGTAGATATTTATCTAGTAATATTAAATTTATTTTATTAAATATACACCACAACTTTACTCTTATTTTTAGTAATTCTTCTAAAGAAATATGGTTGTACTATGCATTGTATACAGGGGTGGCACCGTGAATTTTATTAAGGAGTGGCCAAGTATATATAACTATCATGTACGTTTAAAAATAGAAAAAATAGTGTATTTCAAATTATGTTTTTAAATAGAATAAATATTTTAAAGTGATATTTTTTCAATTTTGATAAACTTAAAACTTAAAACTTATCTAAATCAATTAGTAAGTAGACTTTTCAAAAAAGATTAATAACTTTGATGATGATATTTAATATTTGATAAATATAATAATTTAAACCTTTTTAAATCCATAGCTAAGAATTAAGTAAGTTTTTTAAACAAAATTTCATGGTTAAAAGTATATCTATATATAATTCAACTATATGGAGTACTAGAATTAATGGAAGAGATAAATAAGTTTGAATCTCATTTAGCATCAAATTATACTTTTAATTTTAATATTTTTAAATTTATTGATTTAAATAACCTATCACATGTTCGAAAATAAGAAAAAATATTTCTAATGATATTTTTTAGATAGAGTTAATATTTTAAAATGAATTTATTTTCAATCATGATAAACGTAAATTTTAATCGAGTTTAAATCTATTAATAAATTGAATTTTCAAACATATTATTAATTTCTGTAGTGATTTTAAATTTTTGATAAATCTAATAATTTAAATATTTCTAAGTATGTTCAATTTTAAAAATGAACAACAAAATTTAATTCATTTATAAGGAGTGCGAGAGATAATGGAAGAGATAAATGATCTTGAATTTCGTTTTATAAAATTATACATATAATTTTAATATTTAAAATTGTTTGTTTCAAATGACATAATATATATTCAAAAATGAAAATTTGGTATACTTTAAATGATATTTTTATAGAGAGTCAATAGTTTAAACTGATGTTTTAAAAAATGATAAACTTAAAATTTAAATATCTTGGTAAGTTGAATTTTCAAATAGATTATTTACATCCATGACTTTTTTTAATTGTATTAAATCTAATAATTTAAAATATTTCTAAGCCCATCCCTAAGGCTACCTAACTTATTAGATGAAATTTTCAAACAAAAAATTTGTGGATAAAAAGAAAAAACAAACTTAGATCATCTATAGGAGTTTGAGAAATAATGAGAGAGATTAGTGGACTTGAATCCCATTTTATATTAAATTATACTTATAATATTAATATGTTAAAATTGATTGAAATTTTAGATAGATTATTAACTTTGATCTTAATTTTTTATTTTTGATAAATATATAATTTATACCTTTCTAAATTCATCCGTAAGGGTAACTTGTCAAGTTAAATTTTGGAACAAAAAAAATCCATGGTCAAAAGAAACAACAAAATCAAACCATCTATAATGAGTAATAGGCATAATAGGAGAGCTAAGTGAGTTAAAATCTCATTCTATATCAATAATACAAAAGTTAAATCCCATTCAATATTAATGGTGTTTAATATTTAAAAAATAATAGGATTTTATGGGATTCAAATCCTACTCTGTGCATTCATATACAACACCACTACAACTAGACCATTACAAGAACTTGTTCTTTTGTTTTTAAAATTTTATATATTTAATATTTAAAAAGAGGTTGAATTATAAAATAAAGATAATATACAAGACAAGTATAAGAATCAAGGAGGGATCATGTACCCCCACATGAGATATATTGGGTCCACCCCTGATTGTATATATTTATCCAATGCGAATTTAGTGTCAACTCTATAAGATTGGATTTCAAGAATTTGTTAGAACAAATTAAAACAATTGGAGTAGAGCTGGAGAAAGTAGAGTGTTTTTAGTGTTTCAATGTATACTACTTTTTGAGATAACTTCTTCTACAAGAAATCTTGGTATTAGATCCAAGTGTTGTAGGTTCATTAGATAGTTGGAGTCTGCTCAATTTAAGAAGGTCAAAGGACAATCAAATTCTACCTATCCTTGACTTTCTGATCCACCGATGTCGACTTTGGTGTGTTAATCCAAAGTTGTAATGTATATTGGTGTAACATTTGAGTTACTTATGCAAATAACTCGGAATAGTGAAGCAGTTGATCAACTTGGCTGATCGAAAATCCTAAGTCAGAAAACTTGTGTCATATTTTTCCCCTGGTTGGGTTTCCATGTAAATGACTATATACATTGTATTTGATTATCTATTTTGCTTATTCTTTTCTCTAAATTCCGTAAAATATTTTAAACTATCATAAAATTAAAGGTTGTTATTTAGCTCCACTCTAATAGAGTTGCAATTAAATGTTGCTATTCAGTCCACTCTAATAGAGTTGCAATCCACATGCACTCTCATTTTATACCACAAAAGAAAACATTTCAAGATAGTAAATCCAATATTTCTGACTATATCCACTAATTGAACCTTCAATCTGTCAATTTTCCCATCTACATTATACTTGATTGTGTATATCCACTTTGATCCAACTAGATGTGCACCTTTGTAGTGCCAACAATATCCGAGGTGTCATTTTTTACCAGAGCATCAAATTCCTCCTTTATAGCATTAACCCATTTCAAATCCTTTTGAGCTTCAATAATATTTCTGGGAATATCATGAGAATTGAATGAGGAAATGAGGAATTTATGACTAGGTTTGACCTCAGATAACCACACAAAAATTTCCATAGGATAACAAGTAAAAGCTCCAATTGATCTAGCATCCTTTCCTACAACAATCAAATAATCATCAACATGACTTGAATTACAAGAGGAGAGACTTCAAATATGATTTGATATAATGTTATCTTCGATTTCTATAACATATCCATTAGCATTCTCGTGTCTACATCAAGTCTTCCCAAGTAATATGTCTCTATCTCCTTTGTTATTGTCCATATTTCCATGTCTGTATTTACCCACTGGACTATCTCTTGATTCTATACTTCTGTTTCATTTTTTGGGTCAAAGATGGTGTCATCCTTACTTACATGCAAATGCTTTATTATGAAAACAATAACATTTGTATCTTTTTTGGGTCAAGAATAGCTAAGAAAGACACACTTCCTAGCAATTGGGTCCAAAATGTGGAAATCAGGTCCAGAGTTTTGAAGAAAACACAAACAAATGAACACTCGAGGATCCAGTATAAAGGGGTACTTATCTAGTTGAGAACTGAAAAGGAACCTTATTTGCAGTCATTATAAAAGGGTGCCTAATAATGAGATAGGCAGTAGTTAAAACAACTTCACATCAAAAATTCTTAGGAACATTTCTGTGAAAAAGAAGAGCTCACGTTACATCTAATATTTGACAATTTCCCTTTCAACTACACCATATTGTTGGATTTGGGGGAGATGAAGATAGTTGCACAATGCCTCATACATGATCCCTTTCTCTTAAAAAAACATAGCGAACACTCCAAGTATTCTCTAATATAATCAATGCAAAGGAATTTTACTTTTGTGTCATGTTACTTGTTAATCATGTTTATAAATGTTCAAACATCAATGAGGACTTTGCATCTGCTCTTCACAAGTACATATAAGCATTTATGGAGGAATCATCAATGAATGTAATAAAATAAAAATGACCTCTCAAAATCTTTGAATTTAATGGACCTCGACCATCAGAATGAATAACTTGAAAATAGAATTATCTTCATTTTGGAAAAGAGGTTAAATAGTTACGGTTGATTATACAAATGACACGCATTGCAAGAGTAAATCTCACTACTCACTTTCTTACATAATTCGGGAAATAAATGTTAAATAATAAGAAATCCAGGATGACCAAGTCTCTTGTGCCATAAATGCATAAGCTAAATTGTAACGTCCCATGTCCTACGCATGTTTAGTTATCAGGGATTACTGGCCCGAACTACATGTTAGGATTGGGCCCAACTGGAGACCTTGACTACATCTCACAATGCTTAAGCCCATATTGACTAGTAGCAGCTCCTACTACTTATAAGATATTGCTGAAGGCCAGGGATTACGCCTCGAGCATCAAGGAAGCGTGGAGATCATATTGTATAAGATATAAGTCAACTAGTCATACTAGTAGTAGGGTACAATGGAAATTAGATTTTTTTTGAAGAAACCACATGACATTGGACCAATTTCTATGTCATTTCATCAAAATCACATGAGTAATAGGACTACCTCTTGAAGCGTGATCATGATCCTTGAGTCTCTAAGAGAAGAGATCTCTTGTCTCAAGTCTGATCCGGCGTAGAGAGCACTTATGGGCACATGGATGAGACGTGTGCTTCTTATAATCCAAAGCAACGATCCGAGCGGGGAACCTCTTGATTTCGTCTCATGAAATCCACACTCTCCTTCATGAACATGAGGCACCGAAGAAGACGAAGACCCATGAATGACTAGTCCGGTAACACCACGGTAGCATGACGATGATGGAACTCTCAACAAAAACCTAGGTGAACGACCACCAAGAGTTGAGAGAGAGCATGTATAGAGAGAGAAAGTTGTTGTAATTTTGCTTCAACTTAATTGTGTAAAAAAGAGCTAGGGTTATCATTTCTTTTATACAAAATTGGATGTTTAGGATGCACCCCTAATAAAATCAGTGGTCGAGATAATTTTCAAGATTATAAATAAATTTAAAAAAGAAAATAAGTTGAATACATTCTTCAACAAATTATCTCAGTTAAAATCAATCTCCGTGTAGAAGAATTATGAAAGAGGAGAGACTCATTCCTAATAGAGAGTGCACGACCACCATGGTCGTCCACTCCTATTAGGAGTGGAGTGATATGTAATTCATACATCTATTGGTGAGATCTCAATCTCCACCAAATCTTCTACATGTACAAGAATTTAATATTGAATTATCACTAAAATAATTCCAAATTATTTTGTGACAATTTCAATCGTGTCATTGTTAATTATGAATCATATTAAACCATCCAATATCAAATGTAAATCACATTCACATTTTACTGTATAATATGAATCTAATTCACATTAATTGTGAATCCTATTCACAATCAACTCTCTATCTATGATATTATGGATCACATCCACAATATCCATGATTATTATGGATATTGCTATCCACATTAATCTTATCTATGATAACTAAATCTAATTTAATTATATTAGATGCCTCTCTACACATGTTTAAATAATGTTAAATATATCCACATTATTAATGATAATTAAATCCAGTTTAATTATCAATTTTCTAGTGCTCAGATATTGTCAATAACATAACTATTCTTGAACTCATTCAAGAACAGTGCACCTTCTCCATGGATACTTGAAGATAAGGACATGACGACTGTATATTTCATGTATAGTAACTTGGATACTAAGATCTAATCTTATATCCATATCTACAAGACCTCTCAAAGATATCTAATCAAGTAAGATAGAATATCTAATCTTCTCATTGCATCTGAATCGTATTTAGATTAATGTCCAACATTTAGACTAAGATTAAATAATTAGCTACGGAGGGGAGTCACTAAAATCCAAACATGTTTCATCACTCCCTTAGAATGGAAGCATCACGATTATACAATCGATTAAGATCACATGACCCTCGAGTATTTATAATACCCATACATCATGCATACTGGAAGATCTAGAATAATCCCAAAGTTCTGATCATATTTGAACTGTCATCTTCAGGGTCTTATCATTAAGTTTTCCATTTGATCATTGGGAGTTAGTATAGATCATATGCTTTCCAAAAGGATATATCATACCTACAAATCATGTTATGCCTCCAAAGAAATACGACCATCTATGGATTTTGGTTTCTCCCAATATCTCATGAGTGAGATCATGTCTTCCGGTTCAGTAGTGAACATGTATAATCCCTTTGAGAGATCATGTTACTCATATGCCCTTGCATGTACACCAGCTCATCGATGTATAGACCTTGATTAGGTCATCAACTTAATGGTATGCCTAATGTATATACTCAGATATATAACAATACATATATCTCCAATTAGAGGATGCGTGCCAGTATCATGACAGCTTAAAATATAGGTCTTGGTTATCTCGATCGCGTTAAGTCGACTCTTTGACTTAACTTATACGATACCTCAGAATCTATATTCTATGCACAAGAACTGCATCAAGAGGCCGGTCGGATATCAACCTTTGGAGTAAGGATTGTCATCTCCTTCTCATGATGGAGATTCTTTCTTGATAACCATTGGATAGTGCTAGATGAGTCTTCAATCCAACTCTTTAGATATCATTTGAGCACCGGTGATGAACCCATGATTCATCTACTTTATATGAAGATCTTATCAAAACCTCCTTAATAAATCATCAAATAAACCACCAAATTGACTTAATTACTTTAACTAATTATACAAGAAATTAGGGTTAAAATATGTGAATAAATAAACCAAATCTTTCCTGACATTGAGCTTATTATTTTATGTAAAATATTAAGTATTTTATCCTATTTCTTTTTCTATAACATTAATAAGTCATCTACTAACAAGGTATAAAAAATCAAAAGCCAAAAAATCACAAAACTTAGAGAAAATAAAGGAGTCTGAATATGTATATTTTGTAAATACAACATCTTGTTTGACTCTACTTCATAGTTTTCTAACCTTATTAAAATCCATAAAAAATAGATTACTCATGTATATATTGTAATCCATTGATTTGAATCTAATTAAAAATACAAAAAATACAAAATAGGAAAATTGAGGGATTAATTTGCAAATTAAACCTATACAAAAAATACATTTTGTACAAAGGATTTATTTTTAGTTTGGGCCCTTCATGTAAGTTGTATATCTCAACGAGATCAACAACTTTCATGTTGACTACTTTTTCATTTGAAATTTCTTTTTGTTTCTTTTCTTATTTTCTTTCATTTTTTATCTTGGTCAACAGTCTTCCATCATCTGATCAGTATAGCAACTCTGTTACTTCAGAGCCACGCCTCTCTCTCTCCCCTGCCCACATCAGCACCACCTGCCAATCACATTTGCGCTGCCATTGACCCCAATCAACTACCCCCACCCCCCTCAATAGTTATGCCAAACCTCACGAACACTCCTCCATCTCCCTCGAATTCCTTCATCACTTCACCATTATTCACCACGATTCCACCCTGCATGTAACCCCCGGACATCAGAGACCTTCGCTAACCACTTACTTCCTCTTCTCTCCGTCGTTACACCTCTATTCACCACATATAAAATCACCACCACATGTTGTTGAATCACCTATCCACCATTTACAAGTCTTCCCCTCCAGCCCAATCCTCCCGGTAACAGTAGGTGAAGGAATATCCTCACCAGAGAAGACGAGGCTAAGGCTTTGGTGTAATGCACGACCTCCAGTCGGTCGTGTAGCTGCTAGACCAAGTAGCAGAGCTCGGTGCTTCCCCTCATCAGAGCCCCTTAGAGCGAAGATATCAGGAGCTTCAGCTCCGCCCCCAGGCGACTCACTTCCTTCACCATCCTCCACGTCCGACATTAGGACCTCCAACTCCACCTCGCACTTCTGACCTTCGTCGAACACAAGGTAGTCCCCTAATCTCGCTTTTTTCCTATTTCTCCCATTTTTATCTCCTCCTTCGCAGCACCTCTTGCCCATCAAGGCAATTACTCCACCCTACCTCACGGATCTTCACTGTTATATTCCCTATGTATATCCATCCCTCTGCACCCCCTCCCCGCTCCGCCTCCAGGTCTTACACAGACCTAGAGCTCAGGCCTCCACCTTCTACTTATTAGATCAGGCCTCCATTCCATTCACCCTCGCTTTTCTTGTGTTCTCTAACCCTATAGTATCCTCTTCGCTTCAATGATCGGAGGAACGACAGAAGCCTCGATCTTCTTTACCGTCTCTGACATCAAGTTTCGTTACACTGCCTCTCACCTCGTCATGGCTCTAGAACATCACCAGCACCTTCGACGGAGTCTCCCTGAGCTTCCAGGTCCCTCTGCTAGCTTCCAGGACCTCGGTGGCACCTAGATAGGCTCGCTGGAGCCCAACCTCTCTACCACCACTTGCGGAGGTCGACAAAGCACAATCTCCGATGGATCTCCATTATATGGTTGAAGTGCGGGCTCCTGGGACCCTCCGATCGACCCTACAAAGACTTCATCGACTGTCCATCTGGACCACGCACCAGAGCCATTAGATCATCCCGATCTGACAGCCATGGACCAGCACCCTAACCTTCGCCCCACACCTCCATTTTCGATCAACTGAACCGCCAATCGAGCCTCTAGGCAGCGCCACATGCCACCCGAGCCCAAGCCTTGATCCGCACCTGGTCCTCACATGCAGGAGGCATGTGGGCAGGAAATATTTGCAGCTCCCCCTCCACCTTTCACACATTGCATACAGATCCACCTCATGTGTAGAGCACATGCCGTTGGAATTTTTTGCATCTACGCCTTGTTGGGTATTTAAAATTTCATATCTATCCCCTTGCACTTGGAGAAATCACATAAAACCCCCTGTAGGTTTCCATTATTGCGGATAAGTCCCTTTAAGGCTATTTTTGATAGAATTATTCATGTTAACTTGCATTTTAGTCCTCCATATTTGATATTGAATATCTTGATTATTTGAACTCTAAATTTTGCGAATTTTATGTCATTTTGAAGTGTGTCTTATGTTATATAATTCTAGATATTTTGGGAACATATCAGATCTCTATTCAATTGTTGATAAAAAGAGTCTATTGGTCTATTCATGCTTAATTTTACACACACACATATATGATGAATTGATCTTTTATGCAGGGATTACATTAAGGAGGTCTATATTATTCCATGTTGTCTTTAGGGAGTTGACTTATTATTGAGGAATGATTAGAAGATTGAGATCTAATTTATAAGATCATTTTGACATTTGATCTCAATGAGTTACAGGATTTAATCATAAAATATTTATAGCCCTTTAAAGCATAATCTAATCAATAAAATATTTCTTGAATCCATTTTCTTAGATCTATTAATTATTTAGAAGATTAATTAATCATTTTAGTGGGATTAAAATTCATTATCATGGATCCATATCTTTTTCTCTATGGAGATAGTGATATCCAAATGGTGTGGTATTTTTTTCCATGTATTTGCTCTTTTGATGCTATTTGGATTCCTTCGTTTGAGCTACGGCTCCCATGTTATCGCAGAATAACAAGATAGGAGTATCCGAGGAAACTACGTCCAGCTCCAAGATGAACATGCGCAACCACATTACCTCTTTCACAGCATCCGATGTGGTAATGTACTCAGCTTCTGCCATCAAATCAACCGTGGTGTCCTGCCTCTTGCTTCTTTAGCATTACACCACCGTTCAACAAGAATACGAACCCTAAAGTTGACTTGCAGTCATCAATGTCAAATTGAAAGTCAGAACATGTATATCCTAAAACTTGGATATCACTATCTCCATAGACCAAGATGTAATCTTGTGTCCTTCTTAGATATTTGAAGATGTTCTTTACTTCATTCCAATGTTGTTCTCCATAGCAGGATTGGTAACGACTTACCACTCTCACTACATGGTAGATATCTGGCCTTGTACACATCATGGAATATAATAGGCTTCCCACAACTGATGCGCAAGGACACCCAACCATGACCTTCTTTTCCTCAATACTTTGAGGAGTCATCTCTTTAGAGAGGTGTACACTGTGTCTTAAGGGAAAGAAGCCTTTCTTAGAATTTTTCATATGGAATTGTTCCAAAATTTCTCAATGTACCCATGTTGAGACAATCCCAATATCCTCTTTTCTCAACTTCTGAACAACTTCATAACCGAGATATAAGAGGCTTCTCCAATATCTTTCGTATCAAATGTATGGGACAACCAGACCTTAACAATAGTCATCATACATGTATCATTCTCAATGATAAGGATGCCATTTATGTAGAGCATCATGAACACAATGGTGCTCCCACCAAGCTTTTTGTGTACACATGGTTCATCAGAATTCTGTATGAAATTATAACTCTTTATGGTTTCAACAAGTTTGTTGTTCTAGCTACGAGAAACTTGTATGAGTCCATAGATGGATTTCTTTAGCTTGCACACATTGCCTTCCTCTGCTATGAAACCTTAGGGTTGATCCATATAGATATTCTTCAAGGTATCCATTGAAGAATGCAGTTTTGACGTCCATCTACGAGATGTAGTAGTCAAGATGTGAAGTTATAGCTAGTAGTGCCCTGATGGACTTAAGCATGGCCACGTAAAGAATGTCTCATCACAGTCGATGCCTTCTCTCTATGTATAGCCCTTGGCCACGAGCTGTGCCTTGAAGGTCTCTACCTTCCCATAAGGTCTCCTCTTTCTCTGGAAGATCCATTACACCCAATGGTTTTTACCCCTTTAGGTGGATCCTCTAGGGTCCATACATTGTTCTTGTGCATGGAATCTATTTCAGATTTCATTGCTATTATCCACCTATCCATGTCATGATCCCGAGTGCTTCATCAAATGAAGTTGGATTATTGTCAGACTCTTCCGATACATGGAATCCATACTTTTCAGGTGGTATAACCATCCTCAAACTCCTTCGAAGATATACAATTATTTCATCTTCAATTAACTCTTCAGTTTCTGGTTTAGGAAGCTATATATCCTCAGGGGATTCTTGAGTTCCTTTACTTCATTCTCGTCTTGACTTTTAAAGAAGTCATCTTTAAGAATTTCACACCCCCTGATGAATCCACGTTTCATCATCTTTATTCTATCATTTTGGCCTTAAAAACCCTAGTAAATGCGTGTAAATAGGCTTAATATAGGCATTTTAGCATTCATGCATATGCGTGTATATATTGTATAAATTGCGGTTTTTAAAGCCAAAATTATAGAATAAAGAAAAGAAAAGAAAAAGAATAAAATATTGTAAATATTTTATGACCCGAAACCCCGAGACCTAGGCATCTTGATGAATAGGTCGACAAGGAATAAAGTAGGGGGAGATAAGGGCCAAAATACAGATAAAATACCTATACATTATATTCATTCTTTATTCATTTTGGGACCTATTTTTGGTTCCACTTTTTGTACATCAAATAAAGAAACTTTGTACATGAAAGTTGTAGATAATTTTATAAAGAAAAATACAAAATTAATTTCACAGAAAAATAATGTACAGATAAAAAGTTATGGTCTGAATAAAAATCCAGAATGCCAACTTCCCAGACCCGTATCTCACAAATAAAAACTCCAAATGCAGTGTACTCACCTTTAATTGTATATAGAAGAAAATAATCTAATTAATGGCGGTGGTTTTGCATTTGGCGGAGCTACGGTTTGAAAGTTGACTTTTGGACCCTCATTGTATACTTGTACATATTAAAATATTCACTTTATTATTTATTTATTATTTTTATAATTTTATATTGTTGTAAATAATACTTATAATAATTATGTGCATTAAAATCAGAATAAAAACATAAATAAAATACAAACAAAAATACTTGTATATATTATAATATATAGGTATAATACATGAAGCTATACCTATACAAATAACACTTTCATTTTATTAAGTGTATAAAATATATCAGAAAATTAAAATAAAAATATATTTGTGTCTATAAAAGTATTTTATTATTTTAGAAAATAAAAACCAAAATAAAATAAATCAAAAATACCTAAATAAAAATAGAATACTTAAATACATAGATATAGATACCTATAAGGGTATAAATGCAAACTTGTAAAAATATACTTCATAAAAATAATTAAAAATCATAATAAAATAATTCATAAAAAAAGAAACATTTTTCATTTTATAATTAAAAATCAATAAAATCATTTCCAATTTTTTATTGAATTTATAAACTTTTTTTGCCAAGGTTCCCCGATTTCCCCCAATTTTCGAGTTCGATCCGTTCGTCCTCACGCCTCGATTCCTTCTTGGGACTTCATCCCCGATCATCACTCTCCCACGCCATGTATCCGGATTCAGCAATATCTCCATCATTCGCGCGTGAGTCTGGCTTGAAGGAGACGCCATCGTCTTCTACTTAAACACCCCGCCACCTTCAAGCCCAAGTTTGAACCCTCCTTAGCCATTAATCCTCCTCCCTGTCGTGCTCTTCGTTTTGCCGGAGGTGACAGCTCCGCATCCACACCCTCAGGCGAGTCGAGGAGGCTCTGTAGCGGCTCCGCCACCTCTGCCGACCACCAGCGTCGAGGTTCCTCCACCTCAGGTCATTCACCTTCGAGGTATACCCTTCTCCTTCTCATTTTCGTTTCATTTTATTCCCCTTAGCTTCAGTATCAAAAATCCCTAAAAAAATCCGCTTCCCGTCGATCGATCCATCTCCCATAGCTCAACGCCGGAGCGCACCTCCGGCTGACGTTCCCTCGCCTCCCACCAACCAGTTCCGACCTCCACTACACCTCCGCGGGGTCCAGGCAGTTTGCCCTGGACCCTCTCACCCATTTTTGCAGGTACCAGGAGCCTTACATCGCATGGGGACTTGGATTCGACCTCCGTCGGAGATACCTGGAGCTTCGAGCTCCGCCGCTTCTGCAGCAGCACCTCAGTGCCTCTCCGGCGATTTTGAGAGCCCCAGACGCCAGAGCATCATCGCAGGAGTCTCCTGGGCCCTTTCGTTGCGGTCCAGACCACCGGAGGCGCGCCAGCTCGCCGGAGGAATTTCGTCTCGGCGAAGTTCTTCCCTGTTCTTCCTCCGGGTGCCTCCACCGTCCGATCCTAGGCCCGCCCCAGATCACACCTCAGTCGTCAGATCTTGGCCACCTTCTGCCGTCGATCTCTTCGCCAGATATGATCTCCACCGCTGATCGCCGAACCGTCATCGCGCGTTGTGCGCGCGCCACGTGGATAAGTGAGCGGCCCTCCGCCGTTCGATCGCGCACGAGGAGATAAGGCGTGGGTATTTTGCACTGTCCCCCTCGCCAAAATTTGTATTTCATTTTAGTCCATACACTTTAAGCCGTAGTTTAAATATTTCTGTAATATTTGCAATTAGAACCCCATAGTTTTCTTATTTGCACTTAGGTCCAATCCACGTCACCTCACGTGCCCAGTGCGCGTGAGGGGGCTGGGTATTTTGCAAGGACCCCCCTGGGGTTTGTTTATTTCGCTTAGGTTCAAGAACTTTTTAATTAAGTTGTAATGTTTTGGAGAAATTGCATCTGACTCCCTGGAACTTTGTAATATTGCAAAAATACCCCTGCCAGGTCACGTGCCCAATGCGCATGAGTTGGACATTTTGCAACGAACCCCCTCCGAGTTTGGGTATTTGTTTTTAGTCCAGAAACTTGTATTTAACGTTATATATTTTTGTGGAAATTGCATATGTGCCCCTGGATGTTCTGGTAATTGCACTTATACCCCTGCCAGGCTGTGATATTTTTGTGAACTTGTCTTATTTATTTGGACCTTCATTTTAACTCCAAAAATTCTCAAAAATTGAACTTAAGCTACTGTGTACTTGTACTTTAACGCCATCATTTTAGTTTTTAATTTTATTGCTTTTTAATATTTATTAAAAATCAAAAACAAGCTTTTTATTCACTGTCTAGCTTAGAAAATACCAAAAAATATTAAAATATCTCGGAAAATTCCAAAAACAGTCCCTAGTGTGTCTTTTAACCTATATTAGTGTCAGTCCAAAAATCACTAAAAATCTCAAAAGAAAAACTTTAAAAATTCAAAAATACATAAAAACTTCAAAAAAATCTATAAAATAAAAGAAAACTCTAAAAATTACAAACTCAGTTCCTATTTACTTTATATTTTATTAGCTTTATGTGAAAATTAGTGTGAAAATTTTTGGTGGTTGTTTGCTAATTTTAATACCAATTTTACTTACAGCCAGTGCCTTCTTCACTGTTTTCTTTTATTTCAGTTTTTTAAAAAATACCAAAAACATCAGGAAAAATACGCAAAAATCCGATAAACAGTAAAAAATCCAAAAAATATCAAAAACATTTTATTTCTGAATTTTTGGTTATTTTTGCATGTTTTTATAAATACTTTATCTTGTCTTTTATTACATTGTTTTCAAATTCCAATATTTAAAAAGAAAAAAATATAAAATATAAAATTATAAAAATCAGAAAATTAAAAATCAAAATACAAAATTAAAAATTAAATTAAAAAAATTAAAATTAAAAACCCACAAAAAAAATCTTTGTTTGCTTGCTTAGTGTAGACACACTTCACACTCACTTGTGCACATTTAGTTGAACTACCTTGTTTGCTCCCTGTGTTCGAACTCTCTGCATACTTGCCCTTTACATCATTTGTGCAGAGTTAAAAACATTTAGTTGATTGTCTACTATTGCTTTATTTTGTCTCTCTGACAGTTTTGATATATCTATTGATTGAGCTATCTGACCATCCTTTTTTGTCTTCTTGCGAGGGACCGCGGAGCAAGGCGGATCGCCTAGGTGACCCGAAGCAACCTTGGAAAGCGGAGCCGGCCTTCTTAGGTCAAGCCGGCAGGAGAGAGTAGGAGGAGTGAGAGAGAGTGATTAGTTTAGCTTGCATTTTATTTTTGTGAGAGAGTGTTTGATAATTTGTAATAATACAGGTACTCGGACACTTGGACTCTTGAGAGACTACCGGGCCTAATTTCCGGGTGTTTGTTCACCCGGGGGCTCACCGCAGTTTTTATCGCGTTTTTCCGCTTGTCATTTTCTGGATTTGTTTTCCTTTTCATTTCTTTTGTGGATTGAGCCCTTAGTTGTAGGCTTACTTGATTCGATTAGAATAGGTCCAAACACAATAATCACCTTTGCATGCTCCTATAGATCGTATTTGGACTTAGACTAATTAAACAGTTGGCCATTAGCTTTCGATCCGCGCGCCGCGAGCTCTCCCCACAAAGTGCTTTCTCCTAACTCAAGTGTGTTGAGCAGAGGAGGGGGGGGGGGCTAGACCGGACATTAGGATTGAGGGTTAGTGGTTAGCTTGTGGTTCTTCACGCTAGCAGTTGCCCACCCTAGGACGATTTCCGCTTTGCATACCGCCATGTAGCTAGATTTATAAATTCTGCTTTGCATCCCGCATGGAGAGAGCTGGGATTCGCTGTAAGTCTTCTCACTTTGCATCCATCATTTAGACACAAAGGTGAGATTTCCACCTTGGTGTCAACTTGCACGGCTTTTCCGACTCTATTCTCCCTTTATTTTTGGAACAAAGTAGGATTAAGAAAATACAAAAAATCGTTAGGCGCTTGTTTGAATTCACTCAAAAGAAGCGATAACACCAAAAAAAATTAAAAAAGGGACTGCTAAGAAAACCTTGACCAAAAATAAAATCGGTAAGTGGATTCATTGTTTGGGGAGAGTAACACCCTCACTTGTATTTAGGTTGCATGGGAAGGTCTCCTTCCAAGTGAGGTGAGCGCTTCGTAAGGATCAGAGCCAAAAACCCAACTTGTGGCTGCCTTGTGTATCGCCTGGCTTTCCGAAGTATTGGCGCTACTATCGTACGTAGTCGAGTAGGGCTTGGTCGCCATTGGTGACTCACGATTGTGTGAGCATCGACCTTGTCCGAAGTACCGAGCATAGGCCACGCCTTCACGGGTGTGTTTGTCTCACCGGCTGCGTCCGAGTAGGATCTTGCACGCTCACGGGTGATTCCGTTGCGAGCGAGGTCCGAAGTATCGGTTTCGCCTATCGGCTTCCTCCCTCTATTTCTTTGGCTGAGTAGGGATCCAGGAAGGGTTACAAGGACCTCAAAAAGCGCAAGTTATAGGTTACACAGGAGGAGGACAAGTACGGGAATACTTTTCTGGCAGTACTCTCTCTCCTTTAGACGTAGCGTTCTAAGGACCCGTGAAAAGATCAATTCCTGAATCAAGCTAAAATTGATGAGATAAAAGCCGAACCTTCACGGCTTCACGTGTTGAGTAGGTGAACTCACCCATGCTTTGTGTTTGATTGCTAGTTTTATTTAGGTCAAGATCAAAAACACAACACAATTGTGCGCAATTTTGTTTCTCCTTCATTTCTCTTCTTCTGCATTCCCTCTGCTCTTCCCAATAATCAAGATGATGGGACGGAGATCTCTTAGGCCGACTCTATCGGCACCGCTATCCAGCACTCCTCCTTATTCATCTAGGATTACCTCGGAGAGTCCGCTCTCCGAGCCTGAGTTTACATCCACCCTGTTCTCCCTCGACCACCCTTCCCATTCTCCTTCTCTCAGTCCAATAGTTTCAGAATTCAGTGCATCACAGAGTACAGATCATTCGACAGCACCTGAGATGGCCTCTTTTGCTTTTTCAGAGAATCCAGGGATGGCAGACAGAGGCGAGCACCCAGATGACCATGATCACCCTCCGTTCATATTTGATCAGGCGGCCATCAACAGTTCCTTGTTAGAGTCCCTGAATACTATGCAGAGGCAGATCCGTGACCAGGGAAACTTCATGGGTGATATGATGAGAGAGATAGCGTAGATGAGAGAAAACCGACCTGGGGGCGGTGGCGGTGGTGGAGGAGGAGGACCTGATGCAGGAGGAGGTGATCCAGACGGTGAGAGACCATCACAGACCATCATGAGGGAATTGCACAACCCAGCTGCATCCCTCACTCACCGTTGGATCAGACTTCCGCCTATCCATGGAGATTTCGAGTTGCGACCCCATACAATTCAGCTTCTACCCAAATTTCATGGGTTGCCAACCGAAGAGCCACACCTCCACCTCCAAGAATTCGAGATGATATGCAGCACCATCCATGATCGGCAGATGACTGAGGACACGATCAAGATGATCGCCTTCCCGTTCTCATTGGTTGACAGAGCCGCATATTGGCTCAAGCACCTGGGGCGATTCATTGATACATGGGCAGATCTCCGGACCACGTATCTGAAGAAATACTACCCTCTCGGCCGGACCAATGCAGCAAGAGCGATGATCAGTAACTTTGTCATGATCCCGAATGAACAGTTCCATGAAGCTTGGGATCGCTTTCGAGAGCTCATCGACCGGTGTCCACATCATGACATATCTAAGCCCAATCTTGTTCAAAGTTTCTTCTGTGGGCTGACACCAGAGCTGCAGGGGCTAGTGAACGCCTCTTGCGGAGGATCGTACTTTTCCAAGGGTGAAGACGACGTCTGGGCCATCTACGAGGGTATGGCAGAAAATTCTACAGTGATGACCCAGACCCGAGTCTACACACAGCAGAAGCCCCCGCAAGGAGCGGGATCATTCCAGAGGATCGCCTGCATCGATGCCGGTCCCAACACAGTGTCGGCAGCCGCAACCCAAGCTGAATTAGCCGCAGCTGACATGGGCATAATTAGTGAGAAGCTGGACCGTCTCGAGATCCTCGAGAAGAAACAAACGCAAGGCATGGCCCAGATGGACCAGATCGCCAAAACCATGAGTGATCTGAAGACGCAGATCCTTTGTGTCCAGGAGGTACAATCTCACTCCCAGCAGCCTCCCAGATTATGTGCTGACCCCAGCAGTAGCAGTCCCAACCAAGCCTCTACCTCGTACCGCCAGGTGAACCATATTCAGGCAGAGCCGGTTCCACTGCTACAGTACTATCCAGCGCAGCCACCATCTCCAGACACTCAGATGGTGGTATATCAGCCGGAGCAACCACTGGCAGTTCTTCCTCCACCCTCCTTTGAGCAGGAACCATTGATGGAAGTCAATGGGATTTGGTACGACCAGTACCCTCAGCCTGGGATCCGTCGTGATCATCCAGGATTCCGTTGGGGCAACGATGGCTCCTCCTCCCAGCAGCAGAATCCTGCCCAAGGACATCAGAACAGCCAGCCGCACCAGCAGCAACAGCCCCAGTATGCCCATCAACAGCAGTACCAGAGTGGTCCTCGTCCCGCCTATCAGGGACAGCAGTGGAGGCAACGACAGCAGCCTCAGCAATCTTATGCCCACCCGACCCAGAACTATCCGTACCAGCAACACAAGCAGCAGCAGCCCCATTTCTAGCAGGGAAAACCATCCGGTTCTCAGGGTCCCACTTTTGAGAACCCAGCTCTCGATGATCTTGCCCGCTTGCTCTCCGAACAACGAGCATCTTTCAGGCAAGAAATGGATGAATTCCGGCAGGAGATGAGGGACATAATAAAAGGCAAGGCCGCCATACCCGCTCAGATTGAACCTAATCCGAACAATCTGAAAAGGAAGTCTGAGCAGGTAGAGTTTACAGAGGATACCTCTCCTAGTGACTATTTGAGTGATATGTCCTATTCTTTCTATGATGCCGATTTTGTGACTACTAGGAGCGGTAGGATGCCCGCCGGCGGTGTCTCTTCTGAGCGACAACCAGATGCAGAACCAGGAGCGCCAGAGGAGCAGAGTAGCGGTGCTGATGCTGCTAACGATGATGTTGAAGACGGTGGTGCTGATGCCACCAATGATGGAAATCCAGACGACGGTGCTGATGCCGTCGTGATACCAGATGCAGACGGTGGTGCTGATGCCACCATTTTGGATGCTGAACCAGAGCGCGGTGCTGATGCCGCAAACACCAGTGCAGGTGGTGGTACTGAGGCCACCACATCTACTTTTGTTGAGCCACCCTCTGTGATGTTACCACCTTTTGTACCTATGGACTGTGGCAACAGAAAGAAAAATAAAAATATGAATAAAGGAAAGGTTTCTGTTCACATTGCGGATCCATATGTGGTGAATGATGATTATTGTATGGATTCTCCTCCTTCACAGGCACAGGGACCTATTCCTAGTCCTCCATCTGTGGAGTCCCCTACCATCCCCTTCCCTGAGACACTCCGCCGGGCGAAGGGGAATAAAAGAGAAAATCCCAAAAAAGAGCAACAGGTAGAGTTCGGCAATCAGATGATAGACAGATTCTACATTCAGCTGACTCTACAAGAAGCACTTGAGCACATCCCCCTCTTCAAGAAGAACTTGAAGGAAAAGACTACAGTCCGCAGGAAGAGGAGGAACCATAGAGATCAGATCCATGTGCTCACTCATTCCACTTGCTGCACCATCCAGAACAAGCTGCCAGCCAAGCGACCAGACGCAGGAGCTCCCTATGTCAGATGTGAGATTCAGGAGCAGCAGTTTGATCGTAGTCTATTAGACAGTGGCTCTTCAATCAACCTTCTTCCAGCAGCCTTACTCGACCGATTCGAGTTTGGTCCTCTTCTTAGGAGCAGGACAGTCCTTCAGTTTGCTGATAGGTCGACTAAGAGGCCGAAGGGGTTGTTGAAAGACGTGGTCGTTACCATTCAGGGTCTGAAATTCCCTGTGGACTTCGTTGTGTTGGACATGGAGATCCCTGAGTCGGTAACTGATGCCCCCATCATTCTCAGACGACCATTCTTGGCCACAGCCAGGGCGGTGACCGATCATGACAGTGGGAAGGTATGTTTTCGCGTAGAGGGCGAAACCATACAAATAGAGACGATCGAGGAAACCAGAGCCAGCGAATTAGAATGCTCGGAGCAGTCCAGTGATGCAGCGCAGATGACAGAGGAAGAGCTAGACATCCACCAGGTTTGTGATTTTGTGATGACTGATGATGAATCCAACTGGATAGATCCTATAGCACCGACTTTCGCATTGCCTACAGATTCACTATATCTCAAGCTCATGGCAGTCGAGAGCCGGGAGAGCACATCCCTGGATGAGGATACACCTGAGGCTGATAGTGTTGTGATGATTGGTGCCGATGATTTCTAATCTTGTTCGTCTTCTTCTGATCCCTCGGATTCAGGAATTGACTGGGATGACTTTGATGATTATTTACCTTGCCTGATTCCTTCCGAGCCAACAGCCATGACAGAGTGCGAGCCAGTGCAGTTCATTGATGATTCAGCAGGCCGCCTTCTGTCAGAAATTCATGCAGAGCGAGAATTCTCCAATGCAGACCTGGTCGCCTTCACACAGACATATCAGAAGCCAGATCTGCCCCCTCTCAGTAGTCCAGAACTGAAGCCTCTGCCGAAGTCGTTGAAGTACAGATTCCTTGCGGGTGAACCCGATATGCACCCAGTCATTATCTCAGCAGGTTTGACGGGAGAACAAGAATCTCGTCTGATGGAGGTTCTTGAAAGAAACCACAAGGCAATAGGTTGGAGTATAGCTGATCTCCAGGGGCTGAGCCCAAATCTTTGCTCCCACCACATTTATCTCGAGGATAACGCTAGGCCGTCGCGTGAGTTCCAATGACGGCTGAATCTGAATCTTCGAGACGTAGTCATGAAAGAAATTTCAAAGTGGTGGAGCGCCGATTTTATCTACCCCATCTCCGACTCCAAATGGGTAAGTCCTTTACATGTGGTACCCAAGAAGACGGGTATCACCACAGTTGTCAATGAGTCTGGAGAGGAGATCGCTACCATAGTACCTACTTCTTGGAGGGTCTGTGTGGACTACAGACGATTGAATGAGGCCACCAAGAAGGATCACTTCCCGCTACCCTTCATTGATCAGATTATCGAGCGGCTGGCTGGGAAGAGTCATTACTGCTTTCTTGACGGGTACTCTGGATACAATCAAGTGGCCATTGCACCCGAAGATCAGGAGAAAATGACATTCACCTGTCCGTTTGGGACTTATGCTTTCAGACGGATGCCCTTTGGTCTATGTAACGCTCCGGCGACATTCCAAAGGTGCATGTTGTCCATCTTTTCGGACATGGTGGGTGACTGCTTAGAGGTCTTCATGGATGACTTCTCGGTCTATGGCGACGGGTTCGATGCTTGTCTTGACTGCCTAGACCGTGTGCTTCAGCGCTGCATCGAGGTCAATCTTGTTTTATCTTGGGAGAAGAGCCACTTTATGGTGACTCAGGGGACGATCCTCGGTCATATCATCTCCAACAGGGGCATGGAGGTCGACCCGACCAAGGTGGATATCATCAGAAAACTCAATCCACTGTCCAACTTGCGTCAGTTACGGTCTTTTCTGGGGCATGTAGGTTTCTACCGATGGTTCATTCAGGACTTCAGTCGAATTGCCCGACTGCTTACTGACTTGTTGACAAAAGACACCGAGTTTATTGTCAATGATAAGTGTCTTGCGTCCTTCGAGACTCTCAAAGAGATGGTTGTTTTAGCTCCTGTCCTTCAGCCACCTGATTGGTCTCTCCCATTTGAGATCATGACGGATGCTTCTGATTTTGCCGTTGGGGCTGTGCTCGGACAGAGGAGGGATGGATTACCTTTTGCCATTCACTACGCCAGCCGGACTTTGGATGCCGCCCAACGGAATTACACAGTGACTGAGAAGGAGATGCTGGCCGTAGTTTTTGCTCTGGATAAGTATCGATCTTACATTCTCATATCTAGAGTGACTATTTACACTGATCACACCGCCATCCGGTACCTAATGTCTAAGAAGGATGCCAAAGCTCGTCTTACCAGATGGATCCTTCTATTCCAGGAATTTGATATTGAGATTAAGGATAAACCTGGAGTTAAGAATGTGGTGGCGGATCATCTCTCCAGATTGGAGAATCTTGAGGAATCTGAGCCCAACGCACCTATCACAGAGACGTTTCCAGATGAGGCGATCTTGGCTATCACCTCGCTCCCGTGGTACGCTGACATTGTGAACTATCTTGTCGCCAAGACGGTCCCACAAGGTTGGCCCAGGCAGAAACTCGAGACCTTCCTAGCGAAGGTCAAGTTTTATCATTGGGAGGATCCCGTCCTTTATCATGAAGGAGGGGATAGTATCTGGAGGAGGTGCATTCCTCAAGAAGAGCATCATAGCGTCCTCACATACTGCCACAAGCTTGAGGCAGGAGGACATCATTCTGGAAAAAGGACAGTACAGAAGGTGCTTCAATCTGGCCTCTGGTGGCCTACTCTCTTCAAGGATTCTGATGAATTCGTGAAGAGATGTACTGACTGTCAGAAAATGGGAACATGCGGACAGAGAGACATGATGCCCATGCAACCCATTCACTTCTGTGAGGTTTTTGATGCATGGGGGATTGATTTCATGGGCCCATTTCCTAAGAGCCAGGGATTCGAGCATATCCTGCTCGCTGTTGATTATGTCAGCCGATGGGTTGAGGCCATCCCCGCCCGAGCCGCAGATGCTAAAACCGTATGCAAATTCTTGAGGAAAAATATCATTTCACGGTTCGGGGTACCTAGAGTCTTGATTTCAGATGGGGGGTCTCATTTCATTAATGACAAAGTTAGGGCCCTTGCAGACGAGTTCGGCATTGACCATCGGGTTGCCACACCGTATCACCCTCAGACTAATGGTCTTGCCGAAGTCTCAAACCGAGAGATAAAAACAATCTTGCAGAAAGTTGTCCGCCCAGACCGAAAGGATTGGTCACAGCTTTTGGACTCGGTCTTGTGGGCCTATCGGACTTCTTTCAAGAATCCATTGGGGACATCTCCCTTTCGTCTCGTCTATGGCAAGCCGTGCCATTTGCCAGTGGAGATCAAGCACAAATCTTTTTGGGCAGTCACTGAGTTACTGTTAGATCCCGAGAGCATAGGAGAACAGAGAAGAGCTGAATTGGCAGCCCTGGAAGAACTGAGAGATACAACCTTTTCCAACAGCCTACAGTACAAGGAGAAAGTGAAGACATGGCATGATTCCCATATCAGCCATAAACATTTTGAGCCAGATCAGAAGTATGGTTGTTTGATTCCAGGCTAAAATTATTCCCAGGGAAATTGCAGAGCAAGTGGAAAGGTCCCTATGTGGTCAGGAAGGTACATGACAATGGCAGCATCGACATATCCGAACCGTCATCTGACTCTACCTTTCGCGTCAATGGTCAACGCCTGAAGCTATATCTAGATCATGATCCGCCGACCATTGATGTTGCCCCCATCCTTCTGGTATGAGATGTGCTCTTTGACTCACATCATCTGCATCTCATACATGGTGTTCACTTCTATCTTCCACTGTACATAGCCATCTGTCCATATCACTCTTTCATCTATTGATTTATTTTCTTCTTTTCTTTTTTTCTTCTTTTCCTTTTCTATCTTCTTTTTTGTATCAAAAGGGTGTCGCCCCTTGTAGACAGTTCTCTATACTTAGGACGTACTTTGTCCTAAGTATAGGGGGGGTGCACCCCGAGTTTCTCTATTCTTTAATCCTCTCCATTGTCTCCTCTTCTTGTCTATACTTAGGGATATCTTACCCTAAGTATAGGGGGAGACAATCTGAGTACGATCTGTTCATTCCCACTCTTGACCCTCCCTGCGTTGTGTACAGTCTGCTATACTTAGGATTATTTGATCCTAAGTATAGGGGGGATGGTTAACTTCTTGTTCATTGGTTCACTCATTTATTTCTTTATTATTTAGACTTTTCTATACTTAGTACGAGTTATGTCTTCTCGTTTCTCTCCGATCTATGAGGACATAGCTCAAGCTAAGTATAGGGGGGTCGTATATACTACGTATATACTTTAGCCATAACTCGTACTTTCGTATTTTCTTAATATGGCTAATAATTCTTTAAAATTTATTAAAAAGCTTAATAAAAAGGTGTTTTGTTCCTCAAATTCTTTTGTGTATCTACTGATTAATAAATCAGGTGAAAATGTTTTGTGCAAATGTTTGAAAATCTTTGTGAACATTTGTTGAAAACTATTCTGAGAATATTTTGTCACATGTTTTCAACCTTCGTAAAAAGGTGTGGTTTGTAAAAATTTATTTTCTTTGTGTGAAATAAAATGTATGAAAAATGATTTGCAAATGGTTTGAAAAAGGGTTGCAAAAATATTTTGAAAAATTTATCTATACTGTTTGAAAACATTTGCAAAATGATCTCCAAATGTGTGTACATGTTTGTAAAATTGTTTGTAAAAACTATTTTGGACTATAGTTTTCAAAAATTGTGTGAAAAGTTTGTGTCAAATAAGGTTGAGGAATACATACATCTCACCAAAATCCACTATATATATATGTATAAAACTTACCACTTACCCTTGTAAAATCTTAAAATCCACTGCTTGTATATATGAGAAGCACTCCCATGTACATATTTTCCACCTTGTTTTCAGCCAAAATCTTTTTGTTTCCAAAAATTCCCAAAAACATTTGCAAAACTAAAATCCAAAAACATTTGAAAAATCTGTCTGAAAAAAAATGCATCTGCATATGCATGCATCTTTTCAAAAATCCATAAAAAGTTCAAAATCTTTGAAAATTGCACTACAAAAATATTTTCTGCATTGCATTGCATAACATTCGCATTTTTCGGATTGAGTTTGATAGTTGAACGAGTCCAAGTAAAATCTAAAGATTGGAGCTTGATTGGACCTTAAAATCTACCTAATAACAGGAACCTTATAGGAACTGGGTTTGAGGTACTTCAGGTCGAGTTGACTTAATTCTTTGAAGATCACGAGACTTAGTTCAATGGATTCTTGACTGCCTAAGTAGAGTATTTCGGAGCACACGCACGATTCTTGTTGATAATGACCTAACTTGGACACCTGCACCTTTCACATGGCTCAACTCAGTTGGAGTGGTGAGGGGATTGGATTTGCTGGTATGAGACGCACACAAGTGGAAACATTTGTCCTACTCTAGGGAGGGAAGTGCACCCCAACCCGTCCAGTGATAAGGAAGTCTAAAGACAGGAGGCTGTGGGTTGCAATAAAGCTTCAAAAGAGGGATAGTCTACTGGCTCAAGAGGAAAAACTCCTTATGTAAATGCTGCTGTATATAGTATTTAAAAAAAAGTGTTCAGGCATGTATAAAAATAAAAAGCCTGCAAAGTATGTACAAATGTGTAAAGTCAATAAGCAAGCTTGAGTTCCAAAGTCAAATATGTGAGCCTGCAGCAGGATGACTTGACTATACTGGTCTTGCATCCCGGGATAGGTAGCTACACTGGCTACCGTCCATTCTTCTCTTCACCCCCTCCTCTTGAGCTGGTTGCCACTTGAACTTAGAAGGGAATACCCCGCTCCTCGAGGATGGAGTTATTGGATTGGGGAATCATTGAGTTGTCGTACTGAAGAAGTCAGTTTCTTTGTCATTCTAGCTGGGGAGAGCCACCATCACTTACACTGTACGAGTCAGATTCATAGTCGTAAGAGTTTGCGTATGAGTTGAAGTATTTCTGATCTGGCTATTGAGGAAACTTGGACAGAGTTTTGGGATTCTCAAGGGCTGTTGGATTTCAGACACGGTTCTCACTAAGGTTCCGCCCGCACTAAATTTCCAAAGGTCCGACTTAAGCTCCAAACTCTGATTTTGTGAAGACAAGTTTAATAATCAAGTAAAATCCAAGTTCTTCTTTTTCTTTTCTTTCTTGTTGCACTTATTGCATAAGTGTTTGCTAGGGACTAGCAAAGGTAAAGTATAGGGAGATGATGAATCCACATTTCATCATCTTTATTCTATCATTTTGGCACCAAAAACCCTAGCAAATGCCTGTAAATACCCTTTATTTCATCATCTTAGCATTCATGCATGCGCATCTATTTAGTGTATAAATTACTACAATTAAAGCCAAAATTATAGAATAAATAAAAGAAAAGAAAAAAAAGAATAAAATATTGTAAATATTTTATGACCCAAAACCCCGAGACCTAGGCATCTTGATGAATAGGTCGATAAGGAATAAAGTAGGGGGAGATAAGGGTCAAATACCTATATTTATTAATTCATTCTTTATTCATTTTGGGACCGATTTTTGGTTCCACGTTTTATACATCAAATAAAGAAACTTTGTACATGAACATTGTAGATAATTTAATAAAGAAAAATACAAAATTGATTTCACAGAAAAATAATACACAGATAAAAAGTTATGGTCTGAATAAAAATTCAGAATCCCAACTTCCCAGACCCGTATCTCACAAATGAAAACTCCAAATGCATCAAACTCACCTTTAATTGTATATAGAATAAAATAAGCTATTTAATGGTGGTCGTTTCGCATTTGGCGGAGCTACGGTTTGAAAGTTGAGTTTTGGACCCCTATTGTATACTTGTACAGATTAAAATATTCAATTTATTATCTATTCATTATTTTTTGTATTTTTATTTTTTATAATTTTGTAATTATTTTTTATAATAATTATGTACATTAAAATTAGAATAAAAGTGCAAAGAAAATACAAAATAAAAATACTTGTAAATAGGATACATAGGTATACTACCTATAACCATACCTATACATTATCCCTTTATATTTTATTAAATATACCAAATAATTCAGAAAAATAAAATAAAAATATCTTTATGTATATAAAAGTGTTTTATAATTTTACAAAATAAGAAATAAAAATGATACCATTAAAATACACAAAATAAAAATAAAATTAATAAAGTATATAGATAATATACCTATATAGAGGTATAAAGGTAACTTGTAAAAATACACTTCATAAAAATAATTAAAAATCGGAATAAAATACTACATAAAATAATAAATATCTTTTATTTTATAACCTAAAATTAATAATGTCATTTACTATTTTATTTTGAATTCTTCAATAATTTCTGCCTGGATTTCTCTGGTTGGTCCACGTGGACCAACCAGGTGCGGTCTAGAGTTGACCTCTGTCAACTCCCTGACCGAGGCCTGCCATTTCTGACACCCTGATTTCTCCCCGATTTCCCCCAATTTTCGAGCTCGATCCGTTCGTCGTCACGCCTCGATTCCTTCTTGGGAGTTCATCCCCGATCATCACTCTCCCACGCCATGTATCCGGATCCAGCAATATCTCCATCATTCGCGCGTGAGTCTGGTTTGAAGGAGACGCCATCGTCTTCTACTTAAACACCCCGCCACCTTCAAGCCGAAGTTTGAACCCTCCTTAGCCATTAATCCTCCTCCCTGTCGTGCTCTTCGTTTTGCCGGAGGTGACAGCTCCGCATCCACACCCTCAGGCGAGTCGAGGAGGCTCTGTAGCGGCTCCGCCACCTCCGCCGACCACCGGCGTCGAGGTTCCTCCACCTCAGGTCATCCACCTTCGAGGTATACCCTTCTCCTTCTCATTTTCGTTTCATTTTATTCCCCTTAGCTTCAGTATCAAAAATCCCTAAAAAAATCCGCTTCCCGTCGATCGATCCATCTCCCATAGCTCAACGCCGGAGCGCACCTCCGGCTGACGTTCCCTCGCCTCCCACCAACCAGTTCCGACCTCCACTACACCTCCGCGGGGTCCAGGCAGTTTGCCCTGGACCCTCTCACCCATTTTTGCAGGTACCAGGAGCCTTACATCGCCTGGGGACTCGGATTCGACCTCCGCCGGAGATACCTGGAGCTTCGAGCTCCGCCGCTTCTGCAGCAGCGCCTCAGTGCCTCTCCGGTGATTTTGAGAGCCCCGGACGCCAGAGCATCATCGCAGGAGTCTCCTGGGCCCTTTCGTTGCGGTCCAGACCACCGGAGGCGCGCCAGCTCGCCGGAGGAATTTCGTCTCGGCGAAGTTCTTCCCTGTTCTTCCTCCGGGTGCCTCCACCGTCCGATCCTAGGCCCGCCCCAGATCACACCTCAGCCGTCAGATCTTGGCCACCTTCTGCCGTCGATCTCTTCGCTAGATCTGATCTCCACCGCTGATCGCCGAACCGTCATCGCGCGTTGTGCGCGCGCCACGTGGATAAGTGAGCGGCCCTCCGCCGTTCGATCGCGCACGAGGAGATAAGGCGTGGGTATTTTGCACTGTCCCCCTCGCCAAAATTTGTATTTCATTTTAGTCCATACACTTTAAGCCGTAGTTTAAATATTTCTGTAATATTTGCAATTAGAACCCCATAGTTTTCTTATTTGCACTTAGGTCCAATCCACGTCACCTCACGTGCCCAGTGCTCATGAGGGGGCTGGGTATTTTGCAAGGACCCCCCTGGGGTTTGTTTATTTCGCTTAGGTTCAAGAACTTTTTAATTAAGTTGTAATGTTTTGGAGAAATTGCATCTGACTCCCTGGAACTTTGTAATATTGCAAAAATACCCCTGCCAGGTCACGTGCCCAGTGCGCGTGAGTTGGACATTTTGCAACGAACCCCCTCCAGGTTTGGGTATTTGTTTTTAGTCCAGAAACTTGTATTTAACGTTATATATTTTTGTGGAAATTGCATATGTGCCCCTGGATGTTCTGATAATTGCACTTATACCCCTACTAGGCTGTGATATTTTTGTGAACTTGTCTTATTTATTTAAACCTTCATTTTAACTCCAAAAATTTTCAAAAATTGAACTTAAGCTACTGTGTACTTGTACTTTAACGCCATCATTTTAGTTTTTAATTTTATTGCTTTTTAATATTTATTAAAAATCAAAAACATGCCTTTTATTCACTGTCTAGCTTAGAAAATACCAAAAAATATTAAAATATCTCGAAAAATTCCAAAAACATTCCCTAGTGTGTCTTTTAACCTATATTAGTGTCAGTACAAAAATCACTAAAAATCTCAAAAGAAAAACCTTAAAAATTCAAAAATACATAAAAAAATTCAAAAAAATCTGTAAAATCAAAGAAAACTCTAAAAATTACAAACTCAGTACCTGTTTACTTTATATTTTATTAGCTTTATGTGAAAATTAGTGTGAAAATTTTTGGTGGTTGTTTGCTAATTTTAATTCCAATTTTACTCACAGCCAGTGCCTTCTTCACTGTTTTCTTTTATTTCAGTTTTTTAAAAAATACCAAAAACATCAGGAAAAATACCCAAAAATCCCATAAACAGTAAAAATTCCTAAAAATATCAAAAACATTTTATTTCTGAATTTTTGGTTATTTTTTCATGTTTTTATAAATACTTTATCTTGTCTTTTATTACATTGTTTTCAAATTCCAATATTTAAAAAGAAAAAAAATATAAAATATAAAATTATAAAAATCAGAAAATTAAAAATCAAAATACAAAATTAAAAATTAAATAAAAAAATTAAAATTAAAAACCCACAAAAAAATCTTTGTTTGCTTGCTTAGTGTAGACACACTTCACACTCACTTGTGCACATTTAGTTGAGCTACCTTGTTTGCTCCCTGTGTTCGAACTCTCTGCATACTTGCCCTTTACATCATTTGTGCAGAGTTAAAAATAAGTTGTAACTCCACATTTATTTCTAATTATTGATCTTTAGTGTGGGTTAATTGTTGACTTTAGTCCAGATTTCATTGTGAGTCGTCACAACGACGGTTGTCTCCGCCTTGTGTGAGACACCATTTTAGACTCCGTGACTCGGCTAAATCAGATATCAATTTTCCTTTGGGTAAATATCATCCATATAAATTAATAATGCATAGCCGTTTATATTTCATCACACATTAATTTCAACAACATTGGTCACTTTGGTGACATATTGTTTAAATAAATGTATATCGAAATATGTAAAAAACCATCCCTATATTCAAAACCGGTTGTTAAATTTTAACAATAAAAAATACCCTAATGGGAAACTGTGGGCCCATAACCCATTGTTGGATTCTAAAGACTTGATCCTTGATGGGTATTGCCACAACAAATGTAAATAATTCATAACAAAAGTATGAATTTCAGTTTCTATTTGTTTACACATACACGTCTAGATCAACAAGGTAATTATGAGATTCTCACAAATACCAAAGCTACTAATAAAAGTCATTGATCAAGTATTTAAGATGACAATAAAAACAACATGCTGAAAATTATAAGAGGGTATATGAATGAAAAGAAAGTGCAATAATATGAACGAGAATGACATGTATAAGAAGGGTACAATATAGAACTGCATTTAAAATCATGCATGCCATGCACTTTTAATGAATAAAAGTTTCCATTTTTGTCCATAGAAACAATAAAACGAATCTACCAAAAGCATACAAGAGAAGGAAACACATGTAGAATATACTAACCAGATTGAAGGGCAACCATTAAATAAAAAAGGGTCGGATCTTCCATAGGAGAAGCCAAACCTCCAACCTTTAATCTTCCCAACCTCTCTATATCTCTCTCCGGCGAGAAAGCTCAATTCTTAAAAGAGGGATATCCGTAACTTCCCTTTTGAGATGAGGATTCAAAAAGAGATGTGCATTGGGTGGTTTCCTTTGGAGACCATGACCCATTCTCAACTACCTTGATAATTTTCAGTTTTACCCATCATAGATCTGAAATTATCCCTTAGGTCTCTACACATTGAAATCCCATGCAACCATATATCCAAAAAGAATTCATGAACTTTATTTGACCACTTCTTTATAATTGGTCATAATTAAAGTTGACAGTATTATCGATTATATATATATATATACATATAAGTCCGTCGTTGGAATTAAATTCCAAAGATACCTACTAATGCAAGGAAAATGGTCCGGAGAACATGTACTTTTGTGAAGAACATAACGGGTGACATGAGTAGGAGGTGGGGGCTGGAGGGGGGAGGGGTGATGGGGAAGGTGGTAGAGTGAGACTAGACTAGCCTAATTTGAAAATATAATGTAGTTATGAGGGTAAAAATATCACCTTTTAACGAACTCCATCGATGTTAAAGGATAGAAGATAAAACAAGAGGTATATGTTTTGTAACTGAAAATCACAACCCAAGGGTCTGGATGCAAATACAAACTATGTAGGATCATATGTAATTACAAAAGTATACACAGTTAATTATGTAAAAATCCCTTTTTAAAAGAGATTTTTGAAACTATTACTTAAATTATAATTAAATTGCTATTTATTTAAAAAACAAAAACGGGAGTGGTTGGAGTGGGTGGACCTTTTGCCATGACAAGGGCTGAACAAAAAGAACCATTCCTACCAAACGTGCTCTTTTTGGAAGGACCCAACATAATATTAAACAAATCCATTTGTCTCGTAGGACGCGCCATTAACATCCACCTGGCCCTTCCGCCGTGCCAATGGCGAGCCATGAACCTCTCCTTCCAGCAGCAGCAGCAGAAGACGACGATCCCCGTCCTCTGGTCCTCCTCCTTGGCCCTCCAGCCGGCCACTACGAGCCCCTCTCCCACAGCTTCCGCTTCCTCAAGCCCTGGGAGTCCCATCTACCCAGGGACGACTTCCTCGCGGCCCATGCCCCCTCCGTCCGCGCCGCCCTCAGCACCCTCCTCGCGCCGCTCGACGCGCACACCATCGCGCGCCTTCCGCGGCTCGCGTGCGTTGTAACCACCAGCGCCGGCGTCGACCACATCGACCTCGCCGAGTGCCGGCGCCGCGGCATCGTCGTGGGGAATTGCGGGACAGTGTTCTCGGAATCAGCCGCGGAGTACGCTGTCGGGCTCCTCCTCGACGTGCTTCGCAGGATCTCCGCCGCGGATCGCTATGTGAGGAAGGGGATGTGGAAGGTCAGGGGAGATCATCCCCTCACTTCCAAGGTTTGTTTTGTTTTCCCAAACCTTATCTTCCCTCATCTGATAACCACCGGTTATTGCTGTTGATGTTGATTTTATTTTCCATAACTTTCTGCACTTAAATTTGAAAAAGAGCAATTGGGATATGAAAACGGTTTCTTCGCGGATGGCCCGAAGAACAGAAAATATAATAAGTTGTCAATCACATAAAAAACAAATTCACATCAGATTCAAACTCCATATCCCTTTTTATATTTTATATTCATATCTTTATTCGTCTTAATTTTTAAAGACCTATGAGCATTTATATATATTTTTTATATCACAATTTGTATAATAAGTAGTTGATATCGAGATCTTTGCCCGCAAATTTCTACTCTCAAAAGCCAAAAGAGGGCTTACGGAACTGCGGAATTTATGGATCAGGCTTGGGAAATACAGTGAAATATTTTTTAAAAATATAACATAAATACAACTACGTCTTCCATCCATCTAGTAGATTAACGACTTGGTGATAAATGTGTTTGATTATCATGTTTCATATTGTATCCAATGTCTATTTATATCTGCGTTGTTAAGTTTATCGGGACATTAATTTTTGCATTTGTAATAGACATCTGTAATTGTTTATTCGGAGTGAACTAAAGACGGTTGTATTTGATTTCATGGAATTGTTAGTGTCTTGCTTTCTGGATTCCGCCTAATAGCACCAGAACAAATAAGAACATCCTATTCAAATCGTTAAGTACTTGCTTGACCCGAATGCTTCGAATATCCCTAAAATTTGATGACATTTTTGGGTATCTTGTTCCTCCAAGAGGAAGTGTGTTTTATGTCCTTGAAGTCCAAAGAAATGTTTTATGTCCTTGAAGTCCAAAGAAAATTTTATAGGATGTAAATGTAAGGAAGAGACAGACCTATAAAATTTGTTGAATGAGGCTAACGACGGTTTTTTTCCATACAATCATCTTTATTCCAACGTAAAACATATCTTTCGGAAAATTTAAGATTATAGTGTTGAACAAGGAGATGATAACACAGGTATTCGCTTTGAACATTTGCTTTCCATCTCCATGCAGTTGAGCGGGAGACGTGTGGGGATCATTGGCCTCGGAAGCATTGGCTCGTTGATAGCCAGAATGCTGGGCGGCTTCAACTGTGTGGTGTCGTACACTTCAAGGAAAAAGAAGCCTTCAGTTCCTTACGAGTACTTCCCCACTGCCATTGAATTGGCATCACAGAACGATGCCCTGATCGTTTCGTGCTCCCTCACCGAGGAAACACGCCACATTGTTGGCAGGGATGTCCTGGAGGCCTTGGGCAAGCATGGTGTAGTGGTGAACATCGGTCGTGGCGCACTGGTGGATGAGATGGAGCTGATCAGGTGCTTGAGGGAAGGGGTGATTGCGGGTGCTGGCCTCGACGTCTTTGAGGAGGAGCCGCATGTTCCCAGCGAGCTCTTAGAGATGGACAACGTGGTCTTGTCGCCTCACATTGCGGTGGTCACGGAGCAATCTGTTGTGGACCTGATGGAGATCACTGCAGGGAATTTAGAGGCATTCTTCTCAGGCAAACCACTGCTCAGTCCTGTGCCACTGTGACATGAGCGTGCCAGGAAATGGGCAACAAAAGGTGATGCATGCTGTTATTATCATAAAACTTGATTTATTGGATGGAAAGTGAACATATTAACTAATTGATTGGATGATTGTTAGCTAAGTGGTTTTCATTTGGAATATTTGCTTAATGAACTCAATTTGTTTTAATTAGCCGGTCATGTTCTTATGCTTCTCACTGTAACATAAATATAGTATTGGCTTAGTGCTTAAACACCTAATCGATGTTGTCATTCTCGGTATCGATCGCCGTGCATTCACTCTCCTCATGGTGAGTCTGCCTCTATTTCCGTGTATATCTGGTATTTAAGTTATGGGATTGTCTTAACTATGGTAGTAAATTTGGTGCAATGTAATTAAATTATTATTAGAAAAATCAAATTGCAAATGGGATTTCATTCAGTTCCATATAGATAGCGACCCTGCTGATAACAGTATAATCCAGATTACACCATCTTAATCAATTCTAAACAGAGAATCATGATCATCCGAAGTCACTGTATTTAATCCTTATTATAGTAAGGGATTGGGGAGCCTACACCCATGTGTAGGTAACTTATCTACACCCACCTCTTGTTTCTTAATTTTTTTGATATTTTTTGAAATGGATCTTTAGGGGATTTACTTAGAATACTAAATGGAATATGTGTTTCAAATTTCATGTAAAACAAACATTCCTAACAGCTCCATCGGAAGGGGCCGATTTCAGCAAATCTCAGACCGTTAAAATTTGACTGTCATGATGGATAAGTTAGAAGTCTCAAAATAAGTTGAATTTGAATGACGATATGGTGATATATTGTGATATAAATTCTCCAAGGAATTAATTCAAAAAAATAAAAAAATTTGAGAGAAAAAGAGTTGGGTGTAGGTAAGTTACCTACACATGGGTGTAGGCTCCCTTTTCCCTTATAGTAATATGGGATTGGGGAGCCTACACCCATGTGTAGGTAACTTACCTACACCCACCTCTTGTTTCTTAATTTTTTTGATTTTTTTTGAAATGGATCTTTAGGGGATTTACTTAGAATATTAAATGGAATATGTGTTTCAAATTTCATGTAAAACAGACATTCCTAACAGCTCCATCGGAAGGGGCCGATTTCAGCAAATCTCAGACCGTTAAAATTTGACTGTCATGATGGATAAGTTAGAAGTCTCAAAATAAGTTGAAATTTGAATGACGATATGGTGATATATTGTGATCTAAATTCTCCAAGGAATTAATTCAAAAAAATAAAAAAATTTGAGGGAAAAAGAGTTGGGTGTAGGTAAGTTACCTACACATGGGTGTAGGCTCCCTTTTCCCTTATAGTAATATGGGATTGGGGAGCCTACACCCATGTGTAGGTAACTTACCTACACCCACCTCTTGTTTCTTAATTTTTTGATTTTTTTTTGAAATAGATCTTTAGGGGATTTACTTAGAATATTAAATGGAATACGTAATAAAAATATATTCTCTGGAACTATATTACTATACTAAGTGACTCCGGATGATCATGATTCTCTCTGTTTAGAATTGATTAAGATGGTGTAATCAACGGATGATGATGCACATATTGTTGGTTATTATCCGTTCCCAAAAACAAAGAAAATTGGGGAGGGAGGTCATTGAACAATTATCCCCTTGGGGTCCTATTTGCAATAGGAGTAGGACTTGTATTTTCTATTCCAAATAAGATTAGGAGGAAAGAGAGGAGGCAAGAGTAATATAAATAAGGCCCCATGCATGGCATCGGGGAGCAACCCAACACACAAGTATCTCTCTCTTCTCTCTTAGTTATCTCTATCCAAGCAAGGAGAGAAGCCACTCACACAAGGCATGAGTGGTAGTCCGCACCAGGCGTGAAGAACAACCTGCAGGGACGCGAAGAACAACCCGTAGAGGTGTGAGATGCATCCGCGCGAGAAAAAAATCGCGCACGAGGAGGGACAACTCATGACAAGGAGAAGCATCGGTATCGTGTTCTCTAAGTAAAAGGTGACAATTATCTGATTTTATTTGTGTAACTGAGCCTTAATTTTGTTGGGCAACAAAACTGAGAAGATATTGTGCCCTCTTATTTTTCCGACCTAGTGAATTTGTTGTTGGTCGTCGTGTCCTGTGGATTTTTCCTCTCTCTCACATCGAGGACGGTTTTCCCACGTAAAATTTCTCATCTCTTTGTGGTTACTTGATTATTGTGCTACAATTTATTTTACTTGATTCCCGTGTGGGGAACATTCCGCTGCTAGTCATGTTTTGCAGGACAGGTTAAGGGAATCCCTGTGTTTTCCCAATAAGTGGTATCAGAGCTCACGTTGTCATGATGGGAAAGGATGGCGAAGGCACAATGATCACGCTGACAAGCACAAATTGGAAAATATGGAAGGCCAAGATGGAGGACATCTTGTATTGCAAGGACCTCCATAATCCGTTGGAAGGAGAAACAACCAAGCCCGAGGGCTTGCCTGTAATTGACTGGACGAAGCTGAACATGAAAACAGTCAACGCCATCCGGAAATGGCAGGATTTATCGACATTTCACTGTCGCAGAAGAGACATATGCAAGGAAACTGTGGGAGAAACTGACATAGCTTTATGAGCTAAAGATGGCCACCAACAAGACGTTCTTGATTCGGAAGTTGGTGAATTTGAAGTACAAGGACGGATGAAGGTTGCTGAGCACTTGAATGAGTTTAAGAATCTCATCAATCAATTGAGTACCATGAACATGACGTCAGATGATGGATTGCATGCGCTTCTTCTACTGGGTTCCCTACTAGACAGTTGGGAAACCGCAGTGATTACCGTGAGCAACTCTGCTACAGATGGCAAGGTGACCATCCTTATGGTTAAGAGCAGTCTCCTAAATGAAGAAATCAGACGACGATCATCTGGAGAGTATTCTTCTTTACATGTGTACGCGGTTAAAAGAAGAGGCATACCAAGCAGTAGGACATTGCAACAAGCCTGGGAGAAGTCCAAGGATAGTGGAAAATGCCATCATTGCAACAAGCCTAGTTACTAGAAGAGAGAATGTAGAGACTGGAAAAGAGAGCAAGCAGGAGACAAAAAGAATCAGAAGAAAGATAAATATGAGAACATTGCTGCAGTAATGGTTGATGACAATGAGGATCCGTTGGTTCTCATTGTTCTGGAATAATATCTATATGCAGGAGGTGACTCCGATTAGGCCGTTGACACGGTTGCCTCCTACCATGTGACTCCACGTAGGGAGTTCTTCGCTTCCTATGTAGAAGGTGATTTTGTGAGAGTCAAGATGGGTAACAATAGTTACTCCAAGATCGTCGGTACGAGCACCATCTCAGTTCAGACTGATATTGGATGTACAATGACTCTGCAGGATGTTAGACACGTTCCAGACTTGCAGCTTAGCCTTATATCCAGTTCTCTCAACTTGATAGGAAAGGCTACCATCTAAAGTTTGGCAACAACATATGCAAGATCAGTTTCTTATCATGGCTAGAGCCAGATTGTGTTGCACACTCTACAAGACTCGGGTGAAGGTTATGGATGACAACTTACATGCTAGTGAGGCTGACATGTCAGATCTTTGGCATCATCGACTCGGACACATGAGTCAAAAGGAGATTACAACTTCTAAGCAGGAAGGAGTTGATTCCATACCACACTGACATCACACTATCACCTTGTGATTCATGTGAGATTGGAAAGAACATGTGTGCACCTTTCAAGGTCAGATCAAAGGTGAAGGAAGACCTCTTGCAGTTGATTTACTCTGATGTGTGTGGTCCCATGGACACAATATTTTTGAGAGGAAATAAGTATTTTCTCACCTTTATTGATGATGCATCAAGGAAGGTGTGGGTTTATATACTGAGGACGAAGAATCAAGTCTTTGATTACTTAAGGAAATTTTATGTCATGGTGGAGCGCGAGACAAGCAAATTATTGTAGTGTCTGCAAACAGACAATGGAGGAGAGTACACCTCTCACAACTTTCAGAGTCATTATGCAGAGCACGGGATCATGCATGAAAGGACAGAGTCCGGCACACCCCAACACAATGGTATCGTTGAACGGATGAATATGACCATTGTGGAGAGAGTTCGTTGCATGTTGAAGACACCGAAGCTGCCCAAGACCTTTTGGGCTGATGCGGTTCAAACCGCCTGCTATTTGATCAATCGATCCCCATATGTTCCCTTAAATTTCCAGATCCCTAAGTGCATTTGGTCTGGAAAGGATCCCTCATATGTTCATACGAGGGTATTCAGATGCAAAGCTTATGCATTTATACCGAAGGAATATAAGAAGAAGCTTGATGATAAGGCGGTGTCCTGTATTTTTGTTGGCTATGGAAATCAGCAATTTGGATACCGACTTTGGGATCCAAGGAAGAAGACCATTACCAGGAATAGAAATTTGATTTTCTATGAAAACCAGACTTTAGCTGAGGACGATAGTGGTGATGGTGACTCGGATATGATTGCCATGGATGATGACAGGGATGGGGACTCAGATTCTTCTCCAGTACAAGGTACAGACGGAGAAGATGCACAACCAGAACAACATGAGCCAGATGCAGACCCTACTGCTGCAGATAAAGGGGATCTTGAGCAGGGGGAGCAACCTCATCAAGAAGCAGATGCAATAGAGCCTCAGGTTAGGAGATATGGGAGGGCACATCAGCCATCATCCCGCTATCCTACTTCCCAATACATGATGATGACTGATCATGATGAGCCATGTACTTTTGAGGAGGTACAAGAGCATAAGGAGAGAGATCATTGGCAGAATCCAATGAATGAAGAGATGCATTCTCTGGAGAAAAATCATACCTATGATCTTGTTGAGCTTCATGCAGGAAAGAGAGCACTAAAGAACAAGTGTCTACAAGTTGAAGTCAAATGATGGTGGTAATCAACTGAAGTTCAAGGTCAGATTAGTTGTGAAAGGATTCAACCAGAAAGAGGACATGGACTATGATGAGATCTTGTCACCAGTTGTGAAGATGAATTCTGTAAGAGTGGTGTTAGGTCTTGTTGCAAGCCTAGTCCTTGAGCTAGAGCAGATGGATGTGAAGATGGCTTTTCTTCAAGGTGATCCGAAGGAAACGATCTACATGGAACAACCACAGGGATATCAGGAGAAGGGGAAAGAGCATATGGTTTGTAGGTTGAGGAAGAGTCCCTATGGCTTGAAGCAAGCCTCTAGACAGTGGTACTTGAAGTTTGATGCCTTCATGATGAAGCAAAATTTCAAGAGGGCTACAACGGATCCATGTGTGCACGTTCGACGTCTTCGCAATGGCATGTTCGCTATCATATTGATCTATGTGGATGACATGCTGATAGTTGGTCATGATTCCGGATTGATTGCACAACTCAAAAGGGAACTCTCAAGGGAATTTGAGATGAAGGATTTGGACAAGACAAGCAATATGCTTGGGATGCAGATCACTCGCGACAGGAAGAAGCACAGGTTGTGGTTGTCACAAGAGAAGTATGCCGAATGCATTCTGGAGCGGTTCAATATGAAGAATGTGAAGCCTGTCAGCACGCCCCTTGCCGCTCATTTCAAGTTGACGAAAGAGACATGTCCGCTTACTTCTAAGGAGAAATCTGAAATGACCAAGATTCCTTACCATTCTGCAGTTGGCAGCCTTATGTACACCATGATTTGTACGAGATCCGACATTGATCATGCTAAGAGCGTAGTGAGCAGATTCATGTCGAATCCAGGGAAGGATCACTGGGAAGTTGTGAAGTAGATTCTAAGACACTTGAGAGGGAACCCAAGTATGTGTCTGATGTTTAGGAGGTCAGATCCCATAGATGCTGATATGATAGGAGATGTGGATCAGAGGAAATCGACTTCTGGGTCATTTTCACTTTTGCAGGGGAAGCGATTTCGTGGTAGTCCAAGTTGCAGAAATGTATTGCACTCTCAATGACTGAAGTCGAATACATTGCACCAACAGAAGCATGAAAAGAAGTGTTGTGGTTATGGTGATTCCTTGGTAAACTTGGATGCGAAGACAGTGAGCTGATTGTCTTCTGCGATAGCCAGAGCGCCATTGATCTGAGCAAGAGCACGATGCACCATGCTCAAGTGTGATATCATTGGATGAGAGATGTTATTGACAAGAAGCATCTCATTTTGAAGATGGTCCACACAGATGAAAATCCATCAGATATGCTGACGAAGGTCGTGACTCATGATAAGCTGCAGTTCTGTAGAGAGCTAAGCAGTGTCATCTCTCAGAGATCATCTTCTTGGTGACACCTTCCTATTGGGATTGGAAGGGGAGGTTGTTGGTTATTATCCATTCCCAAACATAAAGAAAAAAGGGAAGGGAGGTTGTTGAACAATTATCCCTTGTGGGCCTATTTGCAATAGGAGTAGGACTTGTGTTTCATATTCCTAATAGGACTAGGAGGAAAGAGAGAAGGCATGCGTATTATAAATAAGGCCTCACGCATGGTAGCATCCCAACACATAAGATTCTCTCTCTTAGTTTTCTCTCTCTCTCTCCAATCAAGGAGAGAAGCCACCCACACAAGGCGTGAAGAGTAGTCCGCGCAGGGTGCAATGAGCATCCCATAGAGGTGTGAAGTGGATCCGCGTGAGGAAAAATCATGCACGAGGAGGGACAACTCGTGACGAGGAGAAGAAACGGTATCACGTTCTCCAAGTACAAGTGACAATCATGGATAGATGGATGCTAGAAATGAAGTCTGAAATAGACCCCATGTACAAGAACGGTGTATGGACCCTAGAGGATGCACCTAGAGGGGTAAAACCCATTGGGTGTAAAGGGATCTTCAAGAGAAAGAGGGGTCATGAGGGTAAGGCAGAGAACTTTAAGGAACGACAATCAAGGGCCACACACAGAAAGAAGGCATCGACTACGATGAGAAATTCTCTCCTGTGGCTATGCTTAAATCCACCAGGGCACTTCTAGCTATAGCTGTATATCTTGACTACAACATATGGAAGATGGACGTCAAGACGACATTCCTCATTGGATACCTCGAGGAGGATATCTATATGGAGCAGCCAAATGGCTTCATAACTGAGGAAGGAAAAGTATGTAAGATGAAGAAATCTATCTATTGTCTCAAACAAGCTCTCATAGATGGAACATCAGATTTGATGCAACCATAAAGAGTTATGATTTCGTTCAGAATCCTGATGAACCGCGTATGTACATGAAGCTTAGTGGGAGCACCATTATGTTCATCGTGCTTTACATAAATGGCATGCTTATCATTGGTAATGATACAAAAATGATGACTAGTGTTAAGATTTGCATATCCCATACCTTTGAGATGAAAGATCTTAGAGAAGCCTCTTATATCTTGGGTTTAAAGCTATTCAGAAACTAAGAAAAGAGGATTTTGGGATTTTCACAACATGGGTACATTAAGAAGATCTTGGAACGTTTCCATATGGAGATCAAGAAAGGCTTCTGATTGAGAGGATTTTGCACTAGTCTTCTAATCAAACACGATTAGTAATCGCTGCATGACCAAGTGTCTCTCAATCAAATGATAACCACCCACTAATGAAATTAAGTGGTAAAGGCAAGTGAGTCAAAATTTATTATAACTTTACTATAGATATGTATATGTGTAAGTATGTATAGAGTATCGAACTCAATGAGCAAACTGTATAGATTGCAAATTAATATTAATTATTACTAGTTAATATTAATTTCTTATTTATTTTCTTTTTATCCTTTTGTTTTTATAATTATTTGGGTCTTCAATTATATTTAATTTTTAAAACATTTTAATTATTTTATATTTTCTATATTTTTTATATTTTTATATTTTATTTTCCTTTTAATTTTGCAAAATTTTAATTTCTTTTTTATTTTAAAATAAGATAAATAATTATCGATAATAATAATGATATTATAAATATTATAAGTAATATATAGATAATATAGTCAATATCGATATTTATATTTTATTTAAGACAAAATATACTAAAATTATAGAAAAAATATTTTTGTTATTTTTAGATTTTTCTTCGTTTTGGTAATTTTTATTTATCTTTTAATAAATTTTAATTATTTTTAAAGTAATAAATATATCAAAATAGCGTACAGAATAATTATCAGAGATTGTTTTAGGTTTAATAAATATAAATAAGTGTAAACTTACCTTAAAACATTTTTTTACTATATAGTATATGTTATGTAGAAAAATAAGAAACATAAAGATAGATTTTTGGATTTTTCTTTAGTTGTTAACTTTTATAAGTTTTTAAAGTTTTATAATTTTTTATGTTTTATCTTTTGTATTTTTAGAGTTTTTTGGATATATGATACAATATATAATAATAGGGGCATAATACGATTTTTTTGGGAATTTTTGGCAAAGTTTTTTAATTTTATGGATTTTTAAAATTAGACCAGAGGAAAATGCATGTTTTTGTATTTATAATATATAAAAAAATAACAAAAATGGCAAAAAAAATTAGATGTAGTCAAGCATCGCAACAGACATCTGCATTAATGTTTCCACATTTTTTGAAGTAATAAAAATATTTATAATGAGAAATGTACAAAGAAATAAAAGGCTACATGAGGCACCTACTTGTAATTTAAATAAACTATTAATGCATTTAATAAAAGGTCCTAGTGATGACAAGGATCAAGCGGGGGTCTAATGAACTACAATGTTGCTGAAGCGACCACTCACTAAACCTGTGTCGGTCAAAAATCAACCCGCACAAGCAATGTAATAAATAGTTTAAACGAGAAATTAAAATTTATTATAACCCTATATGTAGATATATAGTGGAAGTATGTATAGGGTGTCAAACACAGGGAGAACAAGGGATAGATAACAAAAATTGTCTAAAAAGACAACAAGTGTTTTTGGGTTTTTGAGAATTTTTGAATTTTTGTGAATTTTTATTATTTATTTTTTTGAATTTTTGTTTATATATATATTTATGAATTTTTAATTTTATGAATTTTTATATTTCTTTTTATATTTTCCTATTTTTAATTTTCTTTTTTCTTCATTATTAAGTATAATATCAGTATATATAATATATGTATGTAATATAGATAGTATGGATAATAAAAAATATAAAATCAAGACAAAATTAGGAAAATCCCCTAAAGTACAATCCTTTTTATTTTTTAAGGTTTTAGAAGTTATTTTTGGTATTTTTGATAATTATGATAATATATGATAATATAACTAAATATAAATATACATAATAGGGCTTTTATATTTATAGATATAACTATAAATACTCAAAAATAATGGAAAAATATTTTTTTTTATATTTTTTAGTTTTTTCTTTATTTTTGTATTTTTCTTATAATTTTTACTATTTTTATTTTTAATTGAACTAAAATGTTAAAACAATGACGAAAGATACAAGGCCGATTTTTTTGGATTTAAATAAACTAAAATTCCCAAAATTTCCAAAACTATTTTTAATATATAGTAAACATGATAAACAAAATTTAGAAATAGCAAGAAGTATTTTGGATTTTCTAGAATATTTTCTAATTTTTTATAAGGATTTTGGAGCTTTTAAATTTTTAATATTTTTATTTGGGTTTTTATCATTTGTGCCCCTCTAAGAAATTGCAATTTCAGTTATGCCCCTTTCTTTTTAAAAATATCAGTTGTGCCTCTGACTTCTTGCCGTTCTATCACTTGTGCCCCTCGGGTTAGTTGCCGTCCATCTCTAACGCAAACAGACGTTAACTTTGAGGATACAATGGGAATCAGTTTTATAAAATGGACTGAAATGTCCAACCCTTCTTCTTCTTCCTCCTCCCCTATCCTCTTCCTCCCCCTTCTCTTTTCTCCTCCCTGCCACCTGCTCCTCCCGACCACCTCAGCCCGCCCCTCCGTCCCCGCGTCTCCCCCTTCGTCCCCGAGCTCCTCCCCTTCTACCCCTAGCGCCTCCCTCTAAATTAAAATGAGCAATATACGGGGGGTGCAACTTTTGTATCATGTAATATACGGGGGTGTGACTTTTGCATGCGATTACAACCAAATCCCAGAACATGTTCGATGTTCGTCATTTATGCCATGATCATCCAGATTAAAATCAATAAACAGAAGACACATAGCTCAGAGCTCCCTCTTTTGTGCACGAGCTCGTCCATCCGCCTCGAGATCCTCCCCGACTCTCGCACCTCGGCCCTCGCTCCTCCATGGCCCCCTCCTCCCCCAGCTCCACCCACCTGCCCGCCTCCTTCTACCCTAGACCTCCCCCTCCACCCAGCTCCTCTACAGCCCATCTCGCACCCCCTCCTTCACCCCCTCCGCCCCTGCTTGCCCCCTACAACCCCTCCTTCCGTCCTGGATCTCCCCCTCCGCCCAGCTCCTCCGTAGCCCATCCCACACCCCTCCTCCACCCCCTCCGCCCCGGCTTGCCCCCTACAACCCCTCCTTCCGCTCCGGACCTCCCCCTCCTCCCAGCTCCTCCACAGCCCATCCCGCACCCCCTCCTCCACTCCATTCGCCCTGACTTGCCCCCTATAGCCCCTCCTTCTGCCCTGGACCTCCCCCTCTGCCCAGCTCCTCCGCAGCCTACCCCACACCTCCTCCTCCACCCCCTCCGCCCTGGCTTGCCCCCTACAACCCCTCCTTCCACCCCCTCCTCCCCGGCCTGCTGGAGGCACTCTTGCTCCTCCAGGCGACGATGAAGACGATGAAAGAGCATGATACTATTGTGCTCATATCCTACCTACCTCCCTCGATTTAGATCAGATCGATCAAAAACAAGCTACAAATTAAATCTGGATCAGTAAAATATTCATGGACAGGAATCAAGGAACCAAACGTAGAGGAAGAGGATAGATGAATCTGGAGGGTTAATGTGAGGGTCCAAGAATCCCTTCTGACCAAAATACCCCTCTTAACTACACCATGGTTTGAATAAACCATGGTTATTTTAATTCTTTAACGATCAATCAGACAGAAGGGCACGTGTGATAACGGAGAAAGAAGTTAGGGGCACAACTGATATTCCCAAAAAGGGAGGGGCATAACTGAAATTGCAATATCTCAGAGGGGCACAACTGATAAAAACCTTTTTCTTTTGTTATTTTTAGGGATTTTTGGTTTGTAGATGCAAAGTAGGGTGATAAACAAAATATAAATATTGTATAAAACACCTTAATAAAAATATATGCAATAGAATAACATATAAGGTATTTATCCTAAATTTATAGGAATTTTTAGGGTACATGAGCTACTTTAACAAAAATAAAATAAAATAAAATGCACTCTGACAAGGGTATTTGTGCAAACATTTAAAATTTATGTGTTGTTTCCGAACACCCTAGAGAAGTATAGGGATAAAATGCAAATATCCCAAATATTCCTAAAAATATATATCAGGAGGGGTATTTTTGCACATAATACAAAGTTTGGGGGGAGGGGGAGGGTCAGATTTAAATATCACACAAAATATTACACTAATATTGCAAAAATGTGGGCTAAAAAGAAATACAAAAAGTCCAAGGATTCAGGTGCAAAGTACCCAGTCCCCTCAGGCGCACAGATACGTGAGATGATGTGGATGGGAACTAAACACAAATATGAGAAGTACAAGGGACTAAATGCAAAATAACCAGAACCTTTTACTCTATAAGCGAAAGTTTAAATATTAGACAGAAATTACAAAAAGGTGGGAGATAAATAAGTAAAATACCATTGCTAGGCTGATCAGACGGTGCATATCTCTTCACTTGGAAGCGTAGCGCCTCCTTAACAGTGGATATTGGTTCGTGGATCTGCGGTGGAAATATGGCCTAGGGAGAGATCGGACGGTGATGGCTAGGCCATATCGAATGGAGGTTGTGTAATCTGGAACTCTTTGTTGATCCAACGGGGAGGAGTATGGGAGGAAGAAAAGGGAAGAAGACATATTCATGTGAACTTTGATCTGCACCCCTGCGCTACTCTGGCGGTCTTTGGCTTTAGGACGAGGTGCAAAAGGTTCCTGGTGTGTGTGGGAAGCTCCTAGAGGCCTCAAATGGGGTCGAGGGTCACCGGAATGAGAAACAACGGTTAAGGAAGAAATGTGACTCCAGGAACCTCGACTGAGTCAAAATCTGATGCAAAATGGGTCTTTGGCCTCCAATACCTGCAGGGTTAGTACCATCGAAGAAAGAGGAAGGTGCTGGAGGTCTTATTGCATGAAATGGGGTGAAGAAGGAGGCGAGCGGAGGTTCTTCAGCGTACGACAGAGGAAGAGAATGGACTACCAGATCCAGCAAGGATCCGGGTGGATGAGCATGAGTGTGGTGTTTAGAACTCGAACGGGAAAAGAATGGAGATGATAGACAGGCAGAGTAACGGTCGAATGACGTTGGAATAGTGGTCAGAGCAAAAGCTCTGACAAAGTTCGATTTGGAAATTTAAGGAGTAAACTGCAAAAAATAATTGAAAGTAACTCCTACACTAGGTTATATATGATGCTAGGACTTAAATCAATGAAGAATAGCTAGTGTTCTATTTGGGAAACAAGGAACCAAAGCGGAGCTTCGCCAGCTACTCCGACGAGTCTCGGATCGTCGTCACCATGTCTCTTCCCCTACACCAAACTAAAGGGTGAAGATGCTGCTGTCACCAGCTACCTCGAGGACCAAGAAGCTCGGGGAGTTTGAAGCGAGAGCGAGATCTAATTCAAAATGGAGGCCAAAGACTTTATTTTATATTCGAGCTCTTGACTTGGGAAGAACACTCGATTCAGTGCTCTAGTGATCGAGGAGTTACGACAGTATGAAAGTTCGTGGATTGAGGGTCAAAAGTCAAGAAGCAATTGAAGCGAAAACATGAAAAAATCAGCATGGAAAAATCGAGGAAGACGGGGTTTGACGAAGTATGACACCCTAGGGTTGCAGGTGGATCAGTTGACCGAGGTCAACTGAAGACCGGCCCTGATTGGGCCACGTCACCCACAAGAAGACAAAATAGAAAATAAATTCAAAGATAAATTGAAATAAATAATAAATAATTTGTTTGATTTTTGGTTAAAATATGAAAAATATTTATTGTTTGATTAGTATTTTATTATAAATTTTATTTATTTTTAAAAATTAATTTATTATGAGTTACTTTTTACAAGTGTAAATATATGTATATTCACCTATAAAGTATGCATTTTATTTTTATTTTGTATTTTAAGTTTTATTATTTTATTTACATAATTTATGTATATTTAATATAAATAATTACATATAAATATATTTTTATTTTATTTTTTGATATAATATGTACACTTAATTAATTATAGCTACTTATTATATATTTATATATGTGTATAATTCATCTATATATTTATGCATACTAATTTATTTTAATATATTTTTAATAGTTTTATTTTATTCTAATTATGTAATATGTTATAAAAAATATTTAAAATTTTATAAAAATATATAGTATTGAAGAACAAAAAATAAATAAAATGAATATTTTATTAAAGTATAATGTACAATAGTGGTCCAAAACCTAACATTTGCATCTTAACTCCAAATTAAATGAAGCCACCTACATTAAATAGCTAATAAAAAAATATATACAATTAAAGATCATTTCGATGAATTTTGAGTTCATATGGAGGAGATACATGTATGAGAAGTTTGGATTTTGAATTTTTATTCTGAGTGTAGAAAGCACAATATGCATTGTTTTTGTGTGAAATAAATTTTGTATTTTTCTATATATTTCTATCTACAACTATCATGTACAAAGTTTATTGATTTGATGTATAAATAATAAACAATAAAATTGGTCCTACATTAGGATTTTTGATGAATTAAGAATAAGTGTTCTTATATTTATTGGCCCTTATCTCCCCCTACTTTGTTTCTTGTCAACCTAGTCATCATGATGCCTAGGTCTCGAGATTTATGGTCATTCAATACCTATGGTATTTTATTTATTTTTCTTTTCTTCTCTTTATTCTTTTATTTTGACTTTAAATACAATCTTTTATATAATAATTATACAACAAAACATGTGTTATTTTATGCAAAATAATGATATGCACATGCATTTAGCTAGGGTTTAAATGCCAAAATGAAAGAATAAAGGTGATGAAATGGAGATTCATCACCCAGAAGCTTAATGGCATACGCATAATTTTTACATAACCTCATGCGTCGCAACACGTGAGACAGAATGAAAATTTTACAAAGGTTCAGGGTCCTTTTGTAGTTTATCCTAAATATCTTACACTGGATTAAATATTTACAAGACCTAGCATTAAAATAAAAAGACAGGAAGGGAGTTTGCAAATACCCTAAAAGTCAAACGAATCGAATAGTCAGGAGAGCTTCACTTATGCGATTGGACGGTTCAGATGCGTTGATGATTGTTCGACAATGAATGGCTCTGATTAGATCCTTCAGATGATCAGACGGTTGGTATTGAGCTCCATCCAACGGTTGACATTAAAATTGGAGCAAGCCTCTGATCGAATGGCTACTACTTCGACGCAAGATAAGGGAATAACACGTCCTCATCCTTGTTTCAATTGCTCAAATCTCCATCCTTCGACCTCCTCACGATTTGTTAATGGTTAGATTGAGTTCTTGGAGGCCACACACAGTTACTTGAGGTGTTAAAAGGGTCCGGAACTCATCGATAGATGTTTGGAGCTCGGGAAAAAAGCATTGCACTCAGGTGGTCTTGTGTTGGTCCAAATCATGCCCAGATGGCTCCCTTCAGCTCAGATCTGCACCAAAAAGCAAGGGGGACCAGGGCGAACAGAACGCCCCTCTTATAATGGAATGGGGTGAGATGAGGCAAGGTGGATAGACCTATGGTGATGCGGCAGAGAAGAGGTCGGTGAACCTCGATCTGTGCAAGCTCGAGGCGGGAAATTATGGACGAAGGTGGAGAATGTGATGGGGAAGGGGATGGAGGCAGAGATGGATCAGAACATTGGCTGAAACATGTAGAATAATGGTGGTCGGGGCCTATCTCTGGTGTACTATAAACTCTAAATCAGTGCTATACTAAGCCAAATCAAACAGAATAAAAAGCATGTCTATACTACTGCAATTAAAGCTATACTAAAAAGCAAAGAAAATAGCTCGAACCTAGTCGGTTTGACCTAGGAGCAGAGGTCGTCGGAGCAAACTCCGGTAAAGATGGATCGCTATTCTCGATCGACTTTCTCCACATCGACACCAGTAGGGTAAAGCTCCTTTCACTAGCTCACTCTCTTACTCTTGGATTGTGGTTACATAATGCTAGAAAAGGATCAAACGGGCAAAAAGGGATGGAGGTGGTTACTTATAAACATGCAAAGTGGCTGACTTGGGAGGAGGAATGTGTGAAGGAGAAGAAGGGTTGGTGGAGTCTATGGTACATGCGTGCGAGAGGGGGATGGTGGCGGCAGACTGGGGAAGTCTCGAGAAATATGGACGAATGGAAAAGTAGTGAAATTTTGGAGAAGAAAGGGTACATGTGACTTCTGACAAAGTTAGAAGCTAGGATGTATAGTTGACCATGTAGTCAACAAATGTCGGGTCCTGATTGGTCCACGTGGATCAAGTAATGACAAAACAAGAATTAAATTCATTATTAGTTTGATTAAAAATAATAAATGATTTTAATTATACACTATAGGTATATTATACATATATACTTTAATATATTATTTATTTCAAGTATATTTTAATTATTTTATTTTATATTTATATTTTTAATATATTTTAAATAATATTTAAAATTATTTACAATATAAGAAGAGTATAAGTGTCAAAATACAATATATGCATAAAATATACAAATACATATTTTCAATGCAATCACCTACTCTAGATATATAATTTGATTTTAACTATAATGGAGATGAGTTTGATGAATTTTGAGATTATATGGAGAATATACTGATATATGAAATTCAGTTTGCTTCTTTTTCATCCGTGTCTCCCAATTGCACTGTGCATTATTTTTGTTGGCAATTATTTTTGTAATTTTTTATATATTATTATGTACAAGTTTTATGTTGAACATTTATTATTTAGAGTGTATAAAATGAAGAACAAAATAGAGTAAAAATAGATATTTTCATAGCATTAAATTAGGGTTTCCATATACAGTATATGGCCCTTATTTTTCATACTTTATTCCTTCTCGACTTAATCAATATTGACTCGGTCTCGATATATAGGGCCATTCAATATATTTTATACTTCATTTACTTTTCTTTCTTTATTCTTTTATTTTGAATTTAAATACAGGGGTTTGTGCAATAATTAGAGACTAATTATAGATAAATAATGAATGCTAATTTGTACAAGTTAAATGTATTTACATGTATTTTGATAGGGATTTAAATACAAATAAAATGATTAAGGTAGATGGATGGCTATTCATCACCACCTATACTTACCTTTATTAGTTCCTAGCAAACACTTCTAAGAAGAATATGCGATGCAAAAGGAAAAACAAAATAAAGAAAAAAAATAAAGAAAGTTAAAATGATAATGATTTTTAAACTTATCTTCACAAAATCAAAATTCGGAGCTCAGTTAAGACTTTTGGATTATTAATGTGTTCGGAGCCTTATTGGGAATAGGAGCTAACACTTAACATCCCTTAAGTTCCACAAGTCTCTGTTCAGGTCGCCTCACTAGGTAGGTCAGAATAAGTCTCTTCATATGTAAACCCTTATGACTAGAGTCTTACTTGTACAATATATGTGAATGTAGCTCTTCTCTTCAGAAATAAAAAGGAACGGTCTCCTATGATGAAAGGGAACGTGATTAGAAAGAGAGAGATAGAGTATAACAACCCATTAAAAAAGCCATGAGATGTTTTGGGCCCAAATGGGTAGCAACATATTCGAAAAAGGGGGGAAGAGCAGAAAAAGAAGTGAAGATGATTGATAGGAAAAAAATGGAAGTCCAAAAAAGTGTGATGAAAAAAGCATGATGAATAAAGTGAGAAAAAGGGGAAAGGGGGATTCGACCACGTGGATATGGGAGGGGGTGTCCATTAATACCTTCGTGTTTTGTTTGAGACACACATATTGATCATTTATTTGAAAGGTCGCCATACTCTTGATTCGAAATCATGGTTTTCATGTGAACCTTGTATGACAAGGACCTCTGATAGAGGCTTGATACAAAGAGATCTATAAGGACTCCAGAGTAGAGATCTCATTATCCCAGCCAGTATGGGAGAGGCTCGGTTTGAGACCTGTGATAGAGGCTTGATACAAAGAGATCTATAAGGACTCCAGAGTAGAGATCTCATCATCGTGAGAAACTCATTGCAATGGTTTTATGATTAAAGCCTTTTTCATATCATCTTCTGGTAGCTACGCTCACATGATCTCTGATGAAGAAATTCATTTTCAGTCTTCCGTATCCAGAGCATTCAAGAGCCCAACAATTGCATTTGTAGGTTTCCTAAATCACAGGAGTGAGAATATGCAATTTATATATGTACTCAGCTTGTGTGTATTTTATTGTCCAAGCTAAGTATTCCATGTCCCAGCTTGAGGGGGGAGTGTTCAAATATTTATGTAATTGGACCTCCATGAGTGAGAGTTGTTTAATCTCACATGGATGAGTACTAGGACTTGTTAAGTTGGTGCGACTATAAATAGAGCCCCACACCCCTTGTATTAACGCAATAGCCAACCCTTGAGGCTTTTTCTCGTAGCTAAATCCCGCTCCGTAGGTAGTAGGGTTTCCACGTAAAACCAAGATGTTTATGTTTGTGATTTTTTTATTCCGCTTCTACATTCCTATTTTTCTACACTCTCATTGGTGATCATTCCGCTCTAGCACCTCTCCCTTGTGGGCTCCTCTTCGACCGAGCCCCTTCACGCACCTCCTTCATGAAAGCGCCTCCCTCCTACAGTGCATCGCCCTCATCGGCATCCCTCTACACATGCCTCTCCTCTGCGAATGGACCTTCTTCACTAGCACCACGGCTCCACTGGCCTTCCTCCACCCATGCACCTCCGTACCTCTTCTGTGAAGGGTCTCCTATGTTGGATTCCCTCCCGGTTCATCCTCCTATGTGAAATAACACTTATTGTAGAGAATTAAGTTGTCATTCAAACAAGGAGAGATGGTGTTCTTGAGAGAAAAGATGATCGATGGATTTTCGATTAAGGATCAAAACTAAAATATGTAATATGAATGTCATATGCAACTTGTCAATAGTGTTGCAGTTCTACTAATGGTCTGGAGATGTCCAAACCAGAAATAGTTTGCGATGTATCTTCTCAATCATGGACAATATCGTATGTATTTTGACACTATGATACATGCATCTCTTTTCTATGCTTGCATATATGAGCAACATTTAGTATGACTATGGCATATTTTGTTTAGTCAGTGGAAGAAAGGTTTCTATATGCAAGTGCACGTTTTTTATATTAAAGGAGCATTCTGTATCGATATGTCTATCGTTGCACATTTGAGTGAAATTTTGTACAAAGATGACTCCTTTTGGATGGTTGGTAGGAGAGTGACCTTTTGTATCCAAGTGCAGGTTTTTGTATGCTAAAGCAACAGTTTGTGTGTCTACCATTATATATGAGAGTGAGGTTTTGTATGAAAAGGCCTACTTATATATGATCAACAGAAGAGAGCTCTTTTGCATGTAACTGCAAGATTTTCTTTCATAACAAGTTGCGCCGTTAGCCCTTTTTGAATTGCAAAGCCAATCCTCCTAAATATCTACCATTGCATATCTAAGTGAGGTTTCGTATGAAGATGACTTCTTTTGTATGGTTGGCGAAAAACGGAACTTTTGTCTCTTACGAAAGAAGCATTTTATATCAACATGTCTTTTGTTGCATCTGAATGAGGTTTTGTATAAAGAGGTATTCTTTTGTATGACGATGCCTTCTTTTATGTAGTTGGTGGAAGAGTTGTTTTTGTATGACATTGAGTTCTTTGGTGTTAAGGTATATATTTTTGTAGATCTGAGCAACGTTTAATAAATCTATGTCATCTTTTATATGGTTAGTGGAAGAGGGACCTTTTGTATGTAAGTGCAAGTTCTTGTACATTAAAGGGGCATTTTGCAAGGATATATTTGTTGTTGCAATCTGAATGATGTTTTGTATCCCAATGTATGTTTTTATATGTTTAATATGACATATTTATATGTTGTGTCTGTCGTTGCAAATCTGAGCTAACTTTTGTATGACTATGCAATCTTTAATCAAAAAGTGGATGACTTCATATGCATATTATCTTCTATGTATTTTATGATAGTCAAATAGCATGCCTGCAATAAAATTGTACATAAGCAAAGAATTGAAGTACACCATAGAAAAGAAATACATGCATTGCAGCATCAAAATACATACAACATGGTCCATAGTTGAGAAGATAGACAAATAGAACTACAACACTGCTGACAAGTTACACATGACATTCACATTGCATATTTTTATTTTGCTCATTCCTCAAAAATTCGATTGATCATCTTTTCTATCAAGAATGGCATGTCTCCGTGTATGAATGGCATTTCATCCTCCGCATCAAGAGGTATTTCACAGAGAGGAGCTTCACAAAGTAGTAGTAGGAGCAATGAGGGGTGTCGACAGAGGAGATCCTTTCACAGAAGAGGTTCACAAAAGGGCAAGAGCAGGCGGAGGCCGGCGGGATCGAGGTGCTTGTGAAGGAGGTTCCTTCGCAGAGGGGGTGCAGGCGGAGGAGAGCCCATGGGAGAGAGGCGCTAGAGCGAAATGATCACATATGAGAGTGGGCGGAGGGAGAGAGCATTGCAGGGAATTTGAAAAGAGTGGGGGGGGGGGGGGGATTTCCAAAGGAGAGGTCAAATTAGATAATGTAAAACTGACTGTTAGATGAACATCCACCACATGGCGCTCATCGGAAGCCAGCAGCATAGTCTGCTGAAAAAGCCATTACTGCAGATGATCCGAGTTAGTTTAGACTTCAAAGTGAAACTAACGATCCAGACGCACATTTAAACAAAGTTTACAAGATTACGATGTTATATGAATTTGGCAAGGGTTACCATGAACTTTTATTCTTTTTAAATTGGCATGGTCAAACCTAACCGGGCGGACTTCATATGGTCTCATTGTAATTTATTAAATCCAGGGATAATCGTATAAATTTAATGATCGCGCAGAGGTAAACATGAGGAAATTCACCAAAATTTGAAAAAACGGGGGTAATTTAAAACTAAGTGAAAGCTTTGTCATGCCTCGTTGGTGACTGATGAGATTATCAATTGTCTCCTCTGAGCAACCAACTTAGGTTAACATCCCCCTCTATTCCAGGTATGCCCTCATCACTCTCTCCTTTGGTGCTCTTTGTTTCTGTTGAGTTGTATGGATCCTAAAATGGGTAAACGGATCTTTGGATGAGGGACCGTTTACCCACTTTCCTATATATGTATTCATCCCCCTCTTATTTCATGAAGATAGTGAAGAGAGATCCCTAATCTCTAGTGAGGGAGATTAGGGTTGGTGTGTGCCCCCGTGATTTTTCCCTCTCCGTAGGTTTTTCCACGTACATATCTGTGTCTTTCTCTTGGTTGGATTGCTCATTGTTTTTCTACATGGTATCAGAGCCTTCGACTCGTTTGTTTTCGATCTGAGTGCATCCCCTAATCTCCACCATCTCCTACCCTAGCCCCACGCCTGCCGCCTCACGCCTGTTGCTCGTGCTCTCCTGGCGCGCGTGCCCTAGCCCCGCCTAAAGTCCCCTCCTGGCGCGCGTCACCGTGCCTGCCTCCCAAGCGCAAGTGAAGTCCCCGCGCGTGTGCCCTCCGCACGCGAAGCTCTCCGCCCGCGAAGCTCCATTAGCCTGTGTGGGGTTCTGTCCCGCGCGCAAAGACCCCTGCGCAAAGCTCCAACCCTATGTGTGAAAGCCTCTGCCGCCCTGCCGCCCTTTCTCTCCAGCGTGGAGACCCTGTGTGGGGTTCTGTCCCTGTGCGTGAAAGCCTCTGCCGCCCTTTCTCTCCAGCGTGGAGACCCCTGTGCTCGTGAAGCCCTTGTGAGTGGAGGCCCCTGTGGTTGAACCATCCTGACGCACTCCTTCCGCACCATTGAATACCTTGTCCTATGCGTGAAGCACTCACGCTCCCCTTGAAGTGCTTGGAGCACCTATGCGCGAGCGCGTGAAGCCTCTTCAGTGCCCTTACGCGCCCCTGCCTTGCAAACAAATATATTCAGCGAGCGCCCCTACCTTACGCGCTTGAATACCTGTGCACGAGCGCGCTCTGTTCTTGTCTACATCAGCAAACAAATATAAGCATCTCGGCAGATATTCAGCGATACTTGATAAAGCCAATTTCTTTAGCATTCCACAGACTCGACAAGCAGGATTCTTTCTTTTTCCAAGCTGAGAGCAAATCAATATTGAAAGTGTGGCTGGTTTTTGTCTGTTATTGTGCCTTTCTATTCGTCTGGAGCTATACTTGGTACTTCTCTACCACAACTACTTGCTCAGGTGTGCACCTTTATTCCTAATATTTACTCCGTGTGTGATGGAGTGTTTTTATTGGTTCTCCGTGTGTGACGGAGTTGTTTATTTGATTATCCTTGCCATAATGGATACTGTCAATGAGTTAGAATATTTCTTAAAGGGATATGATGTTGAAAAGTCTACTTCCCTGGATTCTGAAGATATGCCTTCAGCCCTAAATACGAGAAGAACTAATCTGTCTTGTATCGCCAATTCTGAGTGGGTTATTGATAGCGGAGCATCCGATCACATGACAGGCAATTCAAAAATGTTTCATGATTATAAGTTGTCTTCTGAAAAAGAGAAGGTTACTGTTGCGAATGGGTCCCCTGTTACTGTCGCTGGAAAGGGGACTATCTCTGTGGTAGATCGATTTCTTCTGCATGATGCTCTTCATGTTCCCGACTTTCCTATAAATCTTCTGTCTGTTAGCAAAATTACTAAAGAATTAAATTGCAAGTTGATTTTTGATCAAAACTCATGTATCCTAGAAGACTTGAAGACAAAAAAGAAAATCGGAATTGGTTTAGTTGAGGATGGCTTGTATCGCCTTCCTGCTCGAATTGGTCAGGCCCTTGCTTCTGTGACGAAGTCTAGAATCGAGAAGAGAAGATCTACGTTGATAAAACAGTGGCATGAACGACTTGGTCATATCAGTTTTCATTCTCTACAAAAGTTGATGCCTGGTATGTTTTCAGGATTATCGGCAATTGATTTTCAATGTGAGGTGTGTAAGTTTGCAAAACAAACGCGTACCACATTTCCTATTTCTAGAAGTAAATCCACTCACGCCTTTGAGCTCGTTCATTCTGATGTGTGGGGCCCATGCATTATTCAGAGTTGGCAAGGATATCATTACTTTATTACCTTTGTTGACGATTGGTCACGACATACGACTGTCTTTCTTATGAAGAATAGGAGTGAAGTTCCTGCTATTGTCAATGAGTTTATTGCTCTTGTGAAGAGACAACACAATGCAAAGATTAAAAAATTCTGTTCAGATAATGCTAGAGAGTACTTGGCCCAGTCCCTTCGAAAAACACTTACCATGTAAGGAATTATTCATGAAACCTCGTGTGCATATAGTCCACAACAGAATGGTATGGCTGAAAGAAAGAATAGGCATATTCTTGAGATTACTCGGGCTCTTATCTTTCAACGGAACATGCCTAAGAAGTTTTGGGGAGAAGCTGTACTTACAAGCGTTTACTTAATGAACATGATGCCGTCTCGAGTCCTAAATGGTGAATCTCCATTTATGCTCATTTATCCTGGTCAAGAACGATTCTCTATGCCACCCAGGGTATTTGATTGTGTTTGTTTTCTGCATGCAAATAACGTTGGAGTTAAGAAACTCAACCCTCGTGCTAATGAAGGATTCTTCCTTGGTTACTCTACGACATAGAAAGGATATCGGTGCTTTGATTCTACATCTGGCCGTGTTCTGATTACTAAGGATGTTAGCTTTTTTGAAAATGATGCTTTCTTTCCCAGTAGTCCTATTCAGGGAGAGACTAAATGTGAAGAAGACTTTAATGGACTTTATTTTTTGGATGATGTTAGTTATAGTATTCCTCGTCAGGGGGAGATTCAATCTAATGGAAATATTTGTCGTGATGAGGAAGAAAATGAAAACAATCATAATCCTCCAGTTCTCTTATCGAATGAGCCGACTTCACAAATGTCTGATAGTATTCCTGGTGTTCTTAATGGGGCTAACAATGATTTGCAAGATCCAGAGATTGAACAAGCTTCAGTCAGCAATCCTATGATTATTGATGAGGCAGAAAATGATGTTCATAATGTTGAGTTGGAACTACTGGATGACAACATTGCTCAAAGGAAGGGTAAGAGGATCATTAAACTCCCGGCCAGATATGCAGGATGTACTCAATACCCTATTGAGAATCATATTTCCTACTCTAAATTAAGCACGTCTTATAAATGTTTTCTCACATCGCTTGATTCTAATACCATTCCTAGGAATGTGGCAGAGGCTAGAGAGAACCCTGCTTGGGCTCTGGCTATGCAGGAGGAGATGAAGGCTCTGGTGAAGAATGACACGTGGGATATAGTTGATATCCCCAAAGATGTGCATTTGGTTGGTTCGAAGTGGATCTATACTATAAAGTATAAAGCTAATGGGAACATTGACAGATTCAAGGCTCGTCTTGTGGCTAGAGGCTACAGCCAGAAATTTGGGATTGACTACTTAGAGACCTTTGCTCCTGTGCCAAAGATGAATACAGTTAGGGTTGTTATTTGCCTAGCTGTTCATTTCTCTTGGAAAATGTACCAATTGGATGTGAAGAATGCTTTCTTAAATGGCGACCTCAAAGAAGAAGTTTACATGAAAATGCCACCTGGTTTTGAAAAAGAGGATAAATGTTGTAAATTAAAAAAAGCATTATATGGTCTAAAGCAGTCTCCAAGAGCTTGGTTTGAACGACTCCGTGTGGTCATGATAAGAAATGGATACACTCAAGTGAATGGAGATCACACTTTATTCATAAGAAGGAGTGAAATAAAAAGATCTATTCTTTTAGTTTATGTGGACGATATGATTATTACAGGCGATGATGAAGGAGAATTATCCCGAATAAAGAAAACTCTTGCAACTGAATTTGAATTGAAAGACTTGGGGAAGCTGAATTACTTCTTGGGTATTGAGATAGCTCGATCTCCAAAAGGTATGTGCTTAAGCCAAAGAAAATATGCACTGGATTTGTTAAAGGAGTGTGGTATGTTAGGTTGCAAACCAACCACAAATCCTATTGAAACAAATCACAAACTGAGTAAAAAGGATGGTGAACTTCTTGATGACGTTGGAAGAGGAAGATACCAAAGATTAGTTGGGAAACTAATTTATTTGACTCTCACGAGACCTGACATTACTTATGCTGTGAATATTGTTAGTCAGTTTATGCATGCTCCTACTTCGATTCATGTGAACGCTGTTAACAGAATTCTTTGCTATATAAAGAAATCTTCAGGTAAAGGGCTCATGTTCAAAAAACACAGTGATGTTATTATTGAAGGCTATACAGATGCAGACTGGGCTGGATCAATAGATGACAGGAGATCTACTTCAGGATATGCAGTGTATCTTTGTGGGAACCTTGTCATTTGGAGAAGTAAGAAACAAAATATTGTATCTAGATCAAGTGCTGAAGCTGAATATCGGGCTCTAGCTAATGGTGTCACTGAAGTTACGTAGTTGCAACTCCTTCTGAAAGATTTGGGTATTGAAGTTGCTATGCCGATAAAGATGTTCTGTGACAATAAAGCAGCGATAAGTTTGGCCAACAACCCTGTGATGCATGATAGAACAAAACACGTGGAGATAGACAGACACTTTATTCGAGAAAAAATTGACGATGGACAGTTGTGTCTTCCCTACATGAATCTGGTGATCAGATTGCTGATCTCTTCACAAAGGGGCTACCTACAGTGCAATTTGAGTTGAATGTAGGCAAGTTGGGCATGGTTGATATGTATGCCCAACTTGAGGGGGAGTGTTGAGTTGTATAAATCCTAAAATGGGTAAACGGATCTTTGGATGAGGGACCGTTTACCCACTTTCATATATATGTACTCATCCCCCTCTTATTTCATCAAGATAGTGAAGAGAGATCCCTAATCTCTAGTAAGGGAGATTAGGGTTGGTGTGTGCCCCCGTGGTTTTTCCCTCTCCGTAGGGTTTTCCACGTACATCTCTGTGTCTTTCTCTTGGTTGGATTGCTCATTGTTTTTCTACAGTTTCTTATCCTTCTTCTTGTTGTGGCATTGTTCCTTCTTCTTCTTGGTCCTTCCACTTCTTGCTCATTGTTTTTCTACAGGGATCCCTTGTAGTATCTCTTCTTCCCCCCTTTTTTCTCATCTTCTTCTCTCTTGTGCCTTCAAACCCATCCACAAACAACCAACCACAGTCCATTCGAACCACAAATATCATTGTTCTCTGTCTTCGTGTACTCCAACCTATGCTATACCACCTCACCTCATAAGTTCATCCATTTCCAATGCCATCACACGCAAGGTCCTCCTCCGCCGACCATGCACGATGGTCGAAGTCGCTCTCTCACAACAATGGAGCCACACACCCGTCGCTGCTTCCCCTAAATCTAATCTCAAAAAAAACAAACAAAACATAACATAATAACATTCCGATCGAGGTGTCATTCCTCGATCCTTTAAGTTCCTCCTTGCAGGAGCGGAACTAGCTGGAGATGTAGTACTGCTGAAGCTCTCCCTTTCGCATCTCACATGAGCCATCAAATTATGTTCTCCTCGATCGCGCTTAAAACCCTCCACCTCTATTAGCGAGAACCAGGGTTACTCTCCTTCTCCCCTTTTGTGCAAAGAAAGAAGAATTGGGGAGGAGCCCCCAACGCAAACTAAAGCCTAATGGGCGAGAGTATTTTCATCAACAAATACTACAAATTAAGCCGCCCACTTACAATGTTGGGGATTGTATCATTGACTTTAACTTGAGTCCCCGATTTATTATAATCTAAAGATCGGTGTCTAATTTGAGAATCTATGTAAAAATCAGTCCCTTTTTTTCCCATTTACCCTAATCAAAACCGCAGAGGAGCTAACTTGTTTCCTAGGTTACTCTATCAGCATCATTATTACGGCATATATCGTCAAAAGCAAATCAACCCCCTTATTTTTATAGTAAACTCCAGTTGAGTTCCATTGGACGGCGATTACATAAACACAAACCGTGCCATTATTCCATCGCTGATCTTATTAGTAACTCGACACCTCGTAATTATTCTCATGAAGAGAATATCCACTCGTCATGGGGCAGAAGGTGACCCTGTAATTAGTGCCACCACGGCAGGTGAAAGTGCTGGTGGCATCATCCTTGGGGTAACTGTAGGCATCAGGGCACTTCCCCTTGAAGTATCTCGAGTAGTTGGTCGGCCCGCATCTGCCGGAGTAGCAGCAGTACTGGTCGGTCTTGAACACCGTGCACGGATTGTTGCATCCGCCGGCCGCCCGGAGCTCAGCTGGGCACTGGCCCACGACGTCTGCCGCACAACGTATCCCCCGGCACGAGGCACCGCCCGTCGGGCTGAAGTCCATCGGCACGTTGAAACCATCGACCAACGATATGTCGAAGAAGTCGAGGTTCATGTACTGGTTCAGAGCGAACTCCGCGAGGGTGTTGGGCGGGGCACCGTAGGCAGTGCATTGGAGGGCACCGCCGCAGTCCCCCGTCTGGCAGCGGCCGCGACCTCTGCCATCGAAGGAGCAACCAGTGCGGGCCCATACGCGCCCGCCGGTGGTACCGGCATTTACATTGAGAATCCAAGATTGGCCTGGGTTAAGCTGACGTCCACCTCCGGGGACCGCAGCTGCCCAGATGGTGTACGTGCATTGGTTTACGATAGTGAAGGTGGCGGCGGAGGCGAGGGCGGGGAGGATGACGAGGAGAAGAGAGGAGAATTCGAGGGGGAAATGAGATGACATCTTGGTTGCTCTTCTTGTGATGTGCAAGTGGATGAAATGGGCGGTGAGGTATTTATAGAAAGCCATTGATGAGGGTGCCGGGTCGTCTTAAACCTTAGTACAAATAAAATAAGAAACGATAATTTTTAAATTAGAGCGTGGTAGGACACAAATGGATCGTGGTATGCCACAACGCAAGGAGGGAGTTCTCTAGGCCCTACATCACCACAACATAAGGGGTGTGGATTGTCTAGTGTAAGTAGATTGTATGGGGGGAGGCAGGAGTCGAGGGAGGAGGGAGCTATTAGTATAACATGAGTTTTTGTCATTAAATCTCTTACTTGTGAATCAATCTCGTTGTTAGATGATTTCTCGATACATAACACCCTCGAATCACACTTTGTTTCATTAGCATTTTCTCCAAGGTGCACCCTCAAGTATCGTATGATATACAGTGATTTCTCGCATCTGGATCGTTAAACTAAAACACCAAGCAGCCGATCCCATGCCAGCTGAATTCTTTCGTTAATCATGAACACTTCAGTCACTAGTTAGATATCATCCACCAAAAACTCATATAATACTAATATATATATATATATATATATATATATATATAGACAGACTCTTGTATCGTCTATATATGAAATCTAAGACTTTATTACAGTCAAGATATGAAATCCTACTATATATTAAAGGTCATGGAAAATATATTATTTACGGTATTGTAGTTAAAATTTGTGTTATTAGATATAATATTTGTTAAAGTTATTATATTTCCATTTATGTTTGTAACTCTTCAGGTTCTGTAACCCCACGTGACCCTTCGGTTTCCGTAACCCCTTGTGACCATTCATGTTCCGTAACCCCCTTGTGATCCTTCGGGTTCCGTAACCCCCTTGTATTCTCTGGGGATTTCTGTCTATATAAGAGACCCTAGCTCTATCGAATAAACATCTCATTAGTTTCTCTTCTCAACATGGTATCAGAGCCACGGTCCTAGACCAGAGCTTAATATCCTAAACTCGCCGCCATCACTAACCCGTTCTCCTTGCGCGGGACCCCTGATGAGAGAAGGGGTCCCGTGCAAGGCAGTCCGAGTCCCCAGCAGCATCAGCTGCCACCTCCAACGGTACATAAAGCATCGTCCGAGGCTCCAACAGCTCCAACCGCACCTCCTGCATTGCCGACACTGCCTGGAGCCCCCCCCCCCCCCAAACCGCCCCTGCTTCACCAGGACTTGTTTCTCCCAACTTGATGTTCTATACCCTTTATTCTATCAAGTATGCGAGAAAGGGAGAGTCAGAGATGATTCTTCAGGATGTCTTTTGCTCTACCTTGACTGACAGACTGACACTCCAGACTACTACTCAGATCATCCATCTTCACTAAGCATCGATTTCTTCATCAGGCGCATACTTCTTTTACGACCCGACTACTACTCCGCGCTGGACTTCTTCTACAATGATTCTTCTCCAGGCACGATAGAGATATGTTCCGGTGACCTGCAGGCATGACAGGGATACATTCCGGTGACCTGATATCGCAACGACTCTACATGCATGACAGAGATAAGTTCTGGTGACCTGAAAGCCGATGACCGTCCTCGAGCTAGGTCTTCTACCAGCAATGGACATATGTTCTTATGATGCATCATGTGAAGATGTGGTGTATGCTTTTTCTTTTTGTTACAAGCTGCAGCTTTCTCAACTTATGCTTGAGGGTGACTGTTAGAATTATTATATTTCCATTGATGTTTGTAACCCTTTAGGTTCCTTAACCCCACGTGACCCTTCGGATTCCGTAATCCTCTGTGACCCTTCGGGTTCCGTAACCCCCTTATGACCCTTCGGGTTCCGTAACCCTTGTATTCTAGGGTTTTCTTTCTATATAAGAGACCCTAGCTCTATGGAATAAACATCTCATTAGTTCCTCTTCTCAACAATAATCTTTAATAAATTGAAAAATGGTAAATTACTTGGTGGTTTTAGTGTCACGAATCCTATAGCTACCGCTTAAATGTATAAGGTTGGTCCTAACAAATGTCAGTTTTTAATATTTAGATTAATTATTTTGCTCATTAATTTAGCTTTAAAACTTTCTGAATTTGACATATTACACAAATTTAAAAATAGTATTTAATAAAAAAATCATTGTATCACTGATCGTTAGGAGTGTCAGAAAATTCTCAAGTTCGGTATTCACTCAAGTTCAGCTCACTAAAAGTTTGATTCAATTTTGGTTCGGAAATAAATGAACTGAAGCTGAACACAAGTTTAGGCTCAATTAAATAAATGAAATGAAGCTGAACACAAGTTTAGGCTAGATTAAATTTAAGTAAGCGAACCAAACATAAAAATCATAGGTTCGCTCAAGTTCGAATCGTTAAAAGCTTGATACATACACACAAACACACATACATATTTACAAATCCTTATCCTCATAAGTGGACCTTATTTTGATATAATTGGATTTTGTCCCAAGATAAGTGAACTTTTTCTAGAGATAACTGAATATTTGCAGGATAAGTAGGTTTTATCTTGGTATAAACTATCCTAAAATAAATAATTACATCGTGGTTACAACATCTATCATCTATTTGTCTAGTGATATCCCTTCTTTACTCTCAAATCAACAGAACAAGTACCAACAGAACAGGGGATAGACAACAAAAAATGACTAAAAAAGATAACAAATGTTTTTTTTGATTTTGAGAATTTTTTAATTTTTTGTGGGTTTTTAATATTTTTTTTGGATTTTTAATTTTATATTTTATATTTGTTTTAATTTTATATTTTATATTTTCTTTTTCAATTTTTAGATTTTTAATTTCTATAATAATTATTAATAATGATATAAGTAAATTTAGCTATATATAAGGATATGTGATTTTATAAATATTGATATATCTATAAATACTCAAAAATTAATAAATAAAATATTTTATCGCTTTTTTATATTTTTATCTTTTTTAGGATTTTTATTATAATTTTATTATTTTTTTGGATTTTTAATTGAATTAAAAAGTTAAAGTAGTGATTAAAATATAGTATGAAATGTTTTGGAAATTAAAAATACTTAAATATATTAAAATTTTCCAAAACTATTTTAAATATTTAATATATCATATAAAAATCTAGAAATAAAAAAATATTTTGATATTTTTATACAATTTTTTACACTTTTTATAAAGATTTTGGATATTTTTAATTTCTAGTGTTTTCTTTTTTTATTTTTAGGGATTTTTGGTCTGTATAAGATAATAAATAAAATATACTTTTTTTAGAATTTTTTAAAATATTTTTATATTTTTTTACTTTCTAAGCTAACTAGAGTAAAATAACTCTATTTTTTATTTTTAATAAATATAAAAATTGGGGAAATGTCTTAATAAAATTTACGGTAGAATAATATATAAAGTATCTATCCTAGTTTTCTATGAATTGTTAGGGTACACGAGCTATTTTTAACAAAAATAAAATCTATAAAAAGAAAATACAGTTTGGCAAGGGTATTTTTGTAAATATTTAAAGTCTAGGTACCATTTTCGAACAACCCAGACAAGTTTAGGGCGAAAACTGCAATTTCCTCAAATATTTCCAATAATCTATACCTGGAGGTGTATTTCTGCAATTACTATAAAGTGCGGGGACCAGATGTAATTATCACACAAACTATTACACTAATATTTCAAAAACATGGACTAAAATGAAATGCAAAATATCCAAGGGCCTAGGTGAAAAGTACCAGTCCCCCTACTTCATGGGCACGTGATGTGACGTGGATTAGACCTAAGTGCAATATTAAAAGTATAGGGGGTTAAGTGCAAAATATCTAAAATATTTTACGCTACAAAGAAAAGTTTATGGACTAAATATAAAATACAAAATGTAGGGGGAAGGGGGAATATGGCAAAATTACCCCCCACGGGCACGATGCAACGACACATATGGATTCACTTGACAGGCGTCGACCTTAGATGGAACGATGATTTTTCTTCAGCGTAGAAGGTTGGGATTAGACCCAACCATATGATCTGATGGTCGAGGTGCCTCAAATATGATGGTGGTTGCTACTTTTGGCATCGGGGCTCGATCGGATTGCTGAAAGGAGGCTTGGAAGAATAGGGAAGAACACATGTTCTTCCGAGTTTCGATCGAGCACGACTGCGTCCTCCGGTGATCTTCAGTGTTGCAAAATGGCCAAGAAGGTGCATGGAAGAACCTTGGACATGCTAGTGGGCTCAGATGGCTCCAAGGACCGCCAGAGGGGTCCTCAGAGGTCGACGAAGGCTTTGAGCTTCATGTGCCTTGTGTCAACTCAAAACTCAACCCGTGAAGGGTCTCAAAGCATCCAAAACCTGCAGGAAAGCTTCGCAAAAACGCAAGGGGGTTCTAGGGGTCCTATTAGTCTGGAATGAGTGGGTTTTGAGGTCAGGCAAAGCCCTCTAGCGAACGGCAGATATAGGAGAGCTGATCTCCTGATCTGGAAGAGATCGAGGTGAATGGTGGTGCTTGGGGCGAAGAAGCAGCGATGAGGAATCAAATAGGGGTGAAGAATGCAGTGGAGGACGGTCAGATCACTGAGGGGAGGTTTGTCGGAGCTCAGATCTACTGAACTACAATTTTGATTTTTAATGAAACATAAGTGAAATTAATCGAAAATAAAACCTACTCTACTCTATTGTTATACCTTGAGAGGAGCTCATGATGGAGCCAGCCGGTAGAACTTGGACCTTCAACCTAGGGTCATCTTCCTCCACGCCAAAGGTGTCTCGGCGTTCCTGTTGTCACTAGGAAGCTTTACAACACAAGTTTGGGGATTTCGAGGGGCTATAGGAGATCAAATCCAAATGGGGTATGGTGATGGATATATGTACAGGTCAAGGTTGGATTGGGAAGAGTGATCGATACAACAACATATTGATCGAGGGATCAGTGTGGCGTGAAAGTACACTGATCGAGGGACAAAAGTTAAGAAAAGTCGATCAAAAATATTGAAAGAATCACTGGGGAAAATCGAGGAAGAGGAGGGTATAGATCTATCTTACGCAGACCTTGGGAGGGGTGAGCAGTTGACCAAGGTCAACGTGAACTTACTCCTTATTGGTCCACATCAGCCAGGAAGAAGTCAAAAAAATAAAAGGTCTATTTATTTAAAAAAATAATAAACTATTTTATTAATTTTAGGTTAAGACATGAAAATTATTTATTATTTTATGTAGTATTTTATTATGATTTTTATTTATTTTTACAACTTAATTTACTATAGGTTACTTTTTACATGTAAATTTATAGGTAATTTTACCCATGTCGTGAGTATTTTTTATTTTGTATTTTGTAATTTATTATTTTATATACATAATTTATATAATTATAACTAATTTTAATGTACATAAATATATTTTTATTTTATTTTTCTGATACTATTTGTACACTTAAATAAATAGATGTATTTATTATGTATGTATATGTTTAGGTAATTCATCTATGTATTTTAATATACTATTTTATTTTCTCGCATTTTTATGGTTTTATTTTATTCAAATTATGTACATATACTATAAATAATATTTGTAAAAATTATAAAAATATAAAATTGTGAAAAATATAAAAGAATAAATAAAATGGATATTGTGTTCAGGTATATTAACAATAGGGGTCGAAAACCAAAATTTTTTTATCTTAACTCTAAATTAAATGAAACCACCTTTATTAAATAGCTAATTAAGAGTTATATACAATTAAAAGCATTTTTTATGAATTTTGAGTTCATATGGAGAATATTTGGGTCTGGAAAGTTTGGATTTTGAAATTTTACTTTGAGTGTGGAAGGTACAATATGGATTATTTTTAGGTGAAATAAGTTTTGTATTTTTCTTTGTACCATTATCTACAACTTCCGTGTACAAAGTTTATTTATTTCATGTACAAAATAAATTAGGGTTTCTATTGTTGTTTTTGGCCCTTATCTCCCCCTACTTCATTCCCTATCGACTTAGTCATCATGATGCATAGGTCTCGCGGTTTAGGTTCATTCAACACCTATGGTATTTCATTTTTTCTTTCTTTATTCTTTTATTTTAGCTTTAAATACAATATTTTATATAATATTTACAAAATAAATAATGGATGTTATTTTATGCAAAATAAAAAGCAATAGGATCAAATTTGGCCTCTTCAGTCTCTACAACGTCTGCCCTCCACTCTAAAGTGTCAATCGTATAAATCACGCAGATGTCATCAATACATCTACTCTCACCGGAAGGGAGAATGATGAATCTCTTATTCTCACTCTTTATTCTTTTATTTTAGCTATTTATCTTGGCAAAGCATCATGTAAATAGGTGTAAATACAATAAGTTAGCATTCTGCATGCATGCGTTAACTTTGTGTAATTAGCATGTATTTGTGCAAAAATAAAAGAATAAAGGAAAAGAAAAAGGAAGGAGGTATTTAGAATAAATACAGAGTGGTACGAACCCCAAGAGATGGTCAAGCCTTGACCTGATCGCCAAATAAAATAAGTAGAGAAAGATGGGGCTTACTCTATGTGTATATATAGTACTTATATATGTAAATAATTATTTTGAATAAAATAAAAAAATATTATTACTACCTCCTTGTATATATTTCTAAAAATAAAATAAAAATCAGAAAAATAAAATAAAAATAAAAATAAAACCCTTCTTACTTGTACAAAATACATGTATATATGTCTCACTCCCTATTTATTCTATACCTGAAAATAAATAATAAAAAGGAAATAAAATTTTTTTTGAACTCCTAAAATTATTTTGAAAATAAATAAAATATAAAAGTAGGGTATTTATGTAAAAATAGTAAAATAAAAATACTTGTACAAAATACATAGGTATATTATACCTATATATAATACTATACTGTATATAAACTAATTTATTTTTCATAAAAATTATTAAAAATCATTGAAATATTCCTTGAAAAATAATAAACATTTTTCATTTTATTTATTTTTAATTTAAATTCATTTATTATATTTAATTTAATTTCCTTTAATTTCTTCTTTGTTTTGTCTTGTAGTCTATGTTGTCCTCTTCCTGCGCCCCCTCTGATTGGGCCACGTTGGATCGCTGATCCCAGTCAACTAGTCCCCTCGGACCCTGTTTGCGTCGAGTCGGGTTTTAGTAGACATTCTCCAATTTCTCTAGACCCAACTTGATCTTATCTTCGCCCAAATCTTCGCTCCGGATTGAGGATGCGGATCCCTAATCCTCGCCCGATGATCTCTTGTTTGATCCGTGCCTCGGTTTGCGGGTGCCATCCCCATCTTCCCAGACCCCCACACCTATATAATCAGACTGACCCTCCTCCTTTTCCGCACCTTCGCTGTTCCACCTCTTCGGTTGTGCCTACCTATTCCTTTCCAGAGTAACAACAAGAGAGAGACAAGGAGAGGGCATCTTTTGGGGCGTAGAAACCCTAGGTCCGACGAGCTTTGCCTCCGCTCCGCAACAAGGAGCTCCAGCCTCTGGAACCACTGTCCATTGAGGCCATCGCCCCCGTGGAATTCATTCATGACTCACAGGCGATCCTCCTGCACCTTCAGGTACTTCCTTTACCTTCTATTTCCGCCCAAATCCATCATATACCCAAGAAACAGGGCACTTCAGATGTCAGCATTCCATACCCTGTTTCACACACCTCCAACATGACTTCACCTCGCTCCGACCACCGTCCGCTTCTACGCTTCTCCCCGCACCCCTTCCATCGAATCTAATCATCGGATTGGAATCGATTAGCAGGTCCTATCCTCCACCTTCGACATGACTTCACCGACCCCCCCTTGGTTCGTGATGTTTTTGACGCTCTAACCATCGCCGGAGTATCTTTCTCCGAGCATACATCATATCCTGCATGGTTGGAGTGCAACATGACCTCATCTAGAGGTCAAGTACATCCCAGGAGAGCTCCAGGTCGACCAAGCACCCCCAGGACCTTCCACTCGGTCTTGAGCCCTCTTGAGTCCACCATTAGCTGCGGACCACCGACGTCGATCTTTCGCACATCCCAGCAGCTCCAGCGGACCCTGTCACGCGTATCAACCGATAAAAGTTCGTCGGAGGTGAGTTCTTCGGCGTTCTTCCAGGAGGCGTCTCAGCCGTCTGATCAGGCCTTCCCCTGGGTCTAATCTCTACCGTCCATCTACGGGAGAACCTCGATCATCAGATCCAGTTGAGGATCAATCCACAACCGTCCATCGTCGAAGGGGTATCCTCGCATCCAGACCGTCCATCCGTTAGTGGAGACCTCTCGGCTGTTGGATCGAGTTATAAAGGGTAAATTATACTTAGGCCCTTCTCTGTTTTGCATTTACTTTACGGTTCTGTAAATATTTGTCGTATTTAGTTTTTTTTGGACTTTTTGCAATTAAACCCTCATATTTTCATTATTTGCATTTTAGTCCAGTCCAGTCTGTGTGAACTCACGTGTAGTGTCGCGTGCTCTTCTGGTACATTTGCATTATATTCCCTATATATCCTAGATGTTATGTTTGAATGGGAACTTTTTAGTATTTGCATTTGTGCTCCTCTGAGCATGTGTCACGTGTGGTGCACGTGTTTGTCTGGATAATTTGCAGATCAGGCCCCTTTGCTTTCAATTGTGTTATTATTTGGCTTGTAACTTTTGAATAATTGCAAGTAGGTCCATGTGTGTTGTGTGATTTGTTTTCAATCAAATAAATACTAAATCAATTCCAAAAACCCATAAAAATTATAGTTTGCTCCTGTTAACACGTAATATTTATGGTAATTTTTGAGAAGTAATTTAGTTTTATTTGATATTTTAAAAAAATAAAAAACAACCAAAAACTATTCTGTCTATTTTCTAAAATACATAAAAATTCGGAAAATTGTCTAAAAAATCTATAAAAATGTGTGTGTGTGTGTGTGTTTGAGTTTTTATATGCTTTGTATTCAGTAGCATTTTGTTTGAAAATCCTTTATAAAAACACTAAAAAGCTAAAAACTCTAAAAATCTTATAAAAATCATTAAAAATTCTAAAAAATAAAAAAAATAGGATTTCAGTTGATGTGTGTAGATATTTTTATTTACTTTTTCATAAAAATTACAACCAGGACATTAAGACATTTTTACTATTTGAAACATGCCTTTTAGTCCAAGTTGTACATTATTTCTCTATTTTTTATCTTGTTTTATTTTTAAAAAATTCATATAAAAATTAGATAAACCCCATAAAATCACAAAAACATCTAAATATTTTAAAAACACAAAAACATTTTTATTTCTCATTTTTGAGTATTTTTAGTCTTAATAAAAATTGTTAAAGCTTGTTTTACCTTGTTTCATATTTGTTTTCTCATTTTGAAAATATAAAAAAATGCAAATTAAAAACCACAAAAATATGTCTTTATTTCTCTGATTGCGGACTACTTCATGCATTTCTGTGCTCCTTGAGTTCGACCCTGGTCTCTTTACCAGGTTAAATAAATAGCGGAGACCACTGACATTCCCTTGTTTTGATTGATTTATTTTTAAGTGGTTTCTATTTTCTTATTGAGCTTGGTCCTATTGATTGGGGTCACAACGACCTGTGTTTATTCTTGAGACTTAACCCTAGTTGGTAGGACGCTCACCATGGACTCCAAGGTTTATGCTTTCCAATTCTTCCTTTCTAGAGAGGAATTCTCGGGTCTCATTGCCATCCAACAAACAACAATTTTCTTTGATATCATCAAGGTCATAGTCTTCAGGGTCGGCTAACACGGGCATACTTTTGTGGGATGCATGTCTATGGTCAACAATGGGTGAAGTGATCTACATGTCGCTCTTGACATTAGAATGGAAGCGAATCTCTCCAGATCAATAATTAATAATGGCTCTCGTAGAGGCGAGGAAAGGTCATCCTAGGATGATTGGAGGGCGCTCCACAGGGGAGGACGTCCCCATGAGAAATACAACAAAATCAGCAGTAAATCTCATGCCCTAAATCTAAATGACAACGCTCTTTAGAATACCCTTCAGCGTCTTTATTTATCCATCAACAAATTAAACAATCATCCTGGTTTTCTTGAGAGGCTCAAGATGAAGAGACTGTACCAGTGAGAAGGGCATTATATTAATTGAAGCACTACTGTCAAGGAGAATGTTATCATAAAAATAGTTAGAGATCGTGCAAAACACAAGAGGAGTGACAATGTTCCCTTTCCTAATGTGTGGACTGTGATAGATGGCATAGGCAGTGGCCATGGTCAAGATGTGTCACTCAGATCTGCTCCTTTACTTTCTCTTCTTGGGTTTAGGAGCAGATAATTGAGTCATGTCAAGGTGAAGTGGGGCACCAATGATCTCATGAATAGCTGCCTCCACTTCAAGTTCAGTCAACATTTTTTTTGAAATTTTGGATCTCCTCCATTCAAGCGAGAAGATCAGAATCATCATCTACAGAAGGATAACTAAGAGCACTCGATACAGTGTCATCCTTAGGGTCAAAGGTGGGAACTGGTGTGAGTGAGTGTGTAGTCAAAGGATCTGGCAGGGATACCCTCTCCTCACAAAATGAATCGACAATGTATCTCCCCAATTCTTTTTGTTTTTTTTTAATTTTTCTCATGTTTTGTATTTTGAGCGATTGCAAGCTCTAATGGGTGTCCTCAAATTAATCCATAAATCTAGAGGGTGAAGCATCAATGTGGCACTTATTTTGCTAGTGAGGTCATCTATCCTCTATCTCATATGCTCCATCATCTCAGTTATGATCTCAAGTGTGAACTCCATAAGAGATGACTTCAAAATCTCAGTATCGGGTGAGTGAAATGAGGGTGGTGAGTGTAGGCAAAAATCCAACTCCGGAGCAAAGTCCTCCTGAAAAAGTGGATTATCAAAATGTGAGGGTTGTGGTGGTGGATGAGACTCAAAATCCGATACAATAAATAGTGGGTTAAGAGGATATGTACAAAAAGAAATGTCAGGAGCAAAGTCCTCCCAAAAATGTTGAGGTGGACCTGCTAGAGGGTACAAGGGATCTGTAAAGTCCGGATAAAAATAGCTCCAGTCGGCCATATCTGAAACAAAAGGAACATGATCAGGAGAGCACGATGGTCAAATCAAGAGATGTGATAAAAAGGCGCAAATGCATAGTGAAGATTTAGTACATAAACAATCACAAACGAGTATACATAGAAACAATCCCCCTTAATTCACCTACTCAACATTGTGATGACTATGAAAGTTCGATCTTTTTATCTTGTCAAATTTTAGAGTAAGGTGAGAATACAAAATTGTACAAGCACTTAGGTTGACCTGGGATAAGGGACTACTCCTTAGAGAGTACGTAGTAAAGTAAATGCGAATACAATGAGGGGGTTACTCTCCCCATGATAAGGATTTTTCTTTATGATTTTTAGGGTCGGGGAAACTTTGTAGTCTTGATTTTATTTGTAATAACATTTTTATATTTTTAATATAAATGCACAAACCTAGAGAGGAATCAATTCTTTTTAGATCCTAAGAGATTAAAATCAGAGGGAGAGAGTCAGAAAAGCAATGCAAGCGAAATTGGTGGTTAATGCTAAGTATAAGTGCTTACCTTGCCTCCAGCTCTCTTCATGCAAGGATGTTAAGCAGAATTAAAACCTCTCTATATGCAAATGCAAAGCTGATGAAGTTGCCCTAAATCAGAAATTGCTTTTATCATGAAGCACAAGTGCTAAACGCTTAGAAAGGAACCAAAGGGTCTGGTTTGGAGCCTCCTTGGTGCCCACCATAGTGGGCCCTGCAAGCGTTGCATGGAGGACTCTCACGGTGCGCAGTTCCAAACCAAGTGAAGACCAATTCAAAATTTAACTAAGTCTAAACGGGAACTATTGGTGCATGCAATGGTAATTATGTGTTTGGACTTAATCTATCATCAAGGAAATCCTAATCTAGGGCTCGATCACACAAAATAAAGAAAAGAGAAAACTCAAGAAAAAATGAAAAGAAAAGCAACAAAAATGTGAAAAACTGACGAGGCTCCCAAGCGAACAATCGTGCGAGCACTGGACATTGTGAAGTTTAGTAGTGTCCAGAGAGTCCTGAATTATTACAAATAATGTCCCTCTCTCACTTACATTATAAATAAATTAAATAAAATACAAGACAAGGAGTGTTGTCCTAAAAAATCCTCCAAGTCCTTTATTGCTTTCTCCTGTCAATTAGGATAGGAGAGCGACTTAGCTTCACGTGGGTGCACATGCGCTCCTAGAAGAGCCTCCCTCGATCCGTGTTCCTCGCAACGAAGTCAAACAAAGAGGGTGGTTAGAAAATTCACAAAATAATATAAATAAAAATAAAGAGAAATAAAGAGAAAATTAGATAAAGAAGAAGACACGGGTAAAAATCCAATCTACACGACGTTGCTCTCCAGCAATGGCGCCATTTGAAAACTAGGAATTTTCAGAGGGCTTGCCAATCCACAAGGTGGATCAACAGTCATCAAAGTGACCTCACACAAACCCCTAGAAATTCAACAATTAACCCACAATATGTATAAAGTAATGAAAAGTAAAATATGTGGAGTCAAAATTTATTATAACTCTACAAATTCGTGTATATGTGTAAGTATGTGTAGAGTGTCGAACACAGGGAGCAAACATGAGATCGTGGAAAATTAATTCCAAAAATGGGTGTTCTTCTTGTCTATTTCTCTTTTGTAGGTTTTTATTTTTGTTTTTTTATGGATTTTATTTTTATTTTTTTAACTTTATATTTTATAATTTTGTTTTATATTTCTTATTTTTAATTTCTTTTTCTTTTCAAATATATAATACAATAATATATAAGGCTATATATAATATAAGATTATACAATTATATATACAATAAAAATAAATAAATAAATGTAGATTAAATATTTTGGGGTTTTAAATAATTTTTTACTGATTTTGTGATTTTTAAATATTTTTCCTTTTTTTACGGATTTTTAAAGTAAAAAATATCCCAAATCAGAGATTAAATAAATAGGTCGAATTAATTTGGAAATAAAAAACAAATAATGTCTAAAATTTTTCAAATAAATTTTAATAGAAAAATAATAATAAAAAGAAAATTATAAAATAGAAATGGATACTTTTTGGATTTTTGGGATTTTTTTAGATTTTTATAAAGGATTTTGGAGCTTTATAATTTTTATGAGTTTCCTTTTTTTAGTGGTTTTTGGTCTGAAGGCTCAAAATACTTAAATAAACAAAATATTTTTTTTGGATTTTTCAAAATATTTTTATATTTCTTGGTATTTTATAAGTCAAATAGGGAATTTTTTTATCTTTATGATTTTTATGAAATTAGAAAAAGTCCTAAAATGCAAAACTATAAATGCAACATGAATGTGTGTGCAAGCATGGGCTTAACCCTATTTTTTTAGTTTTTTTGGAGTATGGATAATATTTATAAAAATGGAAAACAATCACAAAAATGTTTGTACTTTCTGCATTTTTCCAAAAATATATAGCTGGAGTTAAAACTTCTTGTATTAAACAGAAATAAAAATACCCACGACGGTATACCTGCAAAATGGCCACCTCACGTGGGAATGCACGTGAGGTGACATGGACTAGACTAAATTGTAATATAAAAAAGTACGGGAGTTCCAATACAAATATTACAAAATATAATAATAAAAGATGAAAGTTTGAGTACTGGATAATAACGTACAAAAAAAGGGCGAATAATGCAAAATACCCATATACGACGCGATCCAACAGCTCAAATGTCTTCACTAATCCACATGGCATGCTCCCAATGGTGGATATTGCTTCATCGATGAGTGGACGAGATTAGATCCAACAACTAGTAGGACATCTGGAAGAACATGCCAAGAACTTGCTGGTGGCAAGCTTTGACCGCTCCTCCTTCGCTTTTTTGGCCATTTGGAGGTCTCTGGGCAGGGGCAAAATGGATCTAGAGCTCCTCCGCATCAGATGGCAGTGTCAGGAGGTACGCCGGAGCTCAGATGAAGTCGAATGAGCATGAGAAAGAAAGGGGAGATCCAAGTACCTCCGACGAAATCAAAATCGACCCCTGAAGGGTCATTAGACTCCTGGACCTGCAAGAAAATAATGCACAAGAAAAATAGGGGACCCTGGGGGTTCTGTTTTGGTGAAATGGATCTGTGGCGAGGCACGGCAACGGTTGCTCCAGCGAAGGGAGGAAGAGCATCAGGATCCTGCTCCAGGAAGGAGTGGGTTGAATGGAATGCAGTAACACGTGGGGAAACAATAGGGGAAGCGAGTGAAGATCGATGAACTATGGATTTGGTTTTTTACACTAAATCACGTGATAAAAAGGAAAAAATGTGTGGGAATTAAAAACCTAAACTAAATCTACCTAAAAAGCAAGGGAAAAAACCTCGAATGGCTTTTGGCCACAAGATGGACCTCACGGTGGTGGAGGGCAGTCAGAGATGGTGGAATGCAACTATACTTCACTCCTCCGCACACCAAAGAGCAAGGCGAGCGTGCTGCCACCTCACTCGAGCCCAAGAACTCGGATCTGGGGGAAGAAAGTGGGTAAAAGGGATTCAAAAAATCCAAGGGAAGGAGGAGGTGAGATTTTGTACAGGGAGTTATGCGGCTAGAAGATTGAGGTCCTAAGGGTGATTTAGTGATCTAATCCTCAAGGTAACGATCAGGTGTGATAGAGGGATGCTCGAGGATAAAAAAATGAAGAAGAATCCAACCAGAAAAGATGAAGGAATCCCCAGGGGGAATCAAGAAAATAAGGTCAAATGAATCTCTGACAAGGTGCAGGGCTAGTCAGAGTAGTTTACTAGGGCCAACTCAAGATGCACCCTGGTTGGTCCACATGGACCAACTAGAAAAACCTGACGCTAAATTATTTGTAAAATAGATATTAATTAGTAAATGATTTTATTAATTTTATGTTATAAAATAAAAAGTTATTATTTTCTGTAGTATTTTAATATGATTTTTATTTATTTTTTTGAACTTATTTACAAGTTAGATTTTAGGGTTTTATTTATAGGTATATTCATCTATGTTTTGAGTATTTTACTTTTATTATGTAATTTTATGTTATTATTATATTTTATTAATTTATATATTTATAACTTATTTTTATATTCATAAATATATTTTTTATTATATTTTTTTGATATAATATTTATACTTAAATAAATAGGGATGTATACTATATAGGTATAAGTATAGGTATTTCATCTATGTATTTTGTATACTTATTTTACTTTAATGTTTTATTTATGGTTTTATTGTATTGTAAATATGTAAATAAACACAAATAATATTTATAATATTATAAAAATATATAATTATAAAAATAATAAATAAGAAATAAAATCAATATTTCATTCGTGTATATCATACAATAGACATCCAAAAACTAACTTTCACAACTTAACTCCAAAAATTATTAAACCAGCCTCTTTAAATAGCTTATTAAAAGTTATGCAATTAAAGGTGACTTTGATACTTTTTGAGTTTTTATTTAGGAGATATGGGTTTAGGAAGTTGGGATTTTTTAGAGTATAAAATGTGTACTGTACATTATTTTTGTATGAAATCAATTTTGTATTTTTCTACATATTATTATCTAAAACTTTCATGTACAAAGTTTTTTTATTTGGGGTATAAATATAAAAAATAAAATAGGTTCCAAAAATGCAATATTGATGAATAAATGAACGAGAATTTTATTGGATTTTTGGCCATTATCTCCCTCTACTTTATTCCTTGTTGACCCAGTCTTCAAGATGCTTAGGTCTCGGGGTTTAGGGTCATAAAATACCTTTGGTATTTTATTCGTTTTATTGTCTTTTCTTCTCTTTATTCTATAATTTTGGCATTAAAATAGTATATTATGCACAATAAATGGTATAAATAACTAATGTTAATTTGTAGAAAATAATGTTATTTGCATGCATTAGATAGGGTTTTTAAGGCTAAAATGATAGATGAAGGTGACGAAATGGGGATTCATCAGTCTTGTCCACTTGCTCTTCAGCTTGACCGGGAGAATTTTTAACTTTGCATCAAACAACCACACCTATTATCCAGGTTCGAAAGTCTTCCAACGAATATGTCTATCATGTCATTTCTTGACTTTCTCTTTGTACATCAGGTTGTTATCGTATGCATAGTTTTGAAATTCAAACAATCGGTTCAGATCAACTTTTCTGGTCTTTCCTCCTTGCTCGAAATCAAGGTTGCACATGTTTAATGACAATAAGGATTTTTAAATGAGTTCCATGAGCATGTGGCAAGACTTTCCATAAAAAGGCGGTAGGGTGACATGTTGAGTGGAGACTTGTATGTCGTGCGAAAAGCCCAAAGAACTGAGTCTAGTAATTGAGACCAATTCTTGCGATCTAGACGTACAAACTTCTATAGTATTGTTTTAACCTCCCTATTAGAACATTCAGCCAAGCCATTTGATCGTGGGTGGTACGATGCTGCTACATGATGTTCGATGTCGTGTCCTTTGGTCAACTTCTAGACCTTCTTGTTGATAAAATGGCTCCCCCAATTTGCGATCTTGTGATAATAATCCACATTTTCTCATCTGTATACATCTAGGCATCCAACTCTCATTTAAAAGGTATGCATAACTTCCACAATTAACTAATACATTGAAAATCAAAAGCCTCGATCATCATTAACAAAAAAAACATCATTAATTAAAGTCTAAATTTTAACATCTGTTTATTGCATCAATTAAAAAATAATAAATCCATTTCAATTAGCGTTGTTGAAGATAGAGATTAATAGAAATATGGAATTCATTGTAAATTGAATGTTCATATGATATATCTATGTCGTTATTTTCTCATAGCAACCAGTTAATTCATAAGAAGAGATTAACCTGCTTTGTTCTATAGCATCCTATGGTAATCGAGCTTATATGTTATAATGTTTTTTTTTCGGATAAATTTCTAATCAGTAAGTATATTTATCAAGAATAACAAGATTCTCTAATAATTATCATGGATGCCAACCTTCAATGAGGTAGCACAAGAGTCCTATAATTCTACGGGCATTTAAGCAAATAGAAGCCATGAAAACATATGAAACCCACATCAAAAATGTATAGAACTTCGTCTAAAATTTATGGTATAAGGATATCTAAGGCTCTAAAAATATTCAAAAATAGGATGAAAAACTTGTGAAACCAACAACAAGAGGGAGGGAAACATCATTACATGAACAAATAAGGCTCTAGAGATGTTTGAGAATATACGAAAATGTGGAACCCAACAGCAAAAGGAAGGTATTTATCGCTACGTAACACCCATGCCCCCAAACATAGTGTGATATCTAAAACTCACAAAGTGTGAGATTGGTTTATAAGTGGTGGGGACTACTACTTGACAACTTGGGCTTAAGCATTTGGGTGTGGTTGTCAACGGATCTGTTTTGAATCCGAACCCAACAAGTTGTCAGGGCCAGTTTTCCTCGATAACAAACCGGGGACCTAAGCCTGTGACATTACAAATGGTATCAGAGCGGGTTCCCTCTGATAGTGGAAAGGGCTACCTGAAGGGGCCTAAGCTGGGAGCGTGCAGCTACCACGGACACTGAAAATAATTGATGAGTAATGTCGCAACGAGAACATTGTGAATATAAGTGAGGGAGGTTGTAACACCCATACCCCCAAACATAGTGCCACATCTAAAACTCACAAAGTGTGAGAGTGGTTTATAAGTGATGGGGATTACTACTTGACAACTTGGGCTTAAGCATTTTGGGTGGTTGTCAACGGATCCATTTGGGCTCGAACCCAACAAGTTGTCAGGGTTAGTTTTCCTTGATAATGGACCGGGGACCTAAGATCGGGACGTTACAGATTTCGGACCGCGAGATGATGTTATTTTCAAGCGATAGATTATGCGATTGTCTGTGGTTTGGGCAGGGATTTCCTCCACCATCTACTGACATAGTCGGCGGCAAGCAGGATGTACTCAAATCCCTGATAGTTAGGGAATGGCCCCATGAAGTCAATGCCCCGGGCATCAAATACGTCGGATATCTGAATGTATTTCATAGGCATCGTATCACGCATGCTGATGTTCCCAGCCATTCTCTGGCAGTTAGTGCGTTTCTTTACATAATCATTGGTATCCTTGAATAAAGTTGGCCCCCAAAGGCCACATTGAAGTACTTTCGTCACCGTTCTCTTTCCAGAATGGTGTCCACCGGCTTCGAGCTTGTTGCAGTGGTCTAGGACACCCATAATCTCCTCCAGAGATATACACCTCCAGATGAAGTCCGCGCCCTCTCGAAATAGATGGGGTTCTTCCCACTAGTAGAAATGGATGTTAGCCAAGAACTTGTCTCATTTGATCTTTAGCCAGTTTGGCAAAGTATTCTTAGAGACGAGATAATTCACAATGTCTACATACCGGGGGAGCTAGGATATAGACAAGACTGCCTCATCCAGGATGGTTTCTATGATAGGAATTGAATTTTCCTTTAGAGTCTCTACAATGATGATCCTGGAAAGATGGTCTTCCACCACATTCTTGACGCCTGATTTGTCACGAATTTCCAAGTTGAATTCTTGGAGTAGAAGGATCCAACGAATCAGATGAGGCTTGGCATCTTTCTTGCTTTGGAGTACATGATTGCAGAATGGTTAGTGTAAATAATAACCCTTGATCTGAGGAGATGTGATCTGAACTTCTCCAGTACAAACATTATGACTAGCAACTCTTTTTCTATAACTATGTAATTTTTCTAAGCTTTATCTAGTGTTCGGTTAGCATAATGAATTGAAAATGGAATCACATCTCGTATTTGTCCTAAGACAACAATAATTGTGAAATCAGATGTGTCCGTCATGATCTCAAAGCATAGAGACCAATCAGGTGGCTATAGGATAGGGGCATGTGTGATCAGGTCTTTTATTTGATTAAAGGCTTGGAGAACATGGTCATCCAGAACGAAATCCATCTCCTCACCTAGAAATTCTGCTAGCGGTCAGGCGAGCTTGCTGAAATCTTGATAAATCGTCGGTAGAAATTGACGTGCCCCAATAACGACCGGACATGTTTCAGATTGACTGGTGGCTTGAGTTTAGAAATTACTTCCACCTTGGATGGGTCCACTTTCATGCCATGTTTAGATACAACGTGACCTAACATGATCCCTTCAGTCACCATGAAATTGCTCTTCTCCCACGAGAGCACGAGGTTCATTTTATAACACATCCTCAGAACATGATCTAAATAGTCAAGACATTGAACGAATGAGTCTCCGTATATCAAAAAAATCATCCATGAACACCTAAAAAAACCGCCGACTATGCCTGCAAATACGACCAGCATGCATCGCTGAAATGTAGCGAGGATGTTACACAGTCTGAACGGCATCCGTCGGAAGGCATGCATCCAAAAGGACAGGTAAACACGATCTTCTCTTAATCTTCAGGCGCGACTTCCACTTGATTATATCCAGAATACCTGTCCAAGAAGAAAAAGTATTCCTTCGTGACCATCCTGTTGAGAATCTGGTTGATGAAGGGCAATGAGAAACGATCCTTCTTGGTGGCAAGATTAAGACATCCACATAGACTCGCCAAGATGTTGGTGCTATCGTCAAAATATCCTCTCCTTTTTCATTGGTCACAATGGTGATCCCATAATTCTTCGACACTATGCGCAGGGGACTCACCTACTTAGAGTCGGAGATGGGATAAATGAATTATGCATGACACTATTTCTGAATTTCTTTCATTATAGCCTCCTGGAGGTTCAGATTCAGTCTGCATTGAAATTCATGGGAAGGCTTGTTGTCTTCTTCGAGATAAATGTGATGCGAGAATAAGGATAGATTAATACCAAGGAGATATGATATCTTCCATCGATTAATCCCATGGAGATTTGGTATCTTCCAACCTATCACCTTGCATTTTCATTCAAGAACATCCATCAGATGAGATTCTTAGTATTCAATCTACTGAGCATTGATAATGATCGGATACATTTTGGTTCTCCTGCAAGGAAGGCGTACTTCATGTTGGAGGGAAATAGCTTGAGCTCTGCGACAACTGCAAGTGTAAGCTCTTTCAACTGTTGTTTGTCCACCTCTGGCGATTTAGTTTCATCATGTAGCACATCACACACATCTGCATTGAAATCTTCTTGCTCGGACGAGAGGGATTGTTGGAATTCCTCTATTGACACATAAGCAAAAATCTAATCCTCAAAGACTTTGGTCAATTGGATTGTGCTTTCATGTCCTTCCACTGGGGAGAGGAATTCTAGAGTTCCTCTGTTATTCAGAAATAAATTTATACCTCTAATATCTACTTAAAATTCATAGTCCTCAGAACATTGAAATTCAAGTACTCTCATCTCAAACATGGCTTCTATTGGCTTTGGTTAAAGCATGGTCTCTATTTGTATCTTGTCTGTGTTGTAACAGAATGTGATCTCTCTAGTGCCATAGTCAGCTACTGCCTCGACTGTTTGAAGGAATGGCTGGCCAAGTATGATCGGGGTATGGATCAGAGGTGCAGAGGTATCCATATATAGGAGAATGAAATCAACAAGGAATTTCATCCCTTGAATAGTGACAATCACATCCTCCAACATGCCCTTAGGCCGCTTAACGGATTGATCCACCAATTACATAATCATCTTAGCTAGTTTGAGTAGACCTGATCCAAATTTTGTGAGTAGTAATATTGGTAAGAGCTTGATAGAAGACTCGTTATCGAGCAAGGTACACTTGAACACGTGATTGAATATGGATTATCTGAAGAGTGGTTCTTCCTTGTCTTTCTTCTTTTTCGGGAGATTGCTGATGGCATTAACTATAGCCATGGTTAAGATATATTTCTAAGATTTCCTACATCGATTTTTGCAGGGATGATGCTTCGTTGTACATGCTTTTTTATGTCCATGTTTTACTACAGGCATGTACTCCATTATCTTTCAACAATGGCATCTCAAGAATCAAGTTTTGTAGAATTTGGATAATTTCGAGATCAGACAAAGAATTTTTCATTTTTATTCTTTTTGATTTAGTTGATAAAGGAAAAGGAATTTGTGTACTGTCATCTCGAAGGTTGGTGTGACTACATCGAGACTGCTGCTATCTTTTTCTATTTTTGTGTTTTCTTAATTTTTTTGTATTTTTATTTCTGGTGCTACTCCAAAAAAATTCTCTGCCCCCATCGGTTGGATTGGCTGAAGATCGCCATCAAAAGTTTTGTTATTTGCCTTTGCCATCGCAGATGGCTGAAGTGACCTACCGCTCGTGAGATATACATCATTAGATAAAGCAATACCACTTCTACCTGATTCGGGTTGAACATTGCAAACTACCTGCTCCTTGCAATGAAAATTATTCGGATTTTCTTCAACCTGGGTTGGGATGATAGTTTTGGCAGGCCTCAGGTCATCAATCTTCTAGCTCATCTCAGCCATGTTCTTGATGAGCTTGGCCAAACAATCTAGAGTTGGGTTAATCGGTGCAACCTCAGAAGGTTAGCCTTGTTTAGATTGTTGATTATGCTGATAGGAAGGAGGCCGCAACTGGTAACCCTGAGAATAGTGAGGAGGAGGAGGAGGAAGAGAAGGGTACTATTAGTACTACGGAGAAGAGTACTGGAGATGGTATTGAGCAGATGGTTGTTGATAGTGTTGTTGGCGATATCTGGACTGTTGCTGGTAGTTGTTCTGCCTCCAGTTGTAGCCATGTTGCGGAGGCTGCTACTGTTGGGCCAAGTTAGGCTGGTAGTTCTTCCCTCCATGTTGTTCGTGAAATGTCTAGTTGACCTGGTTCTGACCATGTGGTTGTCCCTGAAGTTGGGTCAGTTGCAGATCATTACCCCAAACAACACTCACCTCCTGAATGAGTGGGGGAGGTGGACAATAAGACTCAAGGCACTGATGCTATAACTCAGGTGGTTGGTAGATAACTATCTGTGTCTGGGGTTGTGGCTACTGCTGCTCCAAGACCTGCACGTAGTATACATGCTAGACCGGAGGTTGATTGGGACTTAGCTGAGGCAATTGTGTCTGTGTCTGCTCCTTCTTAGTTGGAGGCTCAGTGTTGGCTGTCACGGTAATGCATCCACAGATGATGTTCGCCAACATCTCCAGATGCTTGGTGATGATATCGATCTTGTCTAGGCCCTTCATTCTTTGATCAATCCTGACGAGCTTCTCTAGGTCCTATAACCTCTTCTCAATTATATCAAACTTCGACAAGTGATTCCTAATGATGGTCAGGTCATAGTGGTCACACCTGTCGACTTCTCTTGTATCTGCCATGTTCACATTTTTGCGAATGACCTACGGTAGCGGTTGGATCTAGAAGGAACGAGATGAAGATAACGTGGCCTCCCCTTTGGCCATCTCCTCAAAGATCTTCCATAATGAATCCTCATCCTTGTTGTAGTGTGATCCTCCGCAGGCGACGTCAACCAAAAGTTGACTTGCTTCTATCAACCCCCCAAAAAAGTGTTGGACAAAGCTGGTCCTCGGGATGTCATGGTGGGGGCACTTCTCAATCTGATCACTAAACTTCTCCAAAGTTTCATATAAGGATTCTTGTGGTCTTTGAGAAATGTTAGCGATCTTCGACCGCATGAGATTGAGATGGCCAAGAGGATAGTACTTGTGCTGGAATGCGGATTTCAGGTCCTCCCAGGTCATCACCACCTTCCCTGTTTGGTTTATCCAGTAAAGAGCTTTGCCATGCAGGCTAAAAGGGAAGGTGGTTTTCTATACTATGTCCAACGGGATGTTGGTGTAGTGAGTTGTGCTGCAGATGCGGTAAAACTACTGTAGATGGATGTACTGCTCCTCATTTGAATTCCCAAGGAAGGTAGGGAGGAGCAAAGAAGCTGTAGCTTCAGCTTGAAAAGTCTGTGGATCGCATGGGATCTGGATCTACTCTTTGATGCGGCTAGCCCTAGGGTTGTGTCATTGCTTGAGAGTGGGCTTGGGTCGGCCTCTCTTTGCATGCCCCTCACCTCTGTTAGGTCCTTCTACAAAGTGACTGTCATCATCACCATGGTTATCATCACCTCCTCCTCGAGGTGTCTCCCACTCTTCGAATCTCCTCTTCAAATCATTCAGCATATCTTGGAAGATGACCCGAGCTAGAGCTTGGTCAATGAGCTGCTATTGAATGTCATGGATAGAGGCCAAGGGCTTACTGTTGACTTTATTCTAACTGGGCCCAGTGCCCTTCTCTGCTTCTAGCTCTGTGTTCTGCTGTTGGGCTCCCTTTCCTCTTCCTGTAGGAGCAATCTCTGATGTTTTCTGTGAAAGTTCGGGCTCAAGATCGGGGTCAAGATCTGTAATGAGAAATACACCCCAATCAAGAAATCACCCTAAACATGAATTGCTATTAACATGAAGAACTAAATGTTAAACACAATAAGAGAAACCTAACGTCTAGTCTTGGAGGCCCCTCAGTGCCCACCAAAGTGGGTCTTGCAAGTTCTGTATGGAGACCTCTCATGTCGTGCGGTTTCAAGTCAAGTATTCAACAATTAAGTTTTATCTAAGTCCAAATGTATAATCTATAGGTACATGCAAGATATTAGGAGTTTGGTCTTAGATTACCAAGCAAGAAATCCTACAAAACTAAGGTCTCATTCTACAAAACAAATAGAAAGAAGGTGGAAACTCAAAACTTGTGAAACAAAGAAAATAAAGGTGATAACATCATGAGAAATCCGATGAGCCTCGAACAAACACTTGGAAATTGGGCTCGAGTACCCAAGTCCACTTGTATTATTACAAAACAGTTATGCAAAAATAAATGTCACTCTCTCTCAAAAACAAAAACAAAGAAGCTATGCTAAGTTCTCCTCTCTCTCTCTTGCTCTCTCCTCTTGGTCAACAAGCAGAATGAACATGTCTTCTTGACTCACGTGTTCCAACCACATGGGCGGTCGTCGTCATCTCGAAGTCCCTCACAAGAAAAATATAAAAGAAAATATTAACACAATAAATAATTATATCAAATAAAGAGAAAATAAGCAAAGAAAAATAATGAATGAAACCTAAATATATATCCTATATGTTGCTCCCCAGCAACGACACCATTTGAAGACTCTACTTTTGCAAGGGTATGATGTTCAACTCAAGGAGGGAACACGATCATCGATGTGACTCTCACAAAAGTTGAAGTAATTCAAGAATCAACCCATACAATGTAAAGATAAAGAAATGCAAGCAAATGTGAATAAAAATTTATTATAACCCTACAATAGAATGTTCATAGTGACAAGTATGGTAGCGTGTTGAACATAGGGAGAACGAGGGATGGACAATAAAAATTGAGTAAAAAGATAACAAATGTTTTTGGCCTTTTGAGAATTTTTTATTTTTTTGTGGGTTTTTAATTATTTACTTTTTGGATTTTTGTTTTTATATTTTTTAGTTTTTTTAAATTTTATAAATTTTTTTACTTTTTGAATTTTCTGATTTTTTATTTTTATAATGCTTATAAATAATAATATAAGTAAATATAACTAGGGTAAAATGGGTCTGCCCCCTAGGGGGAGCTAACTTAGCTCCCCATGTCCCATTTTCTCCATTTTTTGAAAATTTTTTCCGTGAATATTTATCACTATATCCCTATATTATGTCATAAAAATTTCGTATGAAACAGAGAATCATATGGCCTTCATCAAACAGTCATTTTTTAACGGTCTCAGGATTTTTGAAATCAACCCTGTCTGGATAGAGGTCATAGGAGTCTCTGTTTCTCATGAAATTTGAATGACGTAATATAGGGATATAATAATGAATTTACACATTTTTTATTTTCAAAAAAATAAAAAAATATGCGAAAAATAGGACGGGGGGAGCTAAGTTAGCTCCCCCTAAGGGGCATATACATTTTACCCATATAACTATATATAAGGATATATGATTTTATAATTATGGATATATCTATAAATACTCAAAAATCAATAAATAAAACATTTTTTCATTTTTTATTTTTTTTATTTTTTGGGATTTTTATTATCATTTTTATTATTTTAGTATTTTTTTGAATTAAAAAGTCAAAACAATGACTGAAATAAATAGGATGAAATGTTTTGGAAATTAAAAATAAACTAAATAGATCAAAACTTTCCAAAACTAATTTTAATAAATAATATATTATATAAATAAAATTCAGAAATAGAAACAAATATTTTTGGATTTTTATAAAAAATTTTATAATTTTTATAAGAATTTTGGAGCTTTTTAATTTTTAGTGTTTTTCTTTTTCTATTTTTAGGGATTTTTTATCTGTAGTTGCAAAAATAAGGTATTAAATTTTGGAATTGTTCAAAACATTTTTATATCTTTGTATTTTTGTAATCTAACCAAGGAAAATAGTTCTGTTTTTATTTTTAATAAATAGAAAAGTAGGGCAAAATACCATAATAAAATTATATGTGATAGAATAATATATAAGGTATTTATCCAAAATTTCTACGATTTTTCAGTGTATAGGAGTTATTTTCAACAAAAATAAAATCCATAAAAAATACATTCTAGTAGGGGTATTTATGTAAATATTTAAAGTCTGGCATCATATATGAACATTCCATAGAAGATATGGCTAAAACTGTAATTTCCCTGAAATTTTCCAATAATCTATACCCGAAGGGATATTTCTACAATTACAATAATGTCGAAAGGGCAGGTGCAATTATTACATAAAATATTACACTAATATTTCAAAAGCATGGACTGAAATGAAATACAAAATATCTAAGGGCCCAGGTGCGAAATACCCAGTCCCCTCACGTGTACGAGCACGTGAGACGACGTGGATTGGACCTAAGTGCAAATATTAAAAGTATATAGGGCTAAAGGAAAAATATCCAAAATATTTTATGCTAAAGACAAAAGTTTATGGACGAAGTAGATATAAAATGCAAAATGGGGGGTATATGGCAAAATTACACCCATGGACGCGATCCAACTACGCTGATGGATTCACTTGACACGCATCGACCTCAGATGCAACGATGATGGTTCGACATAGATGGTTGGGATTAGACCCAGCCATGTGATCTGACGGTCGAGGTGCCTCAAATCGGATGGTGGCTGCTTCTGGCATTGGGGCTCGATCGGAGGTCTCAAAGGAGGCTTAGAAGAACAAGGAAGAACACTTATGCTAGAACACTATTGCTTCCGACCATCGATCGGGCACGGTTGCATCCTCCGGTGATCTCCAGTATTGCAAAATGGCCGAGAAGGTGCCTGGAAGCACCCTGGACCTGTTGGTGGTTTTAGATGGCTCCAAGGACCGGTAGAGGGGATCCTCAGAGGTCAACGAAGGCTTTGAGCTCCAAGTGCCTTGTGCCTACTCTAAACTCATCCTTGAAGGGTCTTAGGGCTTCCAAAACCTACAAAAAGCTTAACAAACATACAAGGGGGTTCTTGGGGTCCTATTAGTTGAGAATGAGTGGATTTTGAGGTCAGGTGAAACTCTCCAATGAACAACAGAGATCGGAGAGCTGATCTCCTTATATGGAAGAGATCAGGGTGAATGGTGGTGCCTTGGGTGAATGGTAACCGGCTAATTCCACAAGGGTCACCATGAATGATATAAATATGTTGTCGCTGAGGCGACCACTTGCAGAATACCCATGTTAATCAGCAATTAACCCACAATAAAAGAATGAATGAATTAAGTCCCAAAAATGTGAATTAATATTTATTACTCTACCACAAAATGTACAGTGACTAAGCATGTAGAGGTCGAACCACAGAGAGCAATACAAAATGCAATAGCCTATGATGTGTATGTACCACAGAGTCATCCATGTGTGAAGCCGATTTTTTGTGGGTTTTTAACTTTTATATTTTTTTAATTTTTATTTTAATAATATAATTAGGTAATATATATATATATAGATATAATTTGTAGAATATAAATATATAGATGTATATGTACCCATAGAGGGTGAGTATATAGCATATAATACACACATTAGATATATAATATATATATTTTTTCAATTCTAGAATTTTATATATTAATAAATATGGCTATATATATATTATATTTTTTTATCAATAGAGGAATCTATATACAAAGGGAAGAGAGGGGTGATAAAATATTTATAAAAATATATATAAACACTCAAAAATATAGAAATAAAGTCTTTTTGGGATTTTCATAATTTTTTACTTTTTTTGGTGATTTTTGGGTATTTTTCAAATTGTCTTTGGTATTTTTAAATGCTGAAATAAAGGAAAACAGTGAAATAGGTACTGGCTGTAAGTAAAATAGGAATAAAAAATACCCAACAGCCACAAAAGTTTTTCACACTATTTTTCAAATAGAGGTAATAAAATATAGAGGAGATAGGAACTGAGTTTATATTTTTCTGAGTTTTCTTTGATTTTATATATTTTTTTAAGTTTTGTGTATTTTTGAATTTTTAAGGTTTTTCTTTTGAGATTTTTAGGGATTTTTGGGCTGACACTTAAATAGGTCAAAATACACCCTAGGTAATTTTTTTGGAATTTTTCGAGGTCTTTTAATATTTTTTTGGAATTTTATAAGTTAGACAGTAATTAAAAAGACATGTTTTTGATTTTTAATAAATACACAAATGCAACTAAATTAAAAACTAAAAATATAGCGTGCAAGGGTACACTAACAGGAACTTATATCCATTTTTGCAAAATTTTTCAAGTTAATATGAGGCACAAAATAAATGGATAAAGCATACAACAATATATGGCCTAGCAGGGCATTTTTGCAATTAAAATATTTATCAGGGGCATCCATGCAAAAATTACAACAGAAATAAACATTTACTTTTATTTTCAGGGCCATTTTACAATTAACAAAACCCGGCAGGGTTTAAGTGCAAAAATCACGCGCCTCACGTGGGACTGCACGTGAGGCGCGGAGGGACTAATATGCAAATACATAAACTCCAGGGGGCGTAATGCAAATTATACAATTTATTTACAACGTAACTTTTTATTTGTAGCATTAAACTATAAATACAAAAAGCGGGGGGAGATGTTTGAAATTTACCCCCTAAGGCGCTTCATCCTACGACGTAGGGCGCGCCACTTATCCACGTGTCGAGCCCTCGAAGCCCGATACCCCTTCGACGATCTGCGGCTGAGATTGCATCTGAAGTCTGATCGCACGGCCAAGGCATCTGCTACACGGACGGTCCTGATTAGATCTGGGGCCGTCTCCTTCATCCGACGGTGACTGCTCGTCACGAAGAACAGGGAAGAACATATGGCTTCCCTGGCTTCGATCTTTGATTCCTCCGCCTCCAGACGCTCCAGGTTGCTGACGATGGGTTCCAGACATCCAGCGAGGTGGCGTGCACCGTCCGAGGTACTCCAGAAGGCCCAGGACCCCCTAGATCGGTTGAACAATCTCGGAGAAGAAAGGGGGTCCTGGAACCTCGCAGGGGATTGAATCGAGCCCCAGGGGGCTCCGTTCAGCTTCAGGCCTGCACCAAAAGAATGAGGGGCTCGAGGGGGTCTTCCTCGACCAGGGGTTAAGGGTAAAAAGCGAAGAAATGACTGGGGTGGCGAGGTCCGGCGAAGCGGAGGAGGTAGACCTCGATTCGCAGAGCTGGCGAGGCTCTGGTTGATCTGATGAGTGGGTTAAGCGAGGAACGCGTTGGGAAATGAAATGAGATGAAGCGGGGGTTGAGTCGTGTGTCGATCAGGGTAGAGAGGTTCGCCGGAGAGGAACTCCGGCGAACTTCGATCTTGTTCTAATCGAACACCTAAGGTCCTACTAATTATTCTAAAGGCTAGATTAAAGACTAAAAACTAAAACTAAGCTAAAAACGAGGTAAAAACTGCTCTTATACCAGGTGGTCGACCAGGGAGCAGGACCTCCGGTGAGCGGCGGCCGTGGGCACTTCCTTCGACTCCTCCGATCGTCTGAAACTGCCAGGAGCACCCCCCTATCACGAGGATCCTCCAAGGGCTTGAATTGAGGGTAGAAAGCAATCGAAGGGAGACCAAAATGGGGAAGGAGGTCGAAGGATTTATTTATAGACATGGGTATGTACCCTTATTGACCGGGACGCCACGAAGGATCAGCTGGTTAAATAATTGATCTGGGTTGGTGGCGGGGATGTACATTGATAAGGGATCATTTTGTCAGAAGACGTCGATGGCCGACGATGGATGAGTCGAGCGGGAAAAAAGGGAGAAGACGGGCGGAAAAGACTAGCCGCGTCACTTCAGCCGCCTGGGGGTCGAGTCGACCAGGCGGTCAACAAAATGCTGAACGCTGATTGGGCCATGTCAGCCCAGATTTGACTTATTATTTTATCCTAATAAATGAATTTATTTATTTTACTTTTAAAATAAGAAATGTTTGTTAATTAATGTAGTATTTATTTGTGATATTTATTTATTTTTTTGAAGTGTTTTATTATGGTTTTATTTAAATAATGTCTTTATAAGTATACTTATATGTATTTATTTTTATTTTATTTATTTTATTTTATTATTTTATTTTCTTATTTTATAAATTTATAACTTATTTTTATGAGTATAAATATATTTTTATTTAATTTTTATGAGCTTATCTACATTTTTAAATAAATAAGTATATGGATATGTATGCATGCTTATAGGTATTTTACCTATATATTATATACATTTTATTTATTTAATGAGTTTTATTTGTTTTTATTTTGAATTTGTATTTTTAATAAGATATATATATAATATATACATTATTATAAAAATATTAAATAATAAAGAATAAAAGGATAAATCCCTTTTTATTTATATACATATAGGTAGCATAGGTATTTTGTCTATGTATTTCATAGACTTATTTTATTTTTCAAATCCTTTTTGGGTTTCTTTTAATCTCAATATGTACATGTATTATATACATTATTTACAAGATTCTAAAAATATAAATTTATATAAATAATAATTATTGAATAAAATGAATATTTCAATCAGGTATTATGTACAAGGAGGGCCAAAAACCTAACTTCCTACTTTATTCATAAATGCATAAATAAATGCATAAATAAATGAGGTATTTATTGTACACTGGCCCTTATCTCCCCATACTTTATTCCTTGTCGATCAATTCCATGCTGGCCTTGGTCTCGGGGTTTGGGTTATAAAATATCTTCAATATTTTATTCCTTTTTCTTTTCTCCTCTTTATTCTATAATTTTGGCATTAAACACATTATTTAATGTATAATTAATACAATGAATGATGAATGCTATTATGTACAATTTGATGTTATTTACATGCATTTGCTGGGGTTTTTGAGGTCAAAATGATAGAATAAAGGTGATGAAATGGAGATTCATCACCCCCCTATACTTGCCTTTGCTAGTCCCTAGCAAACACTTATGCAATAAGTACAAAAAGAATAAAGAAAAGAAAAAGGACAATTAAAGAAGGATAGAGTGAATAGGGGTGCTTTCAGTGCAATGCATGTCTTTATAAAATCTGAATTTGGAGCTCCTGTCAGACCTTGGGTGTAGATGTGTGTGGAACCTAGTCGGGAACCAGCTCTAAAATACAACAGCCTTCGATAGTCACAGAACTCGGTTCAACCCACCTCAATAGCCTGGTCAGAACTGGTCTACATCATACGCAAACCCTTATAACTATGAAGCTGACTTGTACAGTGTAAGTGATAGTGGCTCTCCCCAACTGAAATGATAAAGGAAATGACTTCTCCAGAATGACAACCCAATGATTCCCCAATCCAACAGCTCTTTCCTCGAGGAGCAGGGTATTGCCTTCTAAGTTCAAGTGGCAACCAACTCAAGAGGAGGGGGTGAAGAGAAGAATGGACGGTAGCCAGTGTAGCTACCTATCCTGGGATGCAAGACCAGTGTAGTCAAGTCATCCAGCTGCAGGCTCACATATTTGACTTTGGAACTCAAGCTTGCTTATTGGCTTTACAACATATATACATACTTTGCAGGCATTTTATTTTTGTGCAGGCCTGACCATTTTTTTTTCAACATACTATTCACAGCAGCATTTACATAAGGAGTTTTTCCTCTTGAGCCAGTAGACTATCCCTCTTTTGAAGCTTTATTGCAACCCACAATCTCCTGTCTTTAGACCTCATGGCTACTGGACCAGGTTGGGGTGCACTTCCCTCCCTAGACGAGGACGAATGTTTCCACCCGTGTGCGTCACAGACTGGCAAATCCAACCCCCTCACCACTCCAACTGAGTTGAGACAAATGAAAGGTGCAAGTGTCCAAGTTAGGTCACGGTCGTCAAGAGTCATGCGTGTGTCTCGAAAAGTTCTAGTTAGTCAGTTGAGGTGACTTGAACCCACCCCTGATTTCTCAAAGAATTAAGTCTGTATAGACCTGAAGTACCTTAAACCTAGTTCCCGTAAGGTTCCAGTGCAGTTAGGTGCGGTAAGGTCTAACCAAGCTCCAATTTGAGACTTTATTGGACCGATTAAATCATCAAGCTCACTCAAAAAGAATATGAATGGTATGCTTATGCTATGCACAATGAATGATGCAATTTTTCACAAAGATTTTACAAGAATCAAAGAATCTTTTTACACAAAGAATTTTTCAAAGTAGAAAGCTTGACACATACAAGGTATACACAAATATTTACACGGGCGTACCGCCTTATTTACAAAATGTATAAATTTATAAAGACTCTACAGGTTTTAATGAAGTAGTTTATTTCGGTTGTCCAGAAAGAATTTTATGCATTTTATTTCTGATTTACAAGTCTTTGTATTAGTGCTCTTATTCTTCAGCTCTAGTTTTGAAAATAATTTTGCAGACTATAATACACGATAATTTTTGCAATCATTTACACACATTTGAAAACTATTTTTGCAAGCTTTTTCACACTATATATATACATTTTTCACAATAATTTTGACAAACGTTTTTCAAAACATTTGCACATAGGTTTTTCAAATCCTTTATTTCACACAAAGAAAAGTTTTGCAATCCAAAAAATTTTACACAAGTTGAAAACATTTCACAGCAAATTTTTCAAACAATTCACACTATTTTTCAAATCCTACTGGATAGGTACTGAACCTGATTTATTAATTAGTATCTACAAAAGAAGAAAAACTGTATTTGCTATATGGTTTTGGCTCTTATAAGCTTTATTCGGGACTATTCTTATTTTTGTATGAGAGATTTTCATGCAGACTCCTCAGACTTATTCAAGAATCATTTTCACAAGAGTTTTGAAAACTATAGTCCAAACTAATTTGACAAACATGTTCACACATTTGAAAATGATTTTTGCAATAGGGTTTACACAGCATAGATAAGTTTTTCCAAACAATTTGACAATCCATCTTTACATTCATTTGCACACTGATTTTTACACATTTTGATTTCACTTAAAGAAAATAAATTTTACACACAAAACTGATTTTTCAAAGGTTGAATACTTGTACACACTATTTTCAAACAATTTTCATAAGATTTCTCAAAGATTCACAAAACACTTTTCCTGACTTAATAATCAGTACAAATACAAAGAGCCTGAGGAGCTCACAATCATCTTTTATTATTATAGGACTACTTTTTACATTATATTTTATATTGGGGTTATATATTTTATTTTTTTTTCAGTTTGAGTTATGGCTTATAGTATATACATAGTATATACGACCCCCCTATACTTAGCTTGAGCTATGTCCTCATAGGTCGAAAGGAAAAGCAAAGACATAACTCGTACTGAGTATAGACAGATCTAAAGAATCTATAGGAATGAAATTAATGAATTAGAAGTTGACCGTCCCCCTATACTTAGGATCAAGTAATCCTAAGTATAGCAGACTGTACAAAAGCAGGGAGGGTCAAGGGTGGGAATACACAGATCGTACTCAGGTTGTCTCCCCCTATACTTAGGGTAAGATACTCCTAAGTATAGACAAGAAGGGGAGACAATGGAGAGGATCGGAATGAAATGAAAAACTCGGGGTGCACATCCCTCCTATACTTAGGACAAAGTACGTCCTAAGTATAGAAAACTGTCTACAAGGGCGGCACTTTTTAGATACAAAAAGAAGATAGAAAAGGAAAAGAAGAAAAGAAGGAAATCAGATAAACAGTGGTTGGAGTACATCGTCTGAATCTTCTGATGCTGCAGCAGTTGTGGAGATGTCATCATGTTGCACGAGCTGGATAGAGTCAACAACGGCCAAGAATGCATCTGGTTCTAAGTAAGGCTTCAGGAGTTGGCCGTTGACAACGAAGGGTTGTGAGTCAGGGGACAATTCTGATATTGCAATACTTCCATTGTCACGCACTTCACAAACTCGAAATGGCCCTGTCCACTTACTCTTTAATTTACCCGGGAATATCCGCAACTTTGCATCAAATAACCACACTTTCTGTCCAACATCGAAGGTCTTTCGTCTGATGTGCCGGTCATGCCAGCATTTCACCTTTTCTTTATACATCAAGGTGTTATCGTATGCATAGTCTCGGAATTCCAAGATCCTGTTCAGATCGTCTTTTCTCTTCTGATCACTTTTGCATGAGTCCAAATTGCAACTGTTGTTTGCCCAAAGAGACGTGTGAATTAATTCCATGGGCAGATGGCACGGCTTTCCATATACAAGACGATAGGGCGACATGCCCAAGGGCAACTTGTAGGCGGTTCGGTAAGCCCATAGGACTGAGTCCAAGAGTTGAGACCAGTCCTTTCTGTTTGGCCTAACAAGTTTCTGCAGGATAGTCTTGATTTCTCTGTTTGATAGCTCTGCCATGCCATTGGTCTGCGGATGGTAAGGAGACGCGACACGATGATCGATGTCGTACTCCTTCGTTAACTTCTTGACCTCTTTGTTAATGAAGTGGCTACCCCCGTCTGATATGAGAATTTTAGGTATCCCGAACCGTGAAATAATGTTCTTCTTCAGGAACTGACATACTGTTCGGCTGTCAGCGGCTCGAGCAGGGATAGCTTCAACCCAACGACTCACGTAATCGACGGCAAGAAGGATGTGCTCAAAACCTTGATTGTTAAGGAAAGGTCCCATGAAGTCAATGCCCCATGCGTCGAAAACGTCTGCTATCTGAATAATTTTCAGGGGCATTGAATCCTTGGAAGTCAGTGTACCTTTCATTCGCTGACAGTCAGTAGATCGCTTGACAAATTCAGCTGCATCCTTGAATAAAGTGGGCCACCAGAAGCCACACTGAAGTACTTTTGCTGCCGTCCGATCTCCAGAATGATGTCCACCATATTCGAGCGAATGACAATGCTCGAGGACACTAGATTGCTCCGTCTGAGGGATGCACCTGCGCCAAATGCAATCTGCTCCTTCCCTGAATAAAAGAGGATCCTCCCACTGGTAGAATCAGATGGTCGACATGAATTTGTTCTTCTGATTTTTCGTCCAATCCGCTGGTGTTACCCCAGAGGCGAGATAGTTGACTATATCTGCATACCAAGGAAGAGACTCCAATGCTAAGATGGCTTCGTCAGGGAAGGTTTCTGTGGTAGGTGCACTATTCAGAGGAGACTCATGCTGCTCTATTCTGGAGAGATGGTCTGCTACCACATTCTGGACTCCAGGCTTGTCCTTGATTTCCAAATCGAATTCCTGGAGGAGAAGGATCCAACGAATCAGTCTTGGCTTGGCATCCTTCTTCTGCTGTAGGTACCGGATAGCAGAGTGGTCTGTGAAAATTGTGACTTTCGATCCCAACAAATAGAATCTGAACTTCTCGAGGGCGAAAACCACAGCCAGCAACTCTTTCTCTGTCACAGTATAATTTCTTTGTGCTTCGTCTAATGTTCTGCTGGCATAGTGAATGGCGTAGGGCGCTCTGTCTTTCCTTTGCCCAAGAACAGCCCCGACTGCAAAGTCTGACGCATTGGTAAGATTGGAGCCTGAGTGATAAGCTCCTTCAGCTGGTTGAAAGCAAGGAGAACCGGCTGATCAACATCGAACTCAGTCTCCTTGCACAAAAGTTCTGTCAGAGGTTGGGCGATGCGGCTGAAATCCTTGATGAATCGCCTGTAGAATCCCACATGCCCCAGGAATGACCTCACATTCTTCACTGACTGAGGTGGCTGAAGATTTGAAATGACATCCACCTTCGCTGGGTCGACTTCCATGCTACGTTTGGAAACGACTTGGCCCAGCACAATCCCTTCAGTGACCATAAAGTGGCTCTTTTCCCATGAAAGCACTAGATTGACTTCTCGGCATTTCTGAAGCACTCTGTCTAGGTGCTCAAGACAGGAATCGAAACTATCACCGTAGACAGAGAAGTCGTCCATGAACACCTGGAGAAAACTGCCTACCATCTCAGCGAAGACTGCTAACATGCATCTTTGGAAGGTTGCAGGTGCATTGCACAAACCAAAGGGCATTCTCTTGAAGGCGTAGGTGTCGAACGGGCAAGTGAAGGTAGTCTTCTCTTGATCCTCAGGGGCGATCGCCACTTGGTTGTACCCGGAATACCCATCCAGAAAGCAGAAGAACTCCTTGCCTGCTAATCTTTCCAAAACTTGATCAATGAAGGGCAAGGGAAAGTGGTCCTTCTTAGTTGCTGCATTGAGACGGTGGTAGTCAACACACACCCGCCATGATGTTGGTACCCGAGTGGAAATTTCCTCTCCTTTGTCATTTGTAACCACGGTAAGTCCGGATTTCTTCGGAACTACATGCAGTGGGCTTACCCATTTTGAGTCGGAGATAGGATAGATAAAGCCTGGTTCACACCATTTCGTTATCTCCTTCATGAAGACGTCCCGAAGGTTAGGGTTCAACCTTCTTTGGAATTCGTGGGACGGCTTGGCATCTTCTTCTAGATATATGTGGTGTGAACACAAAGCTGGATTTATCCCTCGGAGGTCTGATACGCTCCAACCAAGTGCCTTGCGGTTCTTTTCTAGAACCTCGAGAAGACGAGACTCCTGATCCGGATTTAGCCTACTGCTGATGATGACCAGATACATTTGTTCTTCACCTGCAAGGAAAGCATACTTCAGGCTTGCAAGAAGTGGCTTGAGTTCTGGTTTTGATCTGTCCACTTTGTCAATCACCTCGGAGACTATGCTGGTGGTGGGATGTACTTCCTTGAAGCTGCTACCATCCTCGTCATTCTTCTGAGATCCCAGTAATGTGCCGAACGGTTCTGCACTAAGATGATCGTGTTCGGTCTGGAGTGACTGCTCAAGTAGATGCGCCTGCATTTGAGAATCTGTCTCCCAAGAATCGTCGAAGCATAAGCTGACTGCGCTTTCCAAGTCCTCCTGAAGAGTGAGGATTTCTTGGGTCCATGGATCGTCCAATGATAAGGCTGAGTCTCTGATCTCTGCAATAAAATCACAGTCTGCCTCGGACGCTGCCTGGCTCTCATCAGTTGTGGCATTTGGCTCTCTGTTCATGTCTATCGTGATCTGCTGGGTGTTCGAGATGAAGGTAATCTTGCCAGACCCGTAATCAACCACGGCACCTAAAGTACGGAGAAATGGTCGGCCAAGAATGATAGGGGTCTGGAGTAGAGGTGCAGGCGAGTCCATATCAAGGACTACAAAATCGGTTGGGAATTGCATCTCCTGCACTTTAACTACTACGTCTTCCAAAAGACCTCGTGGTCGCTTGACGGATAGGTCAGCGAACTGAAGGATCATACGTGTCTGCTTAAGCGAACCCAGCCCAAATTCTTGCATTATGGATGAGGGCAGGAGGTTGATGGAAGATCCACTGTCAAGGAGAGTGCGCTCGAAGACCTGGTCAAAGATCTTACAACTGATCAGAGGTGCTCCTGTATCTTGCTTTTTCGGCGGGAGGTTACTGATAGCTGCTACCGTGGCCAAGGTGAGGACATGTTTCTCAACTTGCTGGCGTCTGTTCTTTCTTGATGGGCGACGCTTGCTGGTACATACCTCCTTTAGTCCTTTCTTTATGGCTGGCATGTACTCCACGGCCTTTCGTAAGGGAATCTCAACAGTCAAATTGTCAATTAGTTCCACAACTCCTATGTCAGACAATGCACTTTTTCGTTTTGCAATTTTTTTGGATTTTTGTATTGCATGAGGAAAAGGAATATGTACATCACTAGCAGGAAAATCAGAGTTCCTATTTACATCAAAATCATTGCCCATCAAATGTTGTACATCCGGACTACAAAAAGGAGTACAAGTTGTATCTTGGCATACTGGTGCTGCAGGGCGAGCAAAAAGTGTAGCGTCGGCTCCGTCGGCGGGCGAGGGATCGGCTGATGCTGGCGGCTCCTCCAATGCTGGCGCGGCTTTGCTTCGGCTACAAGCTTCTTCTTGTTGTTTTTTCTTTTGCTGATTTTTTTGTATTTTTGGCTGAGGCTGCTGCTGGAAATGCACGACGGCTGGACTGGCTTCTCCTTCTTCTTCCTCCTCACCCGCCCCTGGAGCTGGCACGGCTGATGCGGAAGATGACAATCCACCTGTTTCTTTATTCACCCCACTTCTGGTAGCAGGCGGAGGCAAGGCCCGACCGCTCCTAAGAGTAACAGCATTAGAATAAACAGTAATATCATTACCAGACACGGACAGGACATCACATTCTACCTGCTCTTTCTTTTTGAAATTATTGGGGTTGGCTTCGACCTGAGCCGGAATGGTAGTTCGGGTGGCGGTCAGGTCATCAAGCCGCTTGGTCATATCCGCTAGCCCTTTGACAAGTTGGGCCAGACAATCCATGGTGGGGTTCACAAGGGGTGCTTCAGTAGGTTCAGTGTGCAGACCACGCTGTTGTTGGTTGGATGGGTGTGGAGGTTGCTGCTGGTGGTGCTGCGGTGGTGCAGGAAGTTGAAGTTGTTGGTACAAGGGAGGAGGATACTGTTGATAGTGTTGAGGCGGGGCAGCCGCAAACTGGTGAAACGGCTGGGGATGATGGTACTGCGGTTGCTGCTGGTATGGAAAATTCTGCCTCCATTGATTGGAATACTGGGGAGCTGCTGATACTGCTGGTGCTGCTGAGAGGATTGTCCAAAACGACCACCCTGAGGATGGTGGTATTGCCGATTGGTAAATTGCTGACCCTGGGGTTGTCCATGAGGACAGGTCGGCTGTGCATCATTGCTCCATACCCCGTTCACTTCCTGAATCAGGGGTGGTGGTGGGAAGACTGGATCAGGTCCGGACAGGAACTCTGGCTGGTACACGACCATCTGCTGCTGCGGCTGGCCCTGGTCGGGCGCCTGCACGTAGTACACGTACTGGACTGTCGGTGGCTGCTGGCTCGGCTGAGGCTGATGCTGCGGTTGCTGCTCGTCCTTCTTCTCAGCGGGAGCTTCCGATGGTGTAGCCGACTGAACAGAGTTGATGGTTCCCACCAACAGTTCAAGGTACTTATTGTTCTGATCAAGTTTGTCCAAGTTCTGGGTCCTCTTCTCGATCACGGCGAGTTTCTCGAGGTCCTGTGATCGCTTCTCAATGATGTCAACTTTAGAGAGATGGCCCCCGATGATACTGAGGTTGGAGCTTTCATCTCTCTCTGCTTCCTTGGACGCTACCATGTGTACTTGTTTTTGAAGAATCTGGGGCTGCTTCTGATATGCCTTGGATGAAGAGAGAGCGGCCTCTCCTTCGACCATTTCTTCAAATATTTGCCAAACTACGTCTTCATCCTTATTGAAGTGGGAGCCCCCACATGCTGCGTCCACGAGCCTTTGGCTTTCAATGTTCAGTCCCCCGAAAAAGTGCTGGACCAAGCTGGTCTTCGGGATATCGTGATGGGGACACTTCTCCTACAGGTCAGTGAATCTCTGCCATGCTTCATGTATCGACTCATGGGGTCCTTGGGAGAAATTACTGATTCAGGCTCGCATCTGGTTGAGCCGACCTAGAGGGTAATATTTGTGCAGAAAGGCGGACTTCAACTCCTCCCAGGTCGTCACGACCTTCCCCAGATGGTTGACCCAATAAAGGGCCTTGTCCTGTAAGCTGAATGGGAATGCCATCATCTTGACAATGTCCAGAGGGACATTGGGATAGTGCGTAGTACGGCAAATGCGAGAGAATTGCTGCAGGTGAATGTACGGATCCTCGCTGGTGTTCCCATGGAATGAAGGGAGAAGAGCAATAAACTGGGGCTTCAGCTCAAAGTGAGCGTGTACCGGTGGAATGAGTATCCATTCGGTCATCTGGCTGTCTCCCAGATTGTATGTTTCTTTAAGGGTTGGCTTTGGTGGTGGTGGAAATTCTACATCATCATCTGCACCACCACCTCCACCTCCACCTCCTCCTCCCCTGCCTCCTCTGCCTCTGCCTCCTCCTCCATCATCTCGGTTCATCATATCGTTCAACATGTCCTGGAAGGCTGTCTGTGTGAGGGCCTGCTCGGTCAGCTGCTGCTGGATGGCCTGGATAGATGCCAGTAGCTGTGCATTGACTTGATTCTGATCTGGCACCTATCCCTCTGGTTGGGGTGGCTGCTGACCCTTGCCCTTTCCTCCTGGAGCCATGTCAGGGTCTGAGTCGGACGAGATGAACTCCAGAGTAGTCTCCAGAGCTCGCACTGTCTTCTATCTGCATAATGAGATAGTCCTGATCAGACCGCTTGCAAGTAATATTCAGCTGTTGTGATGAAGCTGGAATTCAGGTCAACCCCAGCATGTTGTGAATGGAAAAGGATGTAGACTGTAATCGACTTCCATTCACAACGGTGAAAGTGGGACAAAAGTGATACCAGTTTATTGGGTGGCCAAGAGAAAGGTAGAAAAAGAGGAGTCTGGAGAGCGATCCGCAAAGTCCAGATCGGGTTCTCGGGAATCGCCTCGAACTTATTAGCGGAGTTGAGTCCATGGAATTGATGTGGGTGTCGGCATGGTCCCGACGAAAACCATCCATGGATCAACTTCGCGAAGCACAAGAGAATTGGATGTTGGAAGAAAGATACGGTGGTCAACGAGGAATAAAAGGAGTGTAAAATAGTAGAGAGGCTCGGTTGAGCAGGGTGGTCAAAGAGAGAAACAACACAATGTGCGCAAAGGCACGGGACTTGATCTTTGAACCTTAATCTAGATCCATACAAACACAATACAAAATCAGGTTCACCAACTCACGCCATGTGAAGCCGTGAAAGCTCGGCTATGTATTATCTTTTCATTTTTAGAGTTGTGATTTTCAGGCATATCTTATAACAAGTCCTTAGTACGCTACCCTATAGGAGAGAGAGTACTGCCGGAAGAGTATCCCGTACTTGTCCTCCTCTTGTGTAACATGCAGTCTGTACTTTGTGGAGTCCTTGTAACACTTCCTGGATCCCTACTCAGCCAAAGAAATAGAGAGAGGAAGCCGATAGGCGAAACCAATACTTCGGTTCTCGCTCGCAACGGAATCACCCGTGATCGTGCAAGAACCTACTCGGACGCAGGACAATGAGACAGACACCCCCGTGAAGGCATGGCCTATGCTCAATACTTCGGACAGGGTCGATGCTATACACAACAGAGAGTCATCATTGGTGACCAAGCCCTACTTGCCTACGTACGATAGAAGCGCCATTACTTCAGAAATCCAGGCGATACACAAGGCAGTTGCAGACTGGGTTTTTGGCTTTAATCCTTAGGGGGTCGCACTCGCTCAAGGGAGTAGGGTTTTGGTCCTCCTCCAAGGTACCTGAAAACAATGAGGGCTTTATGAACCCGGTACAATGATAGTCCATTACAGATTTTAATTAAGGTCAAAGTTTATTTAGCAGTCCCCTTGTTTTAATTTTTGGGTTTTCACTTTTTTTTGAGTCTGTTTTCATACCAGCACCTAACGTCTTTGTAGATTCTCATTTAAGTCCTAGGTGCTCAAAATCAGAGGGAGATAGCGGAAAAGCCGTGCAAGTGGTTCCATGATGGAAATCTCACCATTGAACCGAATGATGCATGTTGAGTTAGAAGACTTACAGTGCATCCCAGCTCTCTCCATGCGGTATGTAAAACAGAATTTTTAAACCTATCTACATGTCGGTATGCAAGACACAAAATCGCCCTAAACATTAGCTGCCATTTAGCATGAAGAACCATAAGTCGCTCATTCATCTCTAGCCCGTAAAAGTCCGGTCTTGGCTCACCCCTCCTCTGCTCAACACACTTGAGTTTAGGAGAAAGTGCTTTACAGGGCTCGCTGTGGCACAAGGGCTAAGAGGCAAATGAGCGGCTTGTTTAAGTTTGACTAGATCCATACGAAGTAAACTATAGGAACATGCATTCTTATTAATGTGTGGACCTAGCTACCGAGTCAAGCAACCTACATCTAGGGGCTCAAAGCACACAAAACAAAATAAAATAAAGGCGGAAAGCTCAAAACTTCGGAAAACAAAGAAAAGAAAGCGATGAAAACTCGAAAAACCGCGATGAGGCCCCCAGGTGAACAATCACTCGGGCACTGGACCTCATTGTGAAGAGTAGAGTCCTGTTTAATTACATGCCAAAATTATCTCTCTCTCTCACCATAAATTACAAAAATAATCCTAAATATTCTACACCTATCTAATCCCCAGCTCCTTGCTTCCTTGATGCTCTCTCCAGGTGGTCATGAGGTGAAGACCACCCTCCTCCAAGCTCGGCTGCCTTGGCCTCCTAAGAAGCCATCCTCACGTGGCGGGCCCTCGCATCAAAGTCACAAGAAGATTGAATTAGAATAGCTCAACAAATCAAATAGAGCAGATATAAAATAATCACAATAAATGAATTAATCAATAGAGCATGGTAATTAATGACAATAAAATGGCTGCTCACAAAATCAATGATGAATAAAAAATTTTTGTACACAAGAATGATAAAATGAATTAGGCTATGCTCATTGCTCCCCGGCAACGACGCCATCTGATAACCGGCTAATTCCACAAGGGTCACCATGAATGATATAAATATGTTGTCGCTGAGGCGACCACTCGCAGAATACCCATGTTAATCAGCAATTAACCCACAATAAAAGAATGAATGAATTAAGTCCCAAAAATGTGAATTAATATTTATTACTCTACCACAAAATGTACGGTGACTAAGCATGTAGAGGTCGAACCACAGAGAGCAATACAAAATGCAATAGCCTATGATGTGTATGTACCACAGAGTCATCCATGTGTGAAGCCTATTTTTTGTGGGTTTTTATCTTTTATATTTTTTAAATTTTTATTTTAATAATATAATTAGGTAATATATATAGATATAATTTGTAGAATATAAATATATAGATGTATATGTACCCATAGAGGGTGAGTATATAGCATATAATACACACAATAGATATATAATATATATTTTTTTCAATTTTAGAATTTTAGATATTAATAAATATGGCTATATATATACTTATATTATATTTTTTATCAATAGAGGAATATATATACAAAGGGGAGAGAGGGGTGATAAAATATTTATAAAAATATATAAAAACACTCAAAAATATAGAAATAAAGTCTTTTTGGGATTTTCATAATTTTTTACTTTTTTGGTGATTTTTGGGTATTTTTCAAATTGTCTTTGGTATTTTTAAATGCTGAAATAAAGGAAAACAGTGAAATAGGTACTGGCTGTAAGTAAAATAGGAATCAAAAATACCCAACAGCCACAAAAGTTTTACACTATTTTTCAAATAGAGGTAATAAAATATAGAGGAGATAGGAACTGAGTTTATATTTTTCTTAAGTTTCTTTGATTTTATATATTTTTTTAAGTTTTTGTGTATTTTTGAATTTTTAAGGTTTTTCTTTTGAGATTTTTAGGGATTTTTGGGCTGACACTTAAATAGGTCAAAATACACTCTAGGGATTTTTTTTGGAAATTTTCGAGGTTTTTTAATATTTTTTGGAATTTTATAAGTTAGACAGTAATTAAAAAGCATGTTTTTGATTTTTAATAAATGCACAAATGCAACTAAATTAAAAATTAAAAATATAGCGTGCAAGGGTACACTAACAGGAGCTTATATCCATTTTTGCAAAATTTTTCAAGTTAATATGATGCACAAAATAAATGGACAAAGCGTACAACAATATATGGCCTGGCAGGGGCATTTTTGCAATTAAAATATTTATCAGGGGCATCCATGCAAAAATTACAACAAAAATAAACATTTACTTTTATTTTCGGGGCCATTTTACAATTAACAAAACCCAGCAGGGTTTAAGTGCAAAAATCGCGCGCCTCACGTGGGACTGCACGTGAGGCGCGGAGTGACTAATATGCAAATACATAAACTCCAGGGGACGTAATGCAAATGATACAATTTATTTACAACGTAACTTTTTATTTTTAGCATTAAACTATAAATACAAAAAGCGGGGGGAGATGTTTGAAATTTACCCCCTAAGGTGCTTCATCCTACGGCGTTGGGCACGCCACTTATCCACGTGTCGAGCCCTCGAAGCCCGATACCCCTTCGATGATCTACGGCCGAGATTGCATATGAAGTCTGATCGCACGGCCAAGGCATCTGCTACACGGACGGTCCTGATTAGATCTGGGTCCGTCTCCTTCATCCGACGGTGACTGCTCGTCACGAAGAACAGGGAAGAACAGATGGCTTCCCTGGCTTCGATCTTTGATTCCTCTGCCTCCATACGCTCCAGGTTGCTGACGATGGGTTCCAGACGTCCGGCGAGGTGGCGTGCACCGTCCGAGGTACTCCAGAAGGCCCAGGACCCCCTAGATCGATTGAACGAGCTCGGAGAAGAAAGGGGGGTCCTGGAACCTCGCAGGGGATTGAATCGAGCCCCAGGGGGCTCCGTTCAGCTTCAGGCCTGCACCAAAAGAATGAGGGGCTCGAGGGGGTCTTCCTCGACCAGGGGTTAAGGGTAAAAAGCGAAGGAATGACTGGGGGTGGTGAGGTCCGGTGAAGCGGAGGAGGTGGACCTCGATTCGCAGAGATGGCGAGGCTCTGGTTGATCTGATGAGTGGGTTAAGCGAGGAACGCGTCGGGAAATGAAATGAGATGAAGCGGGGGTCGAGTCGTGTGTCGATCAGGGTAGAGAGGTTCGCCGGAGAGGAACTCCGACGAACTTCGATCTTGTTCTAATCGAACACCTAAGGTCCTACTAATTATTCTAAAGGCTAGATTAAAGATTAAAAACTAAAACTAAGCTAAAAATGAGATAAAAACAGCTCTTATACCTGGTGGTCGACCAGGGAGCAGGACCTCCGGCGAGCGGCGGCCGTGGGCACTTCCTTCGACTCCTCCGACCGTCTGAGACTGCCAGGTGCACCCCCCCATCACGAGGATCCTCCAAGGGCTTGAATTGAGGGTAGAAAGCGACCGAAGGGAGACCAAAACGGGGAAGGAGGTCGAAGGATTTATTTATAGACATGGGTATGTACCCTTATTGACCGGGACGCCACGAAGGATCGGCCGGTTAAATGATTGATCTGGGTTGGTGGCGGGGATGTACAATGATAAGGGATCATTTTGTCAGAAGACGTCGATGGCCGACGATGGACGAGTCGAGCGGGAAGAAAGGGAGAAGACGGGCGGAAAAGACCACCCACGTTACTTCAGCCGCCTGGGGGTCGAGTTGACCAAGCGGTCAACAAAATGCTGAACGCTGATTAGGCCATGTCAGCCCAGATTTGACTTATTATTTTATCCTGATAAATGAATTTATTTAATTTTACTTATAAAATAAGAAATGTTTGTTAATTAATGTAGTATTTATTTATGATTTTTATTTATTTTTTTGAAGTGTTTTATTATGGTTTTATTTAAATAATGTATTTATAAGTATACTTATATGTATTTATTTTTATTTTATTTATTTTATTTTATTATTTTATTTTCTTATTTTATAAATTTATAACTTATTTTTATGAGTATAAATATATTTTTATTTAATTTTTATGAGCTTATCTACATTTTCAAATAAATATGTATATGGATATGTATGTATGCTTATAGGTATTTTACCTCTATATTATATACATTTTATTTATTTAATGAGTTTTATTTGTTTTTATTTTGAATTTGTATTTTTAATAAGTTATATATATATATAATATACATTATTATAAAAATATTAAAGAATAAAGAATAAAAGGATAAAATCCCTTTTTATTTATATACATATAGGTAGCATAGGTATTTTGTCTATGTATTTCATAGACTTATTTTATTTTTCAAATCCTTTTTGGGTTTCTTTTAATTTCAATATGTACATATATTATATACATTATTTACAATATTCTAAAAATATAAATTTATATAAATAATAATTATTGAATAAAATGAATATTTTAATCAGGTATTATGTACAAGGAGGGCCAAAAACCTAACTTCCACGTAAGAACTCCAAAAATTATGGAACCAATTTTATTAAATAGTTCTTGGAAAGCTATATACAATTAAAGGTGAGTTTGGGTGATTTGGAGTTTTTATTTGCAAGATATGGGTCTGTGAAGTTGAGATTTTGGCTTTTTATTCTGTGTATAAAATGTACACTGAGTATTATTTTTACACAAACTCAATTTTGTATTTTTATTTACATTATTATCTACAACTTTCATGAACAAAGTTTCTTTATTTGATGAATAAATAATTAGGTACAAAATAGGTGTCAAAAATACATAAATAAATGCATGAATAAATGAGGTATTTATTGTACACTGGCCCTTATCTCCCCCTACTTTATTCCTTGTCGACCAATTCCATGCCGGCCTTGGTCTCAGGGTTTGGGTTATAAAATATCTTCAATATTTTATTCCTTTTTCTTTTCTCCTCTTTATTCTATAATTTTGGCATTAAACACATTATTTAATGTATAATTAATACAATGAATGATGAATGCTATTATGTACAATTTGATGTTATTTACATGCATTTGTTGGGGTTTTTGAGGCCAAAATGATAGAATAAAGGTGATGAAATTGAGATTCATCAGTGAAGAATCAGCGATGAGGAATGAAATGGGGGCGAATAATGTAGTGGAGGATGGTCGGATCATCGAGGGGTGGTGCACCGGAGCTCAGCTCTGACGAACTATGATTTTGATTTTTAATGAAATACAAGTGAAATTTAAAAATTAATCAGCAATAAAACCTACTCTACTCTACTGCTATACTTAGGAATAGAAAATTGGAAATAATAAAAATCTCACCTGCTTGGATGAGGTGCGAGCGGAGCCCACGATGGAGCTGGCCGGCGGAGCTCGGACCTTCAACCTAGGGTCATCTACCTCCACGCCAAAGGTGTCTCAACATTCATGTTGTCACCGGGAAGCTTCATAGCACGAGCGTTGGGGATTTCGAGGGGATAAGGGAGATCAAATCCAAATGGGGTTCGACGATGGATATATGTACATATCAAGGTTAGATTGGGAAGAGTGATCGATACAACAACCGGACGATCAAGAGATCAATGTGGCGTAAAAGTCCAATGATCGAGGGATAAAAGTCAAGAAGACTTCGATCAAAAATAATGAAAGGATCACCAGAGGAAAAATCAAGAAAGAGGAGGGTACATGTATGTTAGACGTGGATCTCGGGAGGGGTGAGCAGTTGACCGAGGTAACATGGACTCACTCCTCATTGGTCCATGTCAAAGTGAAAAAAGATGAAACAAAAAATAAAAGTTTTATTAATTCAAAATAAAATAACAAATGATTTTATCAATTTTAAGTTAAAACATGAAAAGTATGTATTACTTTATATAGTATTTTTTTATGAATTACATTTATTTTTACAACTTGATCTTTTATAGGTTACTTTTTACATGTATATTTATAGATAATTTTACCTATGTAATTTGTATTTTATTTTTTTTTGTACTTTATTATTTTATATACATAATTTATATAATTATAACTAATTTAAATGTATATAAATATATTTTTATTTTATTTTTCGAATACTATTTGTACACTTAAATAAATAGACTTATTTATTATTTAGGTACATGTATAGGTAATTCATCTATGTATTTTTAATATATTATTTTATTTTCTTTTTTTATGGTATTATTTTAGTATAATTATTACATATATATAAATAATATTTACAAAATTATAAGATATAAAATTGTGAAAATATAATAATAAATAAAATGGATATTTTATTCAAGTATATTATATAATAGGGGTCCAAAACCTAATTGTTGCATCTTAACTCCCAATTAAATGAAACCACCTTCATTAAGTAGCTAATTAATTGTTATATACAATTAAAGGTGATTTTTAGAAATTTTGAGTTCATATGGAGAAGATGCAATATGTATTATTTAAAGGTCTGGGAAGTTTGGATTTTGGAATTTTATTTTGTGTGTAGAAGGTACAATATGTTTTATTTTTAGGTGAAATAAATGTTATATTTTTCTATATATCTTTATCTACCGCTTTCAAGGACAAAAATTATTTATTTGAGATATAAATAATAAAGAATAAAATAGGCCCCAAAACTGATTTATATGGCAAAATCAATTAGGGTTTTTATTGTTGTTTTAGGCCCTTATCTCCCCCTATTTTATTCCTTGTCGACCCAGTCATCATGATGTCTAGGTCTAGGGGTTTAGGGTCATTCAATACTTATGGTATTTCATTTCATTTTCTTTTCTTTTTTTCTTTATTCATTTATTTTTGCTTTAATTACAATATTTTATACAATATTTACACAACAAATAATGGACATTATTTTATGCAAAATAATGTTATTTACATGCATTTAGCTAGGGTTTAAAGGCCAAAATGAAAGAATAAAGGAGATGAAATGAAGATTCATCATAAAGATAGCAATAAGATGGAATAAAGGTAGGTAAAGTGGAATAAGGATATTAATAAAGGGAGAATAAGATGGATTAAGGGTAGAGAGATGTGCAAGGGGAAATAGTTGTATGAGGAGGGAGAAGGGAGGGGAATAACACCCTTATTCTCGAGGCTATTCCAAACGAACACCACCAACATTTGCAATTGGGTAATTTGCCAATCCTAAACCATGGGGATATTGTAATATGTAATCATATATACCACTAGAAAATGTTGAGAACAACATCTTTGTTGCTTGAATTACTCACATTATTTACATTATCAACAACTACATCTTCAACTATTTGGATGAAAGATAAAATCAAGAATTTCATGTTAGACAGAGCCTTTTACAACTTGGTGTCATGGAATAACACCATACAAAAACATGGGTCTAATATCAACAACAATTGAATATTTTGTTAAAAAATATCGTGACTTTCACTCCATTAACAAAAAGTTTCAAAAGGCTAGATATTAATTATGAAGCCTTGATCTCGTCTCCACGTAATGATATTATCCCCAACCAAAAAAATATAACATGACATATTATATGTGCCTTAATGTCCTTCAGGCCATCAATTGAGAAATTATCTGGCAGTGGTCAAGATGTGTTTCTCAGATCTGCTCTTTTGCTTTCTCTTCTTGAGTTTAGGAGCAGATAATTGGGTCATGTCCATGTGAAGTGGGGCCTCAATGATCTCATCAATAGCTGCCACCACTTCAAGTTCAGTCAATATTTTTTGAAAATTTGGATCTCCTCTATACAAGAGAGAAGATCGGCATCATCATCTACACAAGGATGACTAAGAGCAGCTTGTACAGTGCCATCCTTCAGGTCAAAGGTGGGAAATGGTGTGAGTGAGTGTGTGGTCAAAGGATCTGGCAAGGGTACCCTCTCCTTACAAAATGAATTGACAAGGTGTCTCCCGAATTGTTTTTGTTTTTTATTTTTAATTTTTTTTCATTTTTTTGTATTTTGGGTGATTGCAAGCTCTAATGGGTGTCCTCAAATGAATCCATAAATCTAGAGGGTGAAGTGCCAATGTGGCACTTATTTTGCTAGTGAGGTCATCTATCCTCTGTCTCATATGCTCCATCATCTGGGTTATGGTCTCAAATGTGGACTCCATAAGAGATGACTCCAAAATCTCAGTATCGAATGAGTGAAATGAGTGTGGTGGGTGTGGGAAAAAATCCAACTTCAGAGCAAAGTCCTCCTGAGAAAGTGGGTTATCAAAATGTGAGGGTTGTGGTGGCAGAGGAGACTCAAAATCCGATACCAGAAATAGTGGGATAAGCGGATATGTACAAAAAGAAATGTATGGGGCAAAGTCCTCTTGGAAAAGTGGAGGTGAACCGACCGGAGGGTATGAGGGATCCTCAAAGTCCGGATAAAAATAGCTCTAGTCAGCCATATCTGATACAAAAGGAAAATGATCAGGAGAGCACAATGGTCAAATCAAGTGATGTGATAAAAAGGCGCAAATGCTTAGTGAAGATCTAGTATGCACACAAACAATCACAAACAAGTGTACACAAAAACAAACCCCTTAATGCTCCTACTCGACACTGTAATGACTGTGAAAGTCCGATCTTTTTATCTTGTCAAATTTTAGAGTAAGGTAAGAATACAAAATTCTACAAGCACTTAGGTTGGCCGGGGATTTGAGACTACTCCTTAGAGAGTATGTAGTAAAGTAAAAGTGAATGCAATGAAGGGGTTAATTTCCCCAAGACAAGGAGTTTTCTTTTTGATTTTTAGGGCTGGGTAAACTTTGCAGCCTAATTTTATTTGTTATAACAATTTTTATATTTTTAATAGAAATGCATGAACCTAGCAAGGAATCAATTCTTTTTATCTCCTAAGTGATTAAAATCAGAGGGAGAGAGTCGGAAAAGCAATGCAAGCGAAATTGGTGGTTAATGCTAAGTATAAGTGCTTACCTTGCCTCCAGCTCTCTTCATGCAAGGATGTTAAGCAGAATTAAAACCTCTCTATATGCAAATGTAAAGCCGATGAAGTGGCCCTAAATTAGAAATTGCTATTATCATGAAGCACAAGTGCTAAACACATAGAAAGGAACCAAAGGGTCTGGTTTGGAGCCTCCTTGGTGCACACCATAGTGGGCCCTGCAAGCGTTGTATGGAGGACTCTCGCGGTGCGCAGTTCCAAACTAAGTGAAGACCAATTCAAAATTTAACTAAGTCTAAACGAGAACTATAGATGCATGCAAAGGTAATTAGGGGTTTGGCCTTAAGCTATCGTCAAGCAAATCCTAAGCTAGGGCTCAATCACACAAAATAAATAAAAGTGAAACTCGAGAAACAAATGAAAAGAAAAGCAACAAAAATGCAGAAAAAACCGACGAAGCCCCCAAGCAAACAATCGATCGAGCACTAGACCTCGTGAAGTGTGGTAATGTCCAAAGTATCCTGAATTATTACAAATTATGTCCCTCTCTCGCTTACATTACAAATAAAATAAATGAAATAAAAGACACGGATTGTTATCCTAAAAAATCCTCCAAGTCCTTTGTTGCTTTTTCCTATCAATTAGGGCAGGAGAGAGACTTAGCTTTGTGTGGGTGAACATGCGCTCCTAGAAGAGCCACCCTCGATCTACATTCCTCGCAACAAAGTCAAACAAAGAGGGTGGTTAGACAATTCACAAAATAATATCAAATAAAAATAAAGAGAGAGAAAAATAGATAAAGAAGAAGGCATGGGTAAAAATCCAATCTATACACCGTTGCTCTCCGGCAGCGATGCCATTTGAAAACTAGGAATTTTTGGAGGTCTTGCCAATCCACAAGGCGGAACAGTCGTCGAAGCAACCTCACACTAACCCCTAGAAATTCAACAATTAATCCACAATATGTATAAAGCAATGAAAAGCAAAATATGTGGAGTCAAAATTTGTTATAACTCTAAAATTTGTGTATAGATGTAAGTATGTGTGGAGTGTCGAACACAGGGAGAAAACGACAGATAAGGGAAAATTAATTTCAAAAATGTGTGTTCTTCTTGTCTATTTCTGTTTTATGGGTTTTTATTTTTGTATTTTTTATGTATTTTATTTTTATTTTATTTTTTTGTTTTTAACTTTGTATTTTATATTGTTGTTTTATATTTTCTGGTTTATAATTTCTTTTTCTTTTAAATATATAATATAAGAATATATAAGGCTATATATACAATATAAGATTATATAATTATAAATACAACAAAAAATAAAAAGAATGTAGTTAAATATTTTATGGTTTTAAATAATTTTTTACTGGTTTTGTGATTTTCGAAATATTTTTTCTATTTTTTATGGATTTTTAAAGTAAAAACAATCCCAATAAAGAGATTAAATAAATAGGTCAAATTAATTTGGAAATTAAAAATAATAAATAATGTCTAAAATTTTTCAAATCAATTTTAATAGATAAATTATAATATATTTAAAATTATAAAATAGAAATGAATATTTTTGGGAATTTTTTAGATTTTTATAAAGGATTTTGGAGCTTTTTAATTTTTATGAGTTCTCTATTTTTATTTTTAATGGTTTTTGGTCTGAAGGCTCCATATACTTAAATAAACAAAATATATTTTTTTGGATTTCTCAAAATGTTTTTATATTTCTTGGTATTTTATAAGTCAAGCAGGGACTTTTTTGTGATCTTTTGATTTTTATAAAATAGGAAAAATTCCTAAAATGCAAAACTAAAAATGTAGCGTGAAAGTGTGTGCAAGCAGGGGCTTAACCTTATTTTTGAGTTTTTGGAGTAGGGATACTATTTATAAAAAAATGGAAAACAATCACAATAATGTATGTACTTTCTGCATTTTCCCAGAAATATATAACTGGAATTAAAACTTCTTACACTAAACAGAAATACAAAAACCCACAAGGGTATACCTATAAAATGGCCACCTCAGGAATGGACTAAATTGTAATATAAAATAAGTGTAGGAGTTCCAAAGCAAATATTACAGAAAATAATAACAATATATGAAAGTTTGAGTATTGAATAATAAAGTACAAAAAAGGGGGTGAATAATGCAAAATACCCCCTATACGACGTGACTCAATAGCTCAAATGTCTTCACTAATCCACATGGTACGCTCCCAGTGGTGGATATCGCTTCATCAATGAGTGGTCGAGATTAGATCTCGATGCTTGGGTGCAAGGCAAAGGATCCAACTGTGGCTGGCAGATCTGACGCAGGACAAAGATCCAGCGGCTAGAAAAGCAGTTAGAAGAACACACCAAGAACTTGTTGGTGACAAGTTTCGATCGCTCCTCCTTCACTCTTTTGACAATCTGGAGGTCTCTGGACAGAGGCAAAATGAAGATAGAGCTCCTCCACGTTAGATGGCAGTGTTAGGAGGCACGCCGGAGCTCTGATGAAGTCGAATGGGCTCGGGGAAGAAAGGGGAGCTCCAAGTACCTCTGACAAAATCAAAATCGACCCCTGAAGGGTCCTTAGACTCCAGGACCTGCAAGAAAAGCACGCACAAGAAAAATAGGGGGTCCCGACGGTTTTGTTTGGTGAAATGGATCTGTTGCGAGGCATGGCGGCGGTTGCTGTAGCGAAGGGAGGTGGAGGAGCATCAGGATCCTTCTCTAGGAAGGAGCAGGTTGAATCGAATGCGACAACATGTGGGGAAGCAATAAGGGAAGTGAGTGAAGGCCGGTGAACTATGAATTTGGTTTTTTACGTAAATCTCGCGATAAAAGAAAAAATAATGTGTGGGAATTAAAGACCTAAACTAAATCTACCTAAAAAGCAAGAGAACTAACCTCGAGCGGCTTTTGGCCGCAAGATGGACCTCACAGTGGTGGATGCAGTCGGAGATGGTGGAATGCACCTATACTTCACTCCTCCACGCGCCAAAGAGTAGGGTGAGTGTGTCTCCACCTCGCTCGAGCCCAGGAACTCAGATCTAGGGGAAGAAAGTGGGTAAAAGGGATTCAAAAATCGAAGGGAAGAAGGAGGCGAGGTTTATTACAGGGAGTGACACGGCTAGAAGATCGAGGTCCTAAGGGTGATTCAGTAATCTAATCCTCGAGGCAACGATCAGGTGTGATAGAAGGATGCCTGAGGAGAAAAAATGAAGAAGAATCCAACTCGAAAAGATGAAGGAATCCTTGGGAGAAAAATCGAGAAAACAAGGCCAAATGAAGCTCTGATAGGGTGCACGGCTAGTCAGAGGAGTTGACTAGGGCCAACTCAAGATGCACCCTAGTTGGTCCACATGGACCAACCAGAAAAACCTGACGCCAAATTATTTGTAAAATGCATATTATTTATTAAGAATTTTATTAATTTTAAGTTATAAAATAAAAAATTTATTATTTTCTGTAGTATATTAATATGATTTTTATTTATTTCTTGAACTTATTTATTACATGTTAGTTTTTAGGGTTTTATTTATAGGTATATCCATCTATGTTTTGAGTATTTTATTTTTATTTTGTAATTTTATTTTATTATTTTATTTTCTAAACGTATATATTTATAACTTATTTTTATATACATAAATATATTTTTTATTATATTTTTCTGATATACTATTTACACTTAAATAAATAGGGATGTATATTATAAAGGTATAAGTATAAGTATTTCATCTATGTATTTTGTATACTTATTTTATTTTAATTTTTTATTTATGGTTTTATTGTATTATAAATATGTAAATGTAATACAAATAATATTTAAAAAATATAAAATTGTAAATTATAAAAATAATAAAGAATAAATAAAATGAATATTTTATTCAAGTATATTATACAAAAGGGGTCCAAATCTAACTTCACACCATAACTCCAAAAATAATTGAACCACCTTTTTTAAATAGCTTATTAAAAGTTATACAATTAAAGGTTATTTTGATACTTTTTGAGTTTTTATTTAGGAGATATGGGTCTGGGAAGTTGGGATTTTAGCTTTTTTTTAGAGCATAAAATGTGCACTATATATTATTTTTGTATGAAATCAATTTTGTATTTTTCTATATATTATTATCTACAACATTAAAGTACAAAGTTTCTTTATTTGAGGTATAAATAATAAAAATAAAATAGATTCTAAAAATGCAATATTGATAAATAATAAAATGAGAATTTTATTGGATTTTCGGTCCTTATCTCCCCTACTTTATTCCTTGTTGACCGAATCATTAAGATGCCTAGGTCTTGGAGTTTAGGGTCATAAAATACCTTTGACATTTTATTCATTTTCTTTTCTTTTCTTTATTCTATAATTTTGGCATTAAAAATGGGGATTCGTCAATCCTGTCCACTTGCTCTTCGCTTGCCCAGGAAAATTTTTAACTTTGCATCAAATAACCACACATATTGTCCAGGTTTGAAAGTCTTCCTGCGAATGTGTCTATCATGTCATTTCTTGACTTTCTCTTGGTACATCAAGTTGTTATCGTATGCAGAGTTTCGAAATTCAAGTAGTCGGTTCAGATCAACTTTTCTGTTCATTCCTCCTTGCTCGAAATCAAGGTTGCACATGTTTAATGACCATAAAGATTTGTGAATGAGTTCCACGAGCAAGCGGCAAGACTTGTCATAAACAAGGCGGTAGGGAGACATGTTAAGTGGAGACTTGTATGTCATGCGATAAACCCAAAGAACCGAGTCTAGTAATTGAGACCAATTCTTGCAATCTGGACATACAAGCTTCTATAGTATTGTTTTAATCTCCCTGTTAGAACATTTAACCAAGCCATTTGATTGTGGGTGGTACGACGCTGCTACATGATGTTTGATGTCGTATTCTTTGGTCAACTTCTTGATCTCCTTGTTGATAAAATGGCTCCCCTAATCAGAAAAAAGAATCTTTGGGATTCTGAGTCGTAAGATGATGTTATCTTTCAAGAAGTGATAGATTGTGCAACTATCTGCGGTTTGAGGGGGGTTTCCTCCCACCATCTACTGACATAGTCGACAGAAAGCAGGATGTACTCAAATCCTTGATTGTTAGGGAACGGCCCCATGAAGTTAATACCCCAGGCGTCGAAGATGTCGGATATCTAAATGTATTTAAGAGGCATTGTATCATGCATGCTGATGTTCCTAGCCATTCTCTGACAGTCAATACATTTCTTTATATAGTCATCGGTATCCTTGAATAAAGTTGGCCAGCAAAGGCTACATTGTAGTACTTTTATCACAGTTCTCTTTCCAGAATGGTGTCCACTGGCTTCGAGCTTGTTACAGTGGTCTAGGACACACATAATCTCCTCCAGAGATATACACCTCCTCCATATGAAGTCAGCGCCCTCTTGAAATAGATGTGGTTCTTCCCACTAGTAGGAATTGATGTCAGCCAAGAACTTGTCTCGTTTGATCTTCAGCCAGTCTGGCGGAGTATTCTTAGAGACGAGATAATTCATAATGTCTACAAATCAGGGGAGCGAGGATATAGACAAGACTGTCTCATCCGGGATGGTTTCTATGATAGGAATTGAATTTTCCTCTAGAGGCTCTACATTGACGATCCTGGAAAGATGGTCTGCCACCACATTCTTGACGCCTCATTTATCACAAACTTCTAAGTTTAATTCTTGGAGTAGAAGGATCCAACGAATCGGATGACGCTTGGCATCTTTCTTGCTTTAGAGGTACATGATTGCAGAATGGTTAGTGTAAATAATAACCCTTGATCCAAGGAGATGTGATCTAAACTTCTCCAGGGCAAACATTACGACTAGCAACTCTTTTTTAATAACTATGAAATTTTTCTAAGCTTCATCCAGTGTTCGGATAGCATAATGAATAGAAAATGGAATCACATCTCATCTTTGTCTTAGGACAACACCAATTATGAAATCATATGCGTCTGTCATGATCTCAAAGCGTAGAGACCAATCAGGTGGTTGTAGGATAGGAGAATGTGTGATCAAGTCGTTCAATTGATTAAAGGCTTGGAGTACATGGTCATTTAGAACGAAATCCATCTCCTTGCCTAGCAATTCTGTCAGCGATCAGGTGAGCTTGCTGAAATCTTTGATAAATCGTCAGTAGAAACTGACATCCCCCAACAATGACCAGACCTGTTTCAGATTGGTTGGTGGCTTGAGTTTAGAAATTACTTCCACTTTGGTTGGGTCCACTTTCATGCCACGTTTAGATACAACGTAGCCCATCATGATCCCTTTAGTCACCATGAAATTGATCTTCTCCCACGAGAGCACGAGGTTCATTTCATAACACATCCTCAGAACTCGATCTAAATAGTCAAGACATTGATCGAATGAGTCCCCGTAGATCAAAAAATTGTCCATGAACACCTCAAGAAAACCGTTGACCATGTCTGTGTTGGACATGCGAGCCCTCGGCGAACCATTATGCAATAAATGTTATTGCACATATCATTCCCTGATCTGAAATAAAGAATAAATAATTTGCATAATAGGTCCCTCTGTACAATTAGGGTTATGCACCATGGCCATCTTGATGATCGCTGTTGATTCATTAAATGAATCATAGAGGTTGTTGTTTGGATGAATATCTAATGGGTTAGATAGAGGTTGTTGATAATGGCAATCCTTTCTCACATAGGTTGATATCTAATCGACCTCTTGATGCATGTCCTCTGCATGGGAATAGTGATTCGGAGGTGTCAGATTAGTTAAGTCAATGGGTTGACTTAGCGAGATCGAGATAACCTAAGTCCTATGTTGAATGCTATCACAGCATAGACATATATCCTCTGACCAGAGACAAATGTGTTGCTATATGTCTGAGTGTGTACATTTGGCAGACCATTAGGTTGATGACCTAACCAAGGTCTATACACCGGCGAGCTGGTGTGCATATAAGGGCATATGAGTAATACAATCTCTCAAAGGGATCGTGCAGGTTCACTTATGAACCGGAAGACATGAGCTCACTCATGAGGTATTGGGACCGATCAAATTCCATGCATGGTCGTTGTGCTTTGGAAGCATGACAAGAATTAAAAAGGTATGATATATGCTTTGGGAAAGCATATGATTGATACCGATTCTCAATGACCAAGATTGAGAACTTGGTGATCAAACCATGAAGAAGACAGTGAAAAATTGATCTTCATCTTCAGGTTGATCATTGGTCTTCCAGTATGCAGGATGTGCAGGTATTGGGAATACCTGAGGGTGATGTGATCATAAATGATTGTATAACCATGATGCTTCCAGTCCGAGGGAGTGATGAAATAGATCTGGATTTTAGTGACTCCTCTCAGTAGAGAAGTAACTTGATCTTAGTCCAAGTATTGGACATTGATCTGAATGTGTTTCAGATGCAATGAGAAGATTAAGTATACGGACTTGATTTAATCAAGCATCAGTGGGAGGTCCGTCAGATACGGATTTGAGATGAGATCTCAACATCCAAGTCACTATACGTGGAATAATACAATCGCCATGTCCTTATCTCCAAGTATCTGCGGAGAAAGCACATTATTCTTGAAGGAGTTCAAGAATAATTCCTATGATGAATTTAGTATCCAAGCAAGAAGGTCTTGATGATTAAATGAGATTTAATTATCAAGTATAATATGAATGAGATTCATATTGTGAGAATGATTGACGAAAATAATTAAATGAGATTTAATTATCAAGTACAATATGAATGAGATTCATGTTGTGAGAATGATTGTCCAAAATAATTAAATGAGATTTAATTATCAAGGATAAGCAAATTGTGGATAGTGATATCCAGAATATCTATGTATATTATAAATGGGATCTATAATATATCAGAGAAAGAGAAATATTGTAAATTACATTTGTTAATTATTAATGTGGATTAGATCCACATTAGTTAATTAATTAGAAATCTAATTTACAAATTAGTTTGGGATGTGAATATGATTCACATATTTTTTTTCAATGGCATGATTGAAATATTCACAAATTAATTTGGAATTAATTTGGTGGATATTATTGCAATAATAGTTATTACAATTAATTAAGAAATAATGAGATAAAATAAAAAGAGACAAAATACCACCAAACTACAAGGTGGCGTCACCTATGACTTAGTCATAGGTGACGCCCCCTATAATCAATGGTGGTTTGTTGCCTCTCTTTATTTGTTACCATATTATCTCTTAATAATTAATTTATGTTAATTAAATTTTGTTAATAATAATTCAACATATATTTATTTAATATAAATTAATGTTGTTGGCTTTTAACCAACAACAATCATAGCCGTTGGATGGCTCTTGGATGACAATAGCCGTTGGATCCATATGAGCCATGGATTGAGATCCATTGGATCCCAAACTAGTATATAAGGAGGGCAACCCTAGCCCTTGAAGAGTACACCAAGTAGACGCCTACTCTACTTCTCTCTCTCCCTCTCATTCTCGTCCTCTCTCTCTCCCTCTCCATAAGGTGGCCGACCACCTTTGTTGAGAAAGAGAGAAGTTCTCGCCTTCGCCATCGACTACTCGAGGATCTCCTTCTTCATTGGGGCTGCTTGCTCTAGAGGAAGACGACAGATTTCGTTGGAAGAAATCAAGAGATTCGAAGCTTGGATCTTCGTCGAGGATTGCGGGAGTCACGCGTCTCATCATCGCGCCCGCAAGTGCTGTCTCCGTGGATCGGACTTGAGACAGGAGGATCTCTTGCTTTAGAGATCTCGTGATCGCAACCATGCTTCGAGAGGTATTCCTAATACTTTGTGGTTTGATGAAACGATCCAAGAATTGTTCTTGTGATCATGTGGTTTCATCATGTGATTTAAAATTTTTTAAATTCCGCTGCACCTTGCGACTAGTGCGACTAGTTGCCCCGATCGTATTAGATGCGATCGTCACGCTTCCGTGATGCGCTTGAGGATTCTCAATATCCTTCAAGTGGTATCAGAGCCTTAGGTCGAAAAAGGTTTTGTATCTGATCCATGAACTAAGGACGACTTGGGTTTGAAAGAGTCGTGAAAGTTTTAGCGCATTTGAATTTTCGTAACTCTGTCTAATTGATTATTTCGGCACTATTTAAATTGTTTAAACACAAAATATTCAATTGTATTTTATTTTCCATTAAACAAGGAAATCATAGGATCTGAGTTTACTAAATTTGGATTTAATTTGCTCAAGATATGGTCTTTTGAATAAGCATGTATTCACTGTTGCGGGAACAGCAAAACTGAACGTGACTAATTTGTTAATTACGGTTTTGACATGCCTCGAAATGCGTAAAATAGCACTTGGATTCTGTTCTAAATCAAGTTAACAATATTAGAAAACTGATTTTGCAAATTTTGGATTTTAATTGATCAAGATAAGTTAATTTTAGTGATTAGGGGTTACTGCTGGAAATTGACAAAACTTGATCATGAACCTTGTGATAGTCATTCAAACATGTTGATGAAAATTAATTGTTAATTTTCTGAAGTTGGTTATTGATAAATATTTGTGAAATGTTTAATAATGATAATCAATTCCTTGAATGACATCCCCTAGCCATAATGATAAGATAGTTGATCTTGATCATTGGTTAATTTGAAATCATCAACAAATGTTGTTTGCATACAAAACCCTAGGTCATCCTACAATAGTTGTAGGACAACTTTTACATGCAAAATCATCTTGCTTGAATAGGATTGGAGATTTGTTTAGCAAATCTTCTTATAATATAATCAAAATTATTTTGATGTATATTATATGGTATAATTTTGGTTGAAAGACCGATGAGCATCTCAAAGTACATGATGATCTATCTGGCATTATCCTCTCCTGAGGTGGATATGGTGTCTAGTCGGAGAGCATTGGGGTAGAGGGTTGCAACGTATGTGGTCCGTCCCACTCCTGCCGGTACTGGCCATGACAACGTGTAAGGACTCAATAATACCGGAGAAATCAAAGTGTATTTTCTTATTATTAAAATTTGAAATAATACGTACTTTGAGATTATACCTACTATTCAAGTAAAATTCAAAGTTTGTTGATTGAAAATTGGATTGATAATTAATTTAATGTGATTAAATTAATTATATCCCATTAAATCACTCTATTATGAATAGATGTGTATTTCCTTTGGAAGAATTAATTATGTGAATATGATTCACGATAACTAAGTACAATTTGAATATGAGGTGCAGGATCGCATAAGTGACATCCATGGTCTCCCGTCAAGGCAAAGAATTTCGTCGCCAAAATAGGAGACGCGTGTCCGAAGTGACAGATCCTATATACAATTATTTGGATCGGGTTCTTTGCTTCTCGAAAGAGTAAGGCCGTATACGTATTGACCCCAATATCGGGTCCTCATATTATTGGGGCGATATTGGATTGCGTATAGCGAGTATTAAGCCTGTTGACGGTTGGTTCAATTAATGACGGGTCAACATCATCTTAGGGGTGGTGGGCCCGGGTGTTAAAGACCGAATTGGGAAATGCAAGTTGGACTTGCAAGGCGGAATGTGTTCCCGCTTCTTTTTATCGGAGTCGCAGGTTCTCATATTATTGGGATGTGACAAAGATAGGAAAGGAGATCTCAGATCTTGCTAGAGATATAATGGTAAGAATATCTCTTACATTGAAAGTGATTAAGGGAATGAACTTTCATTGTTGACAAGGCAAGACAACTTTGATATAAAAAATCCTAAATCAAAGTCTTATGTTATGCAAATTTTTTATTTCAGATAATCCTTCATTAAATCCACTCAATGTTATACTCAATAATAACCAGTAAAATATCATGGATTGGACTCATGATCCAGATATTATACTTGCAATTGGACACATAATGTATGTGGTTGCAATGTGCAAGTTTCCTCAACATAATGAGGAATGACAATTAAATAAGACAATAAGACATCACCTTAGGGTTTGTATGTCTCTATAGTCTTGATCTTTCATCGAGTGTACTTTAGAAGTGACATGTCGATAATGATCGCAATTGTCAAAATAATCCTTATAAAATCTAAGAAGATGTTCTGGCATACATATGTGCTCTAGACATTTAATCATGAATGACATGGTTCTCTGCATTATGCAGAATGGTGGCTCGAAAGAGATGATGTATTCAAAATGTTTGAATACCTACCTGAATCAATGTTTTAGGAGTCTAGATGGATGTAGACATGATGAGTGTCATCATTCTACTGTCTATACTCTAGTCATTCATGAAGCTTCATAATATTCATATTGTATGAATTTAATGAAGCATGTAAATGCTCTTACATTGAATTCTTTTGAATTTAACATAAGAGATCCTTAATCTTAAGCAATGGTTGCTTATAGATAAAGGGAGCACAGTGGAAGCATGGATCAGACCCAAGATGAGAAGGATAGTCAAAGAGTTGATCATACTTCTATGACTTCCAAATGACATCCAAAGAGTTGGATGAATGCCTATACTGCAATAACTTGATGTGTTGATAGTATGACTATCAAGTCTGTCTAGAATCCTTAGAGAAGGACTCGGATAGTGCATCATAATAATCTATATCTACATTTGATCATTGAAATGGACTTGCTTATTTGATAAGATAAAGTCTAATAATTGTATCTCAATCTTCTAACAGCACTTGCAATGTGTTGCACATGTTTTAGAAGACTGGAAAAATTTGATCTTAAGGTTTATAGTTATCCACATGGATATTGATGCAATTGTTGCAACAATCTCTGTCGGATTGATAGACTTCTTAATTTCAGTGGGAGAGCCTTAGTCTTAGATAATGTCTCTATGACCTATATATTAGAATACACTCATTGTTTGTTTCTAAATGTTGGAAATAAACATGAATTCTGGAATAAACCTATCATAAAGAGTTATGATGGATATATTTCAGATAGTAATCTAGCTCTACTAAATTAGAAATTTAATGAATGGTTCATTAAGATTTCTAATATTGAAAGTTAAACCTTATAACATCAATAGGAGGATAAAGATCATTTACCAATGATTTAGCATCAAGTTTTGGACATATGCCTGTTGATTTGATCAATAGACAAGTAAGAGATGAAACTTTAGAATGTTTAAAATTTCAAATCTTACATATTTATGAATATTGTATTCAAAGTAAAATGTCCAATATACCCTTCTTTTGGGAAAGGTGTAAGACGTCAAGGTATTCGGGATCTCATACATATTTATGTATGTAAATCATCTATATCGTAGTAAACATTATGGATATGTGATATTTATTGATCATTATGTATGATATGAGATTTCTTCTCTTCACCAAAAAAAAACTTTGAAATGTTCAAAGATTTCACAATTTTGGTTTAGAATCAAAGTTTGAAGGAAGATTAAATGAATTTGATCTAACCAAGGTAACAAGTACCTATTAGATGAATTCAAAGAATATCTTATGGAGATATGAATATCATTTCTATCTCAATCCTCCTGACACACCTAAACTCAATGGAGTTGTAGGAAGATACAATTGGATCATGTGTGACATGATTTGATCAATGATTAATTTTGCATAATTACCTATTAGTTTCCAGGTATATATGTGTAGTAGAGACTACACTATATATCCTTAATAAGATTCCATGCATGTAAGCTGGAATCTAGCACTTGAGAGTGCTACTTCATTAGGAAAATAAAAGATGGTATTGGATACCTACTTTATAACCCTGAAATTCTTAAAAGATCTCATCTCTGAGAATGTGATTCTTAGAGGATGACTCTCTTGAGAATCAAGATGAAAATGAAGTAAAGGAACTCATTTAATATTAAGAAGACAATGAGGCTCCTGAAATCGGGAACTAAAAGGATAATTAAAGATGAAACACTAATACTTCTTCAAATGAGTTTGAGGATGTATTCCATGTGTCAGTTAAGTCTGACAATGATCGGACTTCATGTGATGAAGCTCCTGAGGATCATGACATGGAAAGATGGAAATTAGCAGTAAAGTCTAAAGTATACTTCATAAACAAATGTTGTATATGGACCCTCGAGGATCCACCTATAAGGGTTAGACCCATTAAGGTGTAAATGAATCTTCAAGAGAAAGAGGGAACCTGATGAGAAGGTAGTGACCTTTAAAGCACGGTTCATAGCCATGAGCTACACACCGAAGAGAAGACATCGCTTGCGATGAGGCTTGCTTTTCGGTGACCATGCTTAAACCCATCAGAATATTGCTAACCCTAACTAAACAATTTGACTATGGCATCTTCAAGATGTGAGTCAAGATTGTATTCCTCTATGAATACCTCTTTGAGGATATTCACATGAAGTAGCCCTAGGGCTTCATGATTGAGGAATGCAAGATATGCAGCTAAAGAACTCCATCTTTGGACTCAAATAAGCTTCTTGTAGTTGGAACATAAGATTTGATGAAATTATAAATGGTATGATTTCAAATAGAATCTTGATGAACCATGTGAAGCTTAGTGGGAGTGTCATTGTGTTCATCGTGATAAATGTAGATTATATCCTAATCATTTGGAATGATATAAGGATGATAATAAGTGTTTTATGATTTGGCTATTCCATACCTTGAGATATGATCTCAAAGATGCCTCTTGGATCTTAGTTCTGAAGGTGTTCAGAAGCAAAGAAAAGAGGGTATTGGGACTGTCACATTTGTATTACACCTTGGACATGTTCCACTTTCTGGAAATTCCAAGAAAGGCTTTCTTACCTTAAGATTTGGTACTGACCTATCTAAAGGGATAGCACCTCAAAGAGTTGAGTAAGTGAATGCTAAAACTGATTGCCCTTTTGTGCATCATTTACGAGAAGCTGAAAGTATGCTAGATGTGTACAAAGCCAGATATCTGTCATGCAGTGGGAGTAGTAAACTGTTACTAATCCTACTATGGAGATAGAACACTTAATTACAGTAATAACAATATCTTCAAAGATGACAAGGCTTTAGAGATAATGATCTCTAAGTCTTATCTTCAAGAAATTAAAACTTTTAGATGGAGATCTAAAAGTTCTTAACTGCGAATACCTTTGGAGATAGAGATCTCAAGGGATAAGGGTATTCTGATAAGGATAATAGAAATTACATACTTGTTATAATAATAATTTTTGAGCTGTAGTGTCAAGGACACTATGACTGACAAGATTGAGTATTGGTTGCATTAGATGCAACATTCGCATTGGATGCGAGCACTGTTACTGGGGATACGCAAGTGCCGTAAAAGGACTTGGCATAGTCTCGCGGTAATAGAGTGACTGATCAGCTTACCTAGCTATTTTCTAAATAGCCTATGATTGTCACATGAGTGTGGGTTTAAATGATTAGCCCATTAATGGCTCTTTGGGTAGTGGGAGATTGTTGGACATGCGAGCCCACGGCGAGCCATTATGCAATAAATGTTATTGCACGTATCATTCCCTGATCTGAAATGAAGAATAAATCATTTGCATAATAGGTCCCTCTATACAATTAGGGTTATGTACCAAGTCCATCTTGATGATCATATAGCTATTGATTCATTAAATGAATCATAGAGGATATTGTTTGGATGAATATCTAATGGGTTAGATAGAGGACTCATCAAGCACTGTCAAATGATTATTAAGAGATGATCTCCAGCCTGAGTAGGAGATGGCAATCCTTTCTCACATAGGCTGATATCTGACCGACCTCTTGATGCAGGTCCTTTGCATGGGAATAGTGATTCGGAGGTGTCAGATTAGTTAAGTCAATGGGTTAACTTAGCGAGATCGAGATAACCTAAGTCATATGTTGAATGCTGTCACAGCATAGGCACACATCCTCTGACTAGAGACAGATGTGTTGCTATATGTCTGAGTGTGTACATTTGGCAGACCATTAGGTTGATGACCTAACCAAGGTCTATACACCGGCGAGCTGGTGTGCATATAAGGTCATATGAGTAATACAATCTATCAAAGGGATCATACAGGTTCACATATGAACCGGAAGACATGAGCTCACTCATGAGGTATTGGGACCGATCAAATTCCATGCGTGGTCGTCGTGCTTTGGAAGCATGACAAGAATTTGAAGGTATGATATATGCTTTGGGAAAGCATATGATCGATACCGATTCCCAATGACAAAGATTGAGAACTTGGTGATCAAACCCTGAAGAAGACAGTGAAAAATTGATCTTCGTCTTCAGGTTGATCATTGGTCTTCCGGTATGCAGGATGTGCAGGTATTGGGAATACCTGAGGGTGATGTGATCATAAACGATTGTATAACCATGATGCTTCCAATCCGAGGGAGTGATGAAACAGGTCTGGATTTTAGTAACTCCTCTCAGTAGAGAAGTAACTTGATCTTAGTCCAAGTATTGGACATTGATCTGAATGTGTTTCAGATGCAATGAGAAGATTAAGTATACGGACTTGATTTAATCAAGCATCTGTGGGAGGTCCGTCAGATCTGGATTTGAGATGAGAACTCAACATCCAAGTCACTATACGTGGAATAATACAATCGTCCTGTCCTTATCTCCAAGTATCTGCGAAGAAAGCACATTATTCTTGAAGGAGTTCAAGAATAATTCCTATGATGAATTTAGTATCCAAGCAAGAAGGTCTTGATGATTAAATGAGATTTAATTATCAAGTATAATATCAATGAGATTCATATTGTGAGAATGATTGACCAAGATAAATAAATGAGATTTAATTATCAAGTACAATATGAATGAGATTCATGTTGTGAGAGTGATTGTCCAAAATAATTAAATGAGATTTAATTATCAAGGATAAGCAGATCGTGGATAGTGATATCCAGAATATCTGTGTATATTACAAATGGGATTTATAATATATCAGAGAGAGAAAAATATTGTAAATTGCATTTGTTAATTATTAATGTGGATTGGATCCACATTAGTTAAATAATTGGAAATGTAATTTAAAAATTAGTTTGGGATGTGAATATGATTCACATATTTTTTTTCAATGGCATGATTGAAATATTTACCAAATTAATTTGGAATTAATTTGGTGGATATTAATGAGATAAAATAAAAGGAGACAAAATACCACCAAATTACAAGGTGGCGTCACTTATGACTTAGTCATAGGTGACACCCCCTATAATCAAGGGTGGTTTGTTGCCTCTCTTTATTTGTTATCATATTATCTCTTACTAATTAATTTATATTAATTAAATTTTGTTTATAATAACTCAACATATATTTATTTAATATAAACTAATGTTGTTGGTTTTTAACCAACAACAATCATAGCCGTTGGATGGCTCTTGGATGACAATAGTCGTTGGATCCATATGAGCCATGGATTGAGATCCATTAGATCCCAAACTAGTATATAAGGAGGGCAACCCTAGCCCTTGAAGAGTACACCAAGTAGACGCCTACTCTACTTCTCTCTCTCTCTCCCTCTCATTCTCGACCTCTCTCTCTCCCTCTCCATAAGGTGGTCGACCACCTTTATTGAGAAAGAGAGAATTTCTCACCCTCGCCATCGACTACTCGAGGATCTCCTTCTTCGTTGGGGTTGCTTGCTCTTGAGGAAGACGACGGATTTCGTTGGACGAAATCAAGAGATTCAAGGCTTGGATCTTTGTCGAGGATTGCGGGAGTCACGCTTCTCATCATCGTGCCCGCAAGTGCTATCGCCGTGGATCGAACTTGAGACAGGAGGATCTCTTGCTTTAGAGATCTCGTGATCGCAAACACGCTTAGGGAGGTATTCCTAATACTTTGTGGTTTGATGAAACGATCCAAGAATTATTCTTGTGATCATGTGGTTTCATCATGTGATTTAAAATTTTTAAATTCCGCTGCACCTTGCGACTAGTGCGACTAGTTGCCCCGATCGTATTAGATGCGATCGTCACGCTTCCGTGATGCGCTTGCGGATTCTCAATATCCTTCAGTATGCAAATACAACCAGCACACATCGCTGAAATGTAGCGAGGACATTACACAATCCGAATGACATCCGTCGGAAAGTGTACGTCCAAAATGGATAGGTAAACATGGTATGATCTTGATCTTCGGGCGCGACTACCACTTGATTGTATCCAGAATACCAGTCCAAGAAGCAAAAGTATTCCTTCATGACCAGTCGGTCAAGAATCTGGTCGATGAAGGGCAATGGGAAATTATCCTTCTTGGTGGCGAGGTTGAGACATTTGTAATCCACATAGACTCACCAAGATATTGCTACTATGGTAAGAATCTCCTCTCATTTGTCATTGGTCACAATGGTGATCCCATACTTCTTCGACACTATGCGCAAGTGACTCATCCACTTAGAGTCAGAGATGGGATAAATGAATTCTGCATGACACTATTTCTGAATTTCTTTCATTACAACCTCATGGAGGTTCGGATTCAGTCTGCATTGGAATTCATGGGAAGGCTTGATGTCTTCTTTGAGGTAAATGTGATGCGAGAATAAGGATATATTAATCCCATGGAGATGTGATATCTTCCATAGATTAATCCCATGGAGATATGACATCTTCCAACCTATCGCCTTGCAGTTTTATTCGAGAACCTCTATCAGACGAGATTCTTAGTATTTGATCTAATGAGCATTGATAATGACCAGATACATGTTTGGTTCTCCTTCAAGGAAGGCGTGCTTCATGTTGGAGGGCAATGGTTTGAGCTCTGCGAGAACTGCAGGTGTAAGCTCTTTCAACTGTTGTATGTCCACCTCTGGCGATTCAGTTTCATCATGTAGCACATCACACAGATCTGCAATGAAATATTCCTACTCGGACGCGAGGGATTGTTCAAATTCCTCTACTGGCACATCAACGAAAATCTCATCCTTAAAGATTTTGGTCAATTGGATTGTGCTTTCCTATCCTTCTTTTAGGAAGAGGAATTCTAGGTTCCTCAGTTATTTAGAAATAGATCTATATCTCTAATCTCTACTAAAAATTCACAATCCTTAGAACACTGAGAATCAATTACTCTCATCTCAAACACGACTTCTATTGGCTTTGATCCAGGCATGGTCTCTCTTTGTATCTTGTCTATGCTAGAACGGAATGTAATCTCTCCAGTACCATAGTCAACTACTGCCTCGACTGTTCAAAGGAATGGTTGGCCAAGTATGATCGGGGTATGGATCAGAGGTGCGAAGGTATCCATAGGATAATGAAATCAACAGGGAATTGCATCCCTTGAATAGTGACAATCACATCCTCCAACATGCCCTTAGGCCGCTTAACCGATCGATCCACGAATTGCATAATCATCTTAGTTGGTTTGAGTAGACCTGACCCAAATTCTGTGAATAGTGATGTTGGTAAGAGGTTGGTAGAAGACCTGTTGTCAAGTAAGGTACGCTCGAACACCTTATTGAAAATGGATCATCTGATGAGTGGTGCTTCCTTATCTTTCTTCTTTTGCGGGAGATTGCTGATGGCATTAACTATAGCCATGGTTAAGATATATTTCTAATATTTCCTGCGTTTGTAGGGATGTTGCTTCGTTGTACATGCTTCTTTATGTCCTCATTTCACTGCAGGCATGTACTCCATTGTCTTTCAACAATGACATCTCAAGAATCAAGTTTTGTAGAATTTGGATAATTTCAGGATCAGACAAAGCATTTTTCATTTTTTGCTGTTTTTGATTTAATTGCTAAAGGAAAAGGCATTTGTGTACTATCATCTCCAAGGCTGGTGTGACTTTACCGAAACCACTAGTATCTTTTTGTATTTTTATGTTTTCTTATTTTTTTATCTTTATCTCTGGTGCTACTCAAAAAAATTCTCTGGCCCCATCGGTTGAATTGGCTGAAGATTCACCGTCAGATGTTTTGTTCTTTCCTTTCGCCACCATAGATGGCTGAAGTGACCTACCGCTCTTGGGATGTACATCATTAGATAAAGCAAAATCACTTCTACCTGATTCAGGTTGAACATTGCAAACTACATGCTCCTTGCAATGAAAATTATTCGGATTTGCTTCAACCTGGGTTGGGATAATACTTTTGGCAGCCGTCAGGTCGTCAATCTTCTAGCTCATCTCAGTCATGTTCTTGATGAGCTGGGCCAAACAATCTTGAGCTGGGTTAATCATGGCAACCTCATAAGGTTAGGCTTGTTTAGATCGTTGATTTTGCAGATAGGAGGGAGATTGTTGCTGGTAACCCTGAGAATAGTGAGGAGGAGGAGGAAGAGAAAGGTACTACTGGTACTATGGTGAGAAGTACTGGAGATGGTATTGAGCAGTTGGTTGTTGATAGTGTTGTTGGTGATATCTGGACTGCTGCTGGTAGTTGTTCTACCTCAAGTTGTAGCCATGTTGCGGAGGCTGCTACTGTCGGCCGGGTTAGGATGGTAGTTCCACCCACCATGTTGTTCGTGAAATGGCCAGTTGACCTGGTTCTGACCATGTGGTTGTCCCTGAGGATGGATCAGCTACATATCATTACCCCAAACAACACTCACCTCTTGAATGAGCGGGGGAGGTGGAGAACAAGACTCGAGGCATTGATGCTAGAACTTTGGTGGCTGGTAGACAACCATCTTTGTTTGCGGTTGTGGCTACTACTGCTTCGAGACCTATACGTAGTATACATGTTGACCAGAGGTTGACTGGGACTTAGCTGAGGTGTTTTGTCTGTGTCTGCTCCTTCTCAGTTGGAGGCTTGGTGTCGGCTGTCACAACAATGCATCTACAGATGATGTTCACCAGCAGCTCCAGCTGCTTGGTGATGATATCGATCTTTTCTAGGCCCTTCATTGTTTGCTCGATCCTGAGGAGTTTCTCTAGGTCATGTGATCTCTTCTCAATTATATCAAACTTCGACAAGTGATTCCCAAAGATGGTCAGGTCATAGTTGTCACACCTGTCAACTTCTCTTGTATCTGCTATGTTCACATTTTCTTAATTGACCTGTGGTGGTGGCTGGATCTGGAAGGAACGATATGAGGATAACGCGGCCTCTCCTTTGGTCATTTCCTCAAAGATCTTCCATAATGCATCCTCGCCCTTGTTGTAGTGTGATCCTCTGCATGAGATGTCAACAAAACATTGATTAGATTCTATCAAGCCCCCAAAAAAGTGTTGGACCAAGCTGATCCTCGGGATGTCATGGTGGGAGCACTTCTCAATCAGATCACTAAACCTCTCACAAGTTTCATTTAAGGATTCTTTGGGTCATTGATAAATGCTAGAGATCTTCAACCGCATGATATTGAGAAGGCCGAGAGGATAGTACATGTGCATGAATGCGGATTTCAGGTCCTCCCAGGTCATCACCACCTTCCCCAGATGGTTTATCCAGTAAAGAGCTTCGCTCTGCAGGCTGAAAGGGAAGGTGGTTATCTTGACTACATCCAACGGGATGTTGGTGTAGTGAGTTGTGCTACAGATGCAGTAAAACTACTGTAGATGGATGTACTGCTCCTCATTTGAATTCCCAAGGAAGGTAGGGAGGAGCAAAAGGAGCTACAGCTTCAGCTCAAAAATTCTATGGATCGGTGGGATCTAGATCCACTCTTTGATGCGGCTAGCCCTAGGGTAGTATGACTGCTTGAGAGTGGGTGTGGGTCAGCCTCTCCTTGCATGCCCCTCACCTCTGTGAGGTCCATCTACTAAGTGATTGTCATCATCATCATGGTTATCATCACCTCCTCCTCGAGGTGTCTCGCTCTCTTCGAATCTCCTACTTAAATCATTCAGCATATCTTGGAAGACGACCCGAGCTAGAGCTTGGTCAGTGAGCTGCTATTGAATGGCTTGGATAGACGCCAAGAGGTGACTGTTGACTTCATTCTGACTGGGCCTAGTGCCCTGCTCTATTTTCGGCCCTGTATTCTGCTGTTTGGCTCCCATTCCTCTTCCTGTAGGAGCAATCTCTGATGTTTTCTGTGAATGTTTGGGCTCAAGATCAGGGTCAAGATTTGTAATGAGAAATACACCCCAATCCAGTCTGCAATACAAGCACCATTTGGAAAGAATAATTTAGAATTAGAATCTATTCTGAATCTTATTAGGGATGGAGAGGAGTTTGGAGTGAAATCAATCTCCATCCAAAAAGGACAGAACTTGGGAAGAGGGTTTTCCCGATCTGGGTGAGGAAGACGAAGCAAGGAATCTTGAGGGTGGTTCATGGAGTATGAACTATGGACCTAGGATGACCTCGAATTATTGGAGATATCAAGCTCGAGGAATCGATGTAGGTGTCGGTGGTAAGTCGTATGAGTTCTTATCACGAGTCCTTATTAGCTAGAGCCCAAGCGAAGAGCGTGTACTGCCTTGAAGAGTCTCCCCATACTTGTTCCACAACCTTTGTATCATGTGATCTGCACTCTTTAAGGTCCTCAACCTCATTCCTGGGTGGCTATTCAGTCAAAGAAAAGAGAGAGGAAGCCGATAGGAAAAACCACTACTTCCCTCGCAAGCGAGGTACTCAGACGTAAATCAATGAGACAGACACACCTGTAAGGGTGTGTCCTAGTCTCAATACTTCAGACCAATAAGGTGGAGCATCGTCATAAACAAGGCCCTACTTGGTCACGTACGATAGAAGCGCCAATACTTTGTCGGTCCCAGGTGGTAGTTGAAGCAGCTACAGATCGGATATTTGGCTCTATTCCTTAAGGGTCATTCCTCGCTTAGTCTGGAGTGTACCTAAATACAATGTAGGTTTTGTGAACCCCAAACAATGATGTTCGTTACAAATTTTATTTAGGTTAAAGTTCAATTAGCAGTCCCATTGTTTTTATTTTTTGATTTTCACTTTTTTGAGTATTTTTCAATAACAAAAGCCTAATAATTTTTTGGATTTTAATTCCTATGTGATCCAAAAATAGATAGAGATAGAGAAAAAGCAATGCAACTAGACACGAGGATGGAAATCTACCCCCGTATCAATAATGAATGCAAAGATAGAAGACTTGCAATGTTTCTCTGCTCTCTTCATACGGGATGCAAAATAGGAATTTATAAACCTAATCTATCTGCTGATATGCACACGAAGAAATCACCCCTAAATATGAATTGTTATTAACAGGAAAAACTAAATGTTAAATACGAGAAGAGAAATCTAACGTCTAGTCTTGGAGGCTCCTTGGTACCCACCAAAGTGGATCTTGCAAGTTCTGTATGGAGACCTCACATGTCGTGCGGTTTCAAGTCAAGTATTCTGTAATTAAGTTTTATCTAAGTCCAAATGTATAATCTATAGGTACATGTGAGATATTAGGGGTTTGTCCTTAGATTACCCAGCAAGAAATCCTACAAAACTAAGGGCTCATTCCACAAAACAAATAAAAAGAAGATGGAAAACTCAAAACTTATGAAACAAAGAAAATAAAGGTGATAACATCGTGAGAAATCCAGTGAGCCCCCAAGTGAACAAACACTTGGAAATTGGGACCGAGTGTCCAAGTCCACATGTATTATTACAAAATAGTTATGAAAATATAAATGTAACTCTCTCACAAAAATAAAAACAAAGAAGCTATGCTAAATTTTCTTTTCTCTCTCTCTTCCTCTCCTCTTGGTCAAAAAGCAGAATGACCATGTCTTCTTGACTTAGGTGTTCCAACCACATAGGCGGTCGTCGCCGTCTCAAAGTCCCTCACAAGAAAAATATAAGATAAAATATTAGCATAATAAATATTTATATTAAATAAAGAGAAAATCGGCAAAGAAAAATAATGAATGAAAATAAACCTACATATATATGCTCCCCGGTAACGATGCCATTTAAAGACTCTTCTTTTGCAAGGGTATGAAGTTCCACACAAGGAGGGAACACAACCATCGAAGTGGCATCTCACAAAAGTCGAAGTAATTCAAGAATAAACCCATACAATGTAAAGATAAAGCAATGCAAGCAAGTGTGAATCAAAATTTTTTATAACCCTACAATAGAATGTTTATAGTGACAAGTATGGTAGGGTGTTGAACATAGGGAGAACGAGGGATGGACAACAAAAATTGAGTAAAAAGATAACAAATGTTTTTGGTCTTTTAAGAATTTTTGATTTTTTTGTGGGTTTTTAATTAATTGTTTTTTGGACTTTTGTTTTTATTTTTTTAATGTTTTTAATTTTATGATTTTTTTTACTTTTTGAATTTGCTGCTTTTTTAGTTTTATAATATTTATAAAATAGTATAAGTAGATATAACTATATATAAGGATATATGATATTATAATTATGGATATAATTATAAATACTCAAAATCAATAAATAAAATATTTTTATCATTTTTATATTTTTATATATTTTTTATATTTTTATTATCATTTTAATTATTTTTGGATTTTTAATTGAATTAAAAAGTCAGAACAATGACTAAAATAAATAGGCCGAAATGTTTTGGAAATTAAAAAGTAACTAAATAGATCAAAACTTCTAAAACTATTTTTAATATATAATATATTATTTAAATAAAATTCAGAAATAGAAACAAATATTTTTGGATTTTTTTATAGAATTTCTATAATTTTTATAAGGATTTTTGACCTTTTTAATTTTTAGTGTTTTCCTTTTTCTATTTTTAGGGATTTTTTGTCTGTAGTTGCAAAATAAGGTATTAAACAAAAATATTTTTTTGAAATTTTTCAAAACATTTTTATATCTTTTGTATTTTTGTAATCTAACCAAGGAAAAATAACTCTATTTTTATTTTTAATAAATAGAAAATTTGGGCAACATACCTTAATAAAATTATATGTGATAGAATAATATATAAGGAATTTATCCAAATTTTCTATGAATTTTTAGAGTATATGAGTTTTTTTCAACAAAAATAAAATCCATAAAAAGATAATACAGTCTGGTAGGGGTATTTATGTAAATATTTAAAGTTCATGTATCATTTATGAACATCACAGTGAAGATTATGGCTAAAACTGCAATTTCCCCAATTATTTCCAATAATCTATACTCGGAGGGGTATTTCTGCAATTACGATAATATGCAGGGGGAGGATGCAATTATCACATAAAATATTTCACTAATATTTCAAAAACATGGACTGAAATGGAATATAAATATCTAAGGGCCCAAGTGCAAAATACCCAGTCCCCTCACGTGCACGGGCACGTGAGATGACGCGTATTGGACCTAAGTACAAATATTTAAAGTACAGAGGGTTAAAGGCAATATATCCAAAATATTTTACGCTACAGACAAAAGTGTATGGAGGGACTAAATATAAAATGCAAAATGCAGGGGGGGATATGGCAAAATTACACCCATGGGCGCAATCCAACTGCGCAAATGGATTCACTTGACATGCATCGACCTCAGATGTCATGATGATGGTTCAGTGTAGACGGTTGGGATTAGACCCAACCACATGATCTGATGGTCGAGGTGCCTCAAATCCGACGGTGGTAGCTGCTTCTGGCATTGGGGTTCGATCGGAGGTCTCAAAGGAGGCTTAGAAGAACAAGGAAGAACACTTATGCTTCCGACCTTCGATCGAGCACGATTGCATCATCCGGTGATCTCCAGTGCTGCAAAATGGCCGAGAAGGTGCCTGGAAGCACCCTGGACCTGTTGGTGGGCTCAGATGGCTCCAAGGACCGGCAGAGGGGTCCTAAGAGGTCAACGAAGGCTTTGAGCTCCAAGTTCCTTGTGTCTACTCAAAACTCGAACCTGAAGGGTCTTAGGGATTCCAGAACCTACAAAGAAAGCATCGCAAACACACAACGGGGTTCTTGAGTTCCTATTAGTCGAGAACGAGTGGATTTTGAGGTCAGGTGAAGCTCTCTGGTGAACACCAAAGATCGGAGAGCTGATCTCCTGATCTGAAAGAGATCAGGGTGAATGGTGGTGCCTTGGGCGAAGAAGCAGACATGACGAATGAAATGGGGGTGAAGAATGTGGTGGACGATCGGATCACCGAGGGGAGGTTCACCGGAGTGTAATTATTGCAATACAAGTGATTTTGATTTTTAACCGACGAACTACGATTTTGATTTTTAATGAAATACAAGTGAAATTAACCAGAAATAAAACCTACTCTACTCTACTGCTATACCTAGGAATAGAAAACTGTAAAGAATAGACTCTCACCTGCTTGGAGGAGTTGGGAGCAAAGCCCACAGCGGAGCTAGACGGCAGAGCTCGGACCTTAAACCTAGGGTCCTTTATCTCCACGCCAAAGGTGTCTCAACATTCATGTTGCCATCAGGAAGCTTCACAGCACGAGCTTTGGGGATTTCGAGGGGTTAAGGGAGATCAAATCCAAATGGGGTCCAACGATGGATATATATACATGTCAAGGTTAGATTGTGACCCCTTGATCGAGGGATCAATGCGGTAAGTCCATTGATCGAGGGATAAAAGTCAAGAAGACTTCGATCAAAAATAATGAAAGAATCACTAGAGAGAAATCAAGGAAGAGGAGGATACATGTATGTCAGACGCGGATCTCTGGAGGGGTGAGCAGTTGACCGAGGTAACATGGACTCACTCCTCATTGGTCCACGTCAGAGTGTAAGAAGACGAAACAAACAATAAAAGGTTTATTAATTCAAACAAAATAACAAACGATTTTATTAGTTTTAGGTTAAAACATGAAAAGTATTTATTATTTTATGTAGTATTTTATTATGATTTATATTTATTTTTACGACTTAATTTTTATAGGTTACTTTTTACATGTATATTTATAGATAATTTTATATATATAATGTGTATTTTATTTTTATTTTGTGTTTTGTAGTTTATTATTTTATATACATAATTTATATAATTATAACTAAATTAAATGTTCATAAATATTAATTTATTTTTTTTTCTGATACTATTTGTACACTTAAATAAATGGATTTATTTATTATTTAGGTATATGTATAGGTAATTCATCTATGTATTTTAATATACTATTTTATTATCTTGTATTTTTTATGGTTTTATGTTAGTATAATTATTACATATACTATAAATAATATTTACAAAATTATAAAATATAAGATTGTGAAAAATATAAATAATAAATAAAATAAATATTTTATTCAAGTATATTGTACAATAGGTGTCCAAAACCTAATTGTTGCATCTCAACTCCCAAATACAATTAAAGATTTTTTTGATGGATTTTGAGTTCATATTGAAAAGATACAATATGTATTATTTAAAAGTCTAGGAAGTTTGGATTTTGGAATTTTATTTTGATGTAGAAGGTACAATATGTATTATTTTTAGGTGAAATAAATTTTATATTTTTCTATATATCTTTATCTACAACTTTCAAGGACAAAATTTGTTTATTTTAGATATAAATAATAAAGAATAAAATAGGTCCCAAAACTGATTTATAGGGCAAAATAAATTGGGGTTTCTATTGTTGTTTTTGGCCCTTATCTCCCCCTATTTTATTCCATGTTGACCCAGTCATCATGATGCCTATTTCATTTTATTTCATTTTGTTTTTTCTTTATTCTTTTATTTTGGCTTTAATTACAATATTTTATACAATATTTACACAATAAATAATGGATGTTATTTTATGCAAAATACTATTATTTACATGCTTTTAACTAGGGTTTAAAGGCCAAAATGAAAGAATAAAGGAGATGAAATGGAGATTCATCATAATGATAGCAATAAGGTGGAATAAAGGTAGGTAAAAGTGGAATAAGGATCTTAATAAAGGGGATTAAGATGGATTAAGGGTAGGGAGATGCGCAAGGGAGAATAGTTGTATGAGGAAGGAGAAGGGAGGGGAATAACACCCTTATTCTCGAGGCTATTCCAAATGAACACCACTAACATTTGCAATTGGGTAATTTGCCAAGCCTAAACCATGGGGATATTGTAATTTGTAATCATATATACTACTAGAAAATGTTGAGAACAACATCTTTGTTGCTTGAATTACGCACATTATTTATGACAAGATCATATATCACTAGAAGATGTTGAGAACAACATCTTTGTAACATATTCATTGTAAGATCGTCTAAAATTATGACATTATCAACAACTACATCTTCAACTATTTGGATGAAAGATAAAATCAAGAATTTCATGTTAGACAGAACTATTTACAACTTGGTGTCATGAAATAACACCATACAAAAATATGGGTCTAATATCAACAACAATTAAATATTTTATTAAGAAAGATCGTGACTTTCACTCCATTAACGAAATGTTTCAAAAGCCTAGATATTAATTGTGAAGCCTTGATCCCATCTCCACGTAAAGATATTATTCCAACCAAAAAAATTATAACATGACATATTATATGTGCCTTAATGTCCTTCATGCCATCAATTGAGAAATCATCTGGCAATAAGATTGATTCACAACGAATCAATTTAATAAAAAAACTCATGTTATAGCAATAACAAGAGGCAATCTCAGGGCAATATCAAATCGGACGTTCATCTCCAAAACAACTTTCTCCATAATCGCAAGAAAAGACTATTGAAAGGGAGGAGGAGGATGATCCGTTAACAAAATGAGGACCTTTGATCCATGTACGTGATCAATGATTTGAGTGTTGTGGCGCCTACCCCGGCGGCACTCTGATTCCTCTCCTTATAGCGAAGCCTCCAAGCTTCGTGGCTCACCAAGGTTAGTACCTTCTTCTTGCCTCTCTAGAAAGGTTGAAGAGAACCAATTTGGAGGAAGCATAAGAAGGAAAGGGATGAATGGGGGATTATAGGCATTTTATGCGTGATTTCAATAAGTATACTTGTCAATTTGGAGGTAAAGATGTGCCGTAACAAATATCCAACTTTGTGGAGAGTTGTTCAAATCCATGAGTCTCAATTTCCATAAATATCGCAGACCCCTCTTCATTAAAATACTTTTAAATTTCTCGTCGTATTCATGCGTTCTTGTTCTCAGTGGAAAGTGTACACAAGATGCTTTCTTTAGTATAATAATAAATAGGTTGTGAGATTTTTGGAAAAGCTCAAAATCTTGATAATACATCATAACAACATTAAAGAAAGTTTCATCCTTGAGACTTATGATGAAATGAATATAACACAACGTCCTCAAAAGCTTGAGCCCCATCAAGAATCGATAACAATTCTAAAAAAAGACAAACATATGATTTAGAGATTACCTTCAAAGAGATGTTGATAGTCTTGACGCATGTTTGTCTCGAACTCCCAAGTGGCCTCCTCAGAGTTCTATCGCTGCTAGAGGACTTTCACTAAACGCAATTGCTTATACCTCAACTGTTTCTCGGAGCGATCGGTGATCCATACCATCTCATTGGATAACTGATGAATCGAACTTCCCCCTCTGTAAAATATGATATTGTAGTATAGGAGGGGAAATCATATCAACAAAAGCCACACTTTTGAATATTTGGAGATTTTTAACTTGGTAAGTATACCATGGTCAAACTCAAGAAACATTGTATTAATTAGTGGAATGATTTAAATTAATTTAAGTGATTAACTAATTGCAATAATTATTTCCATGTCAGAAATGATGCAAAAATGAAGAGTTAAAAGTAATATAAAGAAAATAAGATGAAACAGAGAAAGACAGACAAAGAAAATGAGAAGGTGAATCTGTGAGTAAAGATCTTTAAATCCTCAAAAATTATTCAACAGCCACAAATAAACTTCACAGATCCAAAATGATTTGCAAGAAAGATATGTCATTAAATGTCCAGAATCACAAGCTTAAAAGATCAATTATTATTTGTAAAAAAATAATCAGGTCTCGTTAAATTCCAAGCTCCTCTTTTTCTGTAGTATATAATTCCCTGAAAGGAAAATTAGTCAATAAGAATTAGGAGATGAATAATACAATCTTCTTAATTTAGCCCTTGTTGAAATAGATCAAGCATCTTTAAATATAATTGCATTTATCAGCTCAAATAACCTTAAGTCAATCTAAGTCTCAACTAAAACTTTGATTTCAATTAGCTATATTCTGTAAAAAAAATTAACAGAATACGAAAGAACATGAAAAGAGCTTCAAAATGGCATATTATACATAAAAGTTGGAGTTTGAATGACAAAGCTATGCTCAAATGAAAATCCAGGGACCTATTTGCAAATAAAAAAGTTTTCCATTTAAATAGGTCCTACGAGGGGCTTATTTGTAATTTCTGATAGGCGGAGGGGCCATATGAAAGTTTGCCCAAAAATGGGCATAAATATAGTTTCTAAAACTTCTAGGGAAGCCTCCACAAAATTGCCAAATAATGTGAAATCATGTGACTGGTCTATCTGTGAATCCGAATAGAGGTAGGGTTGTTTGCGCAAAATGCCCCCTATCTTGTGAGAGGCACGTAGGGTGTTAAGGGTTTGGGCGGAGGCTCGCTCGAGCCTACATGTGGCATGCAGTTGTGCTCCGGGTCACCCGAGACTAGGAGGCTTGCGTGGTTCTGATCTGAAGGTTGAGGAGCATCTGGAAGGGGATCAGACGACTCAAGGAAAATTTGATCAGGGGTCTTAGGATCGTGAGATCCGATGTCACCTGTAGCATGCATGAGCTTCACTTCCTCTTTAGCGGAGTTATGTTAAGGTGGTCAGAGCTCATCTTTCTAGTGGTCCAGAGAGAAGCTCAAGGTAAAGAGAGATGTAGCGGGAGGAGATCGGGTTTCTTGCTTCATATATAGGTATGGGCAATGATTGGACTTGAAGCGAATGGACATACATTTGTTAGCAGAAACAAAGGAAAGGGGGCGAGTCTCCAAGTAAGGGTGAGCGATCTGGAGCTAATACTCTGACCTTTGCAAGGACAGAGGTGCAGGAGGCATGGGATGTATAAGGGGAATCAGAGAGGGGAGTAGGAAAAGCGGTGGGGGTGCGACGGTTCCATTTCGATCTGGGACAAAGATTATCTCAATATGGAAACATGATAGGTTGTGTTGCGGGATAAACCAAGTATGAAAGAAGAATAAAAAGAAGACAAGGGGTGAGTGGATACCTGGAGTTCGATGGAGATTGGATGGGGAGATGAATTCCGATGAAGGAAGACAGAAAACACACCTAGGGAGGAGGAGCTAAAAAGAGCTCAATTTTGGTCTTTGCCTACAAGCCCGACAATCAGTGAGGCAGAGACTCGATTGCTCAAGACAGAAGTCAAAGCAGCAACAAGAATTTGGGGGAGTCCCTTGGATCACGCCTGGAGGTAAGAGGATGTCTTCACTTGATGAAGGAGGTCGGAGCGGTCACCTCTATTCGTTGTAGCACTCGAACCTCTCATTCAACTTTTACTAATGGCAGATGGATTATGTAGGAGGGGAGGGATGGAATTTATAGGAGATGGAGGTAACAGATGGAGGAGATATCGACCATTGAAGGTGGTCAAGAGCTCTGAAGGGGAGTGAAGACTATGCTGACGTTACATGCAGAGTGTTGATGAGGGGTGGTGTCTGATCGAATCCAAGGAGGCAAAGGTCGGTAACGACTGAGGAAGAAGTGGGGGTTTAGGGTTTCGACATTGACATGGAGATGCGGGGGATGGAAGCAGTGCTTGAGGAAGTGAGATAATTGGAGGCCGGAGAGAATGAGGAAGGTGAACAACGGAGGAGGCGGAGGATTTGGTGGAGGCTTGGAGGAAGGGGGTGAACGAGTAGATGCCATTGGATCGTCAAGATCTTACGGCTGGGAAGGTGCATGCCCAACGCGCGTGAGGAGTGCACGTGGGGTGCACATGAGGAGCAGGGTGGGGCATGGATTGATCGTTGGCATTGGATCGAGATCGATCCAATGGCCCAAGATGTGTGCGCTTGGTGACAAAATGTGTGGATCGATCAAGGGGCATGGTTAACAAGAATATGAAGTGGACGAATGGTTGATGGCCAAGTTGCATGGGAATGTTGGCCAGAACGTTGACCAAGGAGAAAAATAAAAGAAAATAAGAAATAAAATAGAAGGAAAAGTCAAATAAAAAAGTGTTCAACATGAAAGTTGGTCTCAATGAGATCTACTATTTTCATGAAGGACCAAAAAGCAAATAAAGTCATATGTGCAAAATACATTTTTGCATAGTTATTAATTTGATAATAACCTCTCTATTTTATGTTTTATAATTTTTGTATTTTTATTTAGGTATTAATTGGATAATAATATATTTACAACATTAAGTTAGAACAAAGACAAATATGCATCGTATATATAAGTTCAAACTCTTTTGTTTTCCTTGGATTTTGTGAAATTTATGAATTTTTTTCTTAATGCCATATTAATGAATGGATTAATAAATATAAATGAGAAAGATTTAGATCATAATAGTTGATTTTTGTATATAAAATAATAAGCATAAGCTAGCTAAATATTAGGGTTTATTTATACACATATTTTAACACTAATACACAAATAGTAAAGTTAATTAAGTCAATTTAGAAGGTTTAGTTAGTGATTTAGTAAGGAAACTTTGCTAAGATTCTTATGTAAAGTAGATGAATCATGTGTTCATCAATACCTCAAATCTATGTCCCAATTTCTGTAACTAATTACTGTGAAATTAATTTTTATGTCATTTTTTTCTTTTTTCTTCTTGTTTTGCATTGTACTTTCTTTTTTTGCATTTAATTTCCTTGCATTTCTCTCTCACTATAGTTAATAATAGCATTCTCTCTCTTCGGAGATAACTCAGAGTGATTTTTGGATATAAATTCAAGGACCTACAAAAGAAGACTGAATTTTATGGTGTAAGGAGGTTAACCTGGTACTCTCTTGGGAGAAAAGCCATTTTATGGTGACAGAGGGACATAGTGTTGGGGCACGCCATATCCAAGAAGGGTATGGAGGTTGACCCCGCCAAGGTGAATGTGATCAAGAAACTTGATCCTCCAACCAATGTGAAGTCAATGAGATCTTTCTTAAGGCATGTTGGATTTTATCGGAGATTTATTCAGGATTTTTCAAAGATCGCCAGCCATTGATTGAGCTCTTAGGAAAAGATATAGAGTTCAACGTAGATCACAAGTGTCTAGAGGCTTTTGAGCTTTTAAAAAAGAAGATTTGTGACTCGTCAATCCTACAAGCTCTTGACTGGTCTCTTCCCTTCGAGATCATAGCTGATGCTTCAGATTTTGCTATAGGATCTATGTTAGGACAAATGCGAGATGGGATTCCATATGCTACACACTTGATGAGTGAGATTTTATGCTGGTCAGAAATTATTCCCACAAAAAGCGAAGATAAATTGTCGCCGAGGCAACCCACAAGAAATTACAAGTCAATCAACAATTAACCCACAAATAAATATGACAATGCAAATGAATGTGTGGAGATAAACTTTATTTTATTTAACTCTACAAAATGTGTGTATAGTGCAAGTATGTGGAGTGTCGAACACAGGGAGCAAACTAGATAGATAGGGCAACTGGATGCACAAAATTTATGTTCCTTCTAGTCTATTTATTCTCTTTTTGGAGTGGGTTTGTAATTTTATATTTTTTATGGATTTTAATTTATATATTTATTTATTAGTATTTTATATTTTTATTTTCTTTTTATATTTTTTGATTTTAATTTCTTTTTCTTTTTAATATAAAATATATGAATATATATAATTATATATAATATAGGGTTAGATAATTATGAATACATCAAAAAATAACCAAAAAATAGAAAATCAAATATTTTTGGAGTTTTATATAATTTTTTTACTATTTTCTATTTTTTTAGAGAATTTTACTAATTTTAGGTATTTTTAAAGGCAAAAATATCCCAAAACATGGATTAAATAATTAGGCTGAATGGATTTGAAGATTAAAAATAGCAAAAAGTATCAAGATTTCTCCAAATCAAATTTAATATATAAATAATAATAATACAAAGAATATTCAGAGATAAAAATACATATTTTTGGATTCTTGATTATTTTTATATTTTTTTACTAGATTTTAGAGCTTTTTTATTTTTAGTCTTTTCCATTTTTCTATTTTTAAGGATTTTTGGTCTTAGATTTGTAAAATAATATAATAAATAAAAATATTTTTTTTTGAATTTTTCAAAAAGGTTTCATATTTTTTTGGTAATTTTAAATTCAAATAGGGATAAAAACATGTTATTTTCATTTTTAATAAATAGAGAAAATACCTGAAATGCAAAAATAATTATGCGGCGTGAAAGTAAGTGTTAGAAGGGATCTATCCCTATTTTTTTCATAATTTTTGGTGCATATTTAAAAATCAAAGAATATGCACAACAATTGTTGAACTAACAGGGGCATATTTACAATTAAAAATAAATGAAAGGTTCTTTCTACAAATTACCAAAAATTATTCAACTAATATTTAATATTTATGGATTAAAATGAAATACAAAAGGTTGTGATGGATTCTGCATAAAATGGCCACCTCACGTGGGACTACACGTGAGGTGACTCGCATGGACCAAATAGCTATATGAAATAAAGACGGGGGTTCTATGCAATTTTTATTAAAAAAAGTTTTTCACTAAAAATACAAATTAAGAGACTAATCCTTTCTACCTGGTCGAGAACCCCAGAGATCCCAGATTCTCACAACTCAGGGAGGTGGCAAGAACGGAGAGGTGGTATATAAAATTCTACAAAAAGTGGGGGCTAGTGATGAATCCACGATTCATCGCCTTTATTCTTTTATTTTAGCCTATTTTCCTTAGTTAAACACCTGTAAATACCTACTAACTCCATAAAATTACCATTTTGCATGCATTTGTAAAAATTGTATTTTTAACACTTTTTGTACATAAATAAAAAAATAAAGAAGAAAAGAAAAAGAAAAGGATGTATTTGTGCAATAAATACATACTGACCCGAACCTCGAGAGAAGGTCAAGACTTGACATGATCGACCAGGAATAAAGTAGGGGGAGATAGGGCCGTTTGTCAAAAATCCAAAAAAATATTTTGTAAATATTTTTTCTGTATATTTGTGCAAAACTTACCGTATTTTATTTGTTCATATTTTGACTTCAAATTAATTGTTTTTGTAAATAAAAGTTGTAAATAAAATTGTGTTGTAAATAATAAAAATATTTGTAAAATAAAATAATGTAAATAATGCAAATAATCGTACTCAAAAAAAGCCGTAAAGTGACAATTGAAACACCAATTATGACTCCATACGAGCTCAAATTGAATCAAACCCACTTCCATCATACTCTAAATTAAATTATCTTTCAAATGGCTGTAGTTTCATAATTTTGGAGTTACGGTTAAAAAGTCGGTTTTCTAGGGTGCTTTTTGCAATTTTCCCATATACTTGTTGTACATATTTATGTATATTTATTTTTATATATAATGTATATAATTGTAAATATTGTTTTCATTAAAAATAAAAAATAAAAAATAATAATAAAATTAAAAAAAATCTTTTATAAAAATTATTTTCTTATTTGTACCTATGTATATTGTATTATATGTGTATAATATATGTATACAACTCACTTCCTTTTATAAAAACCACAAAAAAATTAATTATATAACATTAATTAATTTATTTATTTAATTTAATTCCGAATTTCATATTTAATTATTTGATTTAGTAGATTTATGTGAATTAATTGATTTTATATACTTACCATATATATAGGATTTTATTTCATACTTTTAATGACCACCATTAAGGTGACCAATTCATTTTTGGAAATTATTTAATTTATTTATTTTAATTAATTCCGAAATTAATTTTTAATTAATTAATTATTGTATTTATTTAATTATTTTATTTAATTAACCAATAATCACCTTCCTTATTTGTAGATACCTTCCTCTTTTGTTTTTCTTCTCTTTTTAATGGCTCCTCCTCCCTCATTTTTTCTTTGATCAATCTTTGGAGAGAGGAGCCCCATCTCCGAGAGCTATTCGTTGCAGAAGGGTGCCCAGCCTCTAATTCGGTCGGTGACAGCGATTCGATCATTATCGAGACCATAACGGCGTGTCCGATCCCAAGGTGAGATCCGATTTTATTTTCGTTTTTTTGCCTAGACAAACGATAGTTTCAATTTTTGCGTCGATGTAGTGGTTAGAACTTAGAGCCCAACACCACAAAAAAAACCATCATTCTTTGATCCGCGTCCGACATCGATTTTTCATCTCATTTCTGTATCCCTCCATCTTCACTTTCTACCTCGCGCAACCTTCCACCTCTGATCACGCACGGTGACCGGAGTCCCTGGATCTATCTCTCACTACGTCAAGATCCAACCATTTCACATATCCTATTTGTTTATAAACAAATAAGAAAACAAAAAATATTTGGTTGTTTTTCTCTAACCTTTGTTTTGCATGTAAAATAAAAAATAAAAAAAGAAAAGAATTATTTTTATTTCTAATATCTGTTTTGCAGGATCATAAAAAACTAAATAAAAAAATCTCTCTTTGTATTTCTATTTACAGTTGTTGTTAAACAATTAGAAAATGCAAAAATTTTCCCCTTCTAACATTTTATACAATAAAAAATAATAAAAAACAAAAAAATAATAATCGCAGGAGCGGCAGGGTCATCACCCCCGGCCACCCCGCTCGCCAGATCAGCCGTAGGTCAGCGGCCCTCCGCCGCGCAACCGCGGCGCTGCCGTGCGGGCATCCACGTGCCTCGCGCCCACCGGCGCACCGTCCCACCGCCTCCTGTTGTGCCCTTGCAGCAGCCCAGCCGACCTCCAGCGGGTGGCCGCGTCGCCCCGCGCAGAACTCCCGTCGGTTCCCAGATCCACCGCAGGGCTGTGCCCCCACGCGCGCCACCTGTCACCGATCAGTCCTGCCCCCACGCTCTGCCACCTTCCACGTCTGCGCGACGGTGCGGTCCTCCTCCATAGACCTCCTGCGCGTCGAACCGCGCTATCTTTAGCTCCAGCATCGACGGCCGGCGCCCTCTACCGGCCAGCATGCCACACCCATCTCAACCGCGTGATCCACGCCCTCCAGCCTCCAGATTTGCGCCGACCCTGCGAGGCGGGCTAGCCCCCACCCCCACCCCCAATCTCCAACTGCAACCATCGACGCCGCCCCCTCCAGCGGGCCACAATGCCGCCCCGCGTGGCTAACCTCCCCCCACCACGCGACGTCGAGCCACGCCCCCGCGCTCCGCCAGCGTGCCTCCGTGCGCGCGGCCGCAGCGCCGGTGCACCCTCCACCATGATCCCCACGCATCGCAGGCTCCTCCTCGCGTGACTCCTGTAGCAGCTGACGATTCACTAAATACGATGATTAATTCAGGCACGTTGTAGTACGTGTACTTAGCGAGTCAATTAGAACTGAGAGAAGATCTCCGTGAAGAGTGTCTCGGCTTAATTTATATCACGGGCATGTCCGGGGTCGAACTCAGGGAGACAAAGGAACAACTTTGGATTTAATTCGAAAGTTTAGACCTAGATTTCCACGCAATTTTTTTCAATTTTTTAATGCAAAATGAATGTCAAAAACAAGATGGGGTGAATTAAGACACTAAGAAAGATCACAACAAGACCAAATTAATTTTAATGTCAAAATCGGTTCAATTTAGCCAAAATATATTTTTCCTAACGTCCTAATCCAGTGAGGGATACAAAACATAATTTTTTTAGAATTTTATGGGTTAAAATGAAATAATAAAAAATACACACTTTTATGGGTTTTTTCACAAATTTTCACACAAACAGTAAGCAAAAATGATGAAAACTTTAGTAAAATGAAAACATGATGCAAGGATACTACAGTAATTTTTTCGGAATTGTTTGACAAAATATGAATTTTTTTATGGATTTTTTAGTGGAAACAGAGTGACAGCAAGTGAATAATTCCTAATAAATCCATATTTTCAAATTAGGCAGAGAGCAAATTATCTCATATAGATATTTTCATATGGCATTCAGGAGACTTGAAATTTCGCAAAAATGATGTACATGGATTTAATTAAAAATCAAATATGAATTTCACTCTATGATTTATTTCAGGCACAAGACAACTCCACTTTGGATGAAATTTGGACAGTAAGTTAAGCACTTATCAAGACATCATGTTTAAATTTTGTGGAATTTTTAGACAACTGTGAGTTAGTTATCAATTTAAGAGCACATAATGGATAAAATATGAAGAATTTCTATTTAATATTTTTAATTAATTACCCACAACTCACAAAAATACAAATAAATATCCAAATGGTAGATAATTTGTTGCTCAACATCATGGTATTTTTCATTTAATAAAATGATGCAATACTAAAGTCCAAATTAAGATGCAAACATAGGGGTGTCTTTGCAAATAAAGAAACTAAGATTACAGTGCAAATATATACAGGGATTGTTGTGCAATATTAGAAACTATGCAAAACATTTATACAATTTTTACAATAAAAAATAATAAACAAATGACCTTTCTTCTTTACAGAGATGCACGGGATGAACCCAAGGTGCAGGTAGGGCGGCCCGCGCGCAGCCGCACGCGGCCGTGAGGGAGGAGGCACGGAGGAGGGGTGACGACGACCGGTGGGCCTCGCGAGGAGAGGCGGTGCGGCTGCTGGCGGGCGGAGAAGTGCCGTGGGCTGGAGCACTGGCGGAAGGGGATGGCGGCCGGAGATCGGAGGCGTCGGTGGCTGGGCAGTGGCGGAGCAGCGGTGGGTGCTCCCACCGCTGCTGCCATTTAGTTTTTTTTAATTTTTTTTGAATTTCTTTTACTGACATAATAATAATAAGAACTTTTTTTTGTTTAATTAATTTTTTAGTTTTTTTAATCAAGGAATGCAAATGGAGAAGGAGGAGTGATGAAATAAAAATAAGGGAGATGGTGGTGGTGATGATGATGGTAATGTGACGTGATATAAAAAAAAATACAAAAAACAACAACGATGATAAAATGAAGATAAAATTACCTAGGATGGATGGTCTCCTATGATGTGCTCACAAGAGCACGGTCTTCGCTCAAATCGTCGGCGAGCGATGAGCTCGAGCAACGCGCGTATGCGGCTGCGATGTTGGCCAAAAAGCCAACGGATCTCACCAGAGAGAGGGTCGTCATCGCTCAATCGTGGTTGCGTCGATGTCAACGATTCAACTCTGGGAACTAGGCTCTCCTCACATAAAGATGGATCAAGTGCAAATTAAGGAGGATGGAATGTATATAAAGAAGATGAAATGAGAGGTTATTAAGTGGTGGGAGGTTATATTATTTATGGAGTTGAATGGGAGGTTTAAAAAATGGTGGGGATGAATGGAGGTTGGTGGTAAAGAGTTGAATGGTGGTTATTGTAGAGAATGTAAAATAAATAATAAAATAAATAATGTTATAAAGTAGTCTACTTTAATTACAACAAAAATAAAGAAGGAAAAAATAGTGGTGAATTTACAAGTGAATACAAAACACCATGTACAATTCTTTGTTTACTTTTCTAATATGTAATTTTTTATCTTTTTAATAAGAGATATTTACAAAGAAAAAATATAATAAAATACTATAATTAAAATACAATACAATAATGATTTTTTTGGATGTTTATGTAATTGAGAAAGATAAAATAAAAATGAAGAAAGAAATATGCACATAATATACAATGTACATCTAGGTCCCAAAACCCAATTTTTGCAAACGAGCTCTGATTTTAATGAAACCACTTCCATTTGATAGATAATTTTCTAACTTGAACTTTAAAAGTGAGTTTGGTGAATTCGGACGGAGCAGGAATTTGGCTTGGAAGTTGGACTTTACGGTATTTTCTCTTTGGAATCTAGGAATATTTATTTGAGGTGAAATTTATTTTGTATTTTTGTAATTTTATATATATATTTATAAACAAGTTAGAGAAAGAATTATCCAAAAAGGAGTTGAAATAAAATTATTAAAAATACATGAAGTTTTTGGCTATTTACAGGTGAAAAACTCCTTTAATTTGCGGCTTTTTAGTGTTAATTTATTTTATACAATCTAATATACAATAATTAATGTATTTTTTTTACAAGAGTCATTTTGTTAATTTATTGATTTTATGAATATTTTCTGGGATTTTACTCGGAGATTTTGCTAAGATCAAGATATTGAGATGATGAATCGTGGATTCATCACCCCTCTATACTTAAACTTTGCTAGTCCTCGAGCAAATAAAGAATGAATAAGTTGGATTAACCCCTGACTGTGCATGTGAATACAAGACTTGATCCGTTCAAGAACTCTCGGTTTAAGAGATCCTAAAATTCTATGCTGAACCAAGCTCTAGTCAAAAGGTATCCAATTCTCCTAATCATCAGACTCTCTTTGTATACGTATATATAAGGGATATGACTTTAAGTGTGGACTACAGTTATAAGAGTAGAGTCGCAACGTCACCCAAGGTTCCAGTCTAAGGGACTCTCCTAAGAACTCAATCCTCAACACTAGGGAATAAACTATTTCTTGCATCCAATCCACCGTCTCTTTAGTTGTCAGACTTGAAAGTGTAGATGGAAGGCCAGATGATGGAGGGCATAGGATTGTGTCATTTCTTCTCTCCCTCTCATTGGAACAAGGATTCTCTCAAGTTTCTTCTTACTCAACGCATTTTTTTGGTGTTGATCAGTGCGTCCATCAAGAGAAGTTGGAGTCGTCTGCACTTGTTTTCCTGGGAGTACACCGGGGTGTGCCTTTTTTAGTACCTATCGTACCTCTACACCCAGACTTGTAGCATTTACGATGCAGAGCCCTTTTTTGGTGCAAGCCCGACTCCTGGTCCTAATAGCGGTGGTCCAAGTGGACACTTTGAAATGGTTGGGAGCGCTCGCCTTTGGTGGAAGCTCTTTGATATTTGACTTGGTGGAATGAGAGCTTTTCTTTGACATTTCATTTCTTTGTAGTATTTTTGGCTAGCTCCACTGCTTTTACCAAGAGTTGGCGCACACTGATCAATATTTTTTTATTTTATCACACCCTGGCACATAGGTAAATGTCAAGAGATAGTACAAGAACCATGTTCTCATATTGGCTAAAGATGCTGACACTCAGGTTTCATGAAGCCTTCATTGATTTTATCCCATCCTTGAGCATCATCAAATCAAGTCCAAACTCAAATCTTTCATCCCAGTTCCTCAAGTGAAATTTCAACTCATCTCATCATAACTGCAGTCGTGTATGTGAGGTGATGATCATATTTTTAAGGTAGAGACTAAGCATGCAATATAGTACACAAATCTTTCAAACTAGGGAAATGTGAATAATTAAGTCAATGACCCTAATGACTAAGGCTGGTTAACTCAAAATCTCAAGATATCATAAACCAAGTGTTCTTGAACATTACTAGTCTTGTGTTAATATAAAAGTGTTAGGGATTAAACCAACTTATTAGTTAGTGTTTTTTTGTGATTTTTTAGGGAGTTTTTTTAACCAAAGGAAAAGAAGAAAGCTTTTTTTTAGAAAAAGTTTTGCTTTTTTTTCAAAAGTGTTTTTGAAAAAGATAAGTAAATAAGAAAGGACTTTTTTGAAAAAAGTTTTTTTAAAAGCAAAATAAGGGTTTTTTGAAATATTTTTTAAGAGATTTATTATTTTTTTGTTTTTTTGTTTTTTTTGAAAAGTCTTTTTTGTTTACCCACCCCATAATTATTGTATAATATATACAAAAATACGTAAAAGAACGAGCTATGGGTAAAGTATATAGGTAATATATGCACGCCCCCTATACTTAGCATGTGCTATGTCCTCAGAGCACAAGAAGCGAGAAAAAGACATAGCTCATGCTAAGCGTAGGATGGCTAAAATAATAAATAGTATAGAAGTCGATCCGCCCCCTATACTTAGGCTCTAGTCAGCCTAAGTGTAGAAGAAGAGCAAAAAAATAGGGCGGACGAGGTCAAGAGGAGACATGGGTGAGTATATACACATGGCGGGCATCGGTTCCCCCTATACTTAGGCTCTTGGTTAGCATAAGTATAGGAAGGAGTAAGTGTGAGAACCGATGTGATTTGGAGAATATACAAAGAAGGCAGAATGTACAAGAGCAATGAATCTTCTAAGATGCTGAATCTTGATGCTGCATCTTCATGACGAGTGATATGATGTATATGCTCTGTGCTCACTCTGCATGAAGTTGATGACCTCGACATGGACTAACTGCTCTTTCGAATCAACAAAATGCATCAATAGTTGTCCATTCACCACATGAGATTATGCACCATCTCTGAGATCAGCTATCTCTACACTTCCATTCCTGCGCACTTTCTTAACAACAAAGGGACCCGTCCATTTAGATTTGAGCTTCCCATGGAACATCTTCAACCTGGTATTGAACAACCATACCTTTTGTACAGGGACAAAGTCTTTGCACCTAATGTGTAGATCATGCCATCTCTTTACTTTATCCTTATTAATCAAACTGTTGTCATATGCCCTATTTCGGATTTCCATGAGCTCGTTCAAGTTCAAGTCTCGACAAAGCTTCCCTAGGTGACAACTCCAATTAATCTTCTTAATTGCCCATTTGGATTTATGAATCAATTCTGCGGGCAAATGGCATGACTTGCCATAGATCATTCTAAAAGGTGAAGTACCCAATGGTATCTTGTAGGCTGTCCTATAGGCCCACAGAACTTGGTCCAAGAGCTGAGACCAGTTCTTCCTATCAGGACAAACCAACTTCTGCAAAATACTCTTCACAACTCTGTTCGAAACCTCTGCCATGCTGTTGGACTGTGGGTGGTAAGGACTATTAACTCTATACTCAAATCCATAGTCCTTAGCTAAAGATCTCATATCTCAGTTCACAAAGTGGCTACCCCCATCAGATATCAAAACTTTTGGTACCCCGAACCTAGCAATAATATGGTCTCTCACAAACTTGCAGACAGTCTTGTTGTCTGCAGTTCGGGTTGGGATAGCCACCACCCACCTAGATAAATAATCAACCGCCAACAATATGTACTCATGTCCTTGGTTGTTGGGAAAGGGACCCATAAAATCAATGCCCCATGCATCAAAAACATCACAAATAATCATCGGTTGCATGGGCATCTCATCTCTCTGTCCAACTATCCCTCCCATCCTTTGACAGATCGGGCACGACCGTACAAAATCAATAGCATCTCTAAACAGGGTCGGCTAGTACAATCCACATTGAAGTACCTTGTGAGCGGTTCTCTTTCCCGAATGGTGTCCTCCATCCTTGAGTGAATGACAATATGTGAGGACACTCTGGTACTCCTCCTGAGGAATACACCTTCTCCAAATACAATACGGTCCTTCAAAGAAAAGGAAAGGATCGTCCCAGTGGTATCTCCTTGAATCCGACTTCAGTCGGTCAATGCTGCTCCTAGTCCAACCATGGGGAACCTGCTTGGAGACAAGATAGTTCACCATGTTGGCATACCACAGGAGTGAGTCAATAACACATATTGACTCATCTGGGAAGATCTCTCTAATCCACTCATAATCAGGAGAATCTTTAAGTTCAATCCGAGAAAGGTGATCAGCCACAACATTCTTCACTCCAGGTTTATCTTTTATCTCCAAATCAAATTCCTGGAGGAGTAAAATCCACCTAAGAAGACGCGCCTTCGCGTCCTTCTTTTCCATTAAGTATCGAATGGTTGTATGATCAGTATAAATTGTCACCTTAGAGCCCAAAATATATGATCTGAACTTCTTGAGGGCCCATACTACCGTGAGCATTTCCTTTCCCGTCACTGTATAGTTTTTCTGTGTAGGATCTAATACTTTACTCGCATAGTGAATCGCAAATGGAATCCCCTCTCGTTGTTGTCCTAACACAGCTCCTATAGCAAAATCTGAAGCGTCACTCATGATCTCAAAGGGGAGAGACCAGCCAGGAGCTTGTAAGATAGGCGAGGCACAAATCTTCCTCTTCAAGAGCTCAAAGGCCTCCAGACACCTATGATCTACAACGAACTCTGTGTCTTTCCCTAAGAGCTCAGTCAGTGGGCGGGCGATCTTTGAAAAATCCTGAATGAATCTCCTATAGAATCCGACATGCCCTAAGAATGACCGCACTGACTTCACGTTGGTAGGTGGATCGAGTTTTTTGATCACCTCCACCTTGGCAGGGTCAACTTCCATTCTCCTTTTGGAGATGACATGCCCCAACACTATACCCTCCGTCACCATAAAGTGACTCTTCTCCCAGGAGAGTACCAGATTCACCTCTCTACACCTCGTGAGGACTCGGTCCAAGTGCACTAGACATGTATCAAAAGAATCACCATGGACCGAGAAGTCATCCATGAACACTTCCAGGAAATCTCCCGCCATCTCGACAAATATGGCTATCATGCACTGCTGAAATGTGCCTGGGGCATTGCAGAGCCCGAATGGCATGCGCCTAAAAGCATAAGTGCCGAATGGACATGTGAATGTAGTTTTCTCCTGGTCCTCAAAGGCTATGGCCACCTGGTTGTAGCCTGAGTACCCGTCAAGAAAACAGAAGAACTCTTTCCCTGTGAGTCTCTCCAAGATCTGATCAATAAAAGGCAAGGGAAAGTGATCTTTCTTGGTCGCGGCATTCAAGCGCCTGTAGTCGACACAGACGTGCCATGACGTGGGTACTCGTGTCGCGATCTCTACCCCCTCCTCGTTGGTGACCATCTGAATTCCCGACTTCTTCGGGACAACATGAAGTGGGGCCACCCACTTGGAGTCAGAAATAGGGTATATAAAACCCTGCTTTGCACCATTTCTCAATTTCTTTCTTCACCACTTCCCGAAGATTGGGGTTAAGTCTCCTTTAGAACTCATGAGAAGGTCTCACATTATCCTCAGTAAAAATGTGGTGCGAGAAGAGAGCAGGGTTGATGCCAACGAGATCCGACACTGTCCAGCCTATTGCTTTGCGGTTCCTCTCTAAGACCTCTAACAACCTAGACTCCTGTTCTAAAGTCAAGTATGAGCTAATGATGACAGGATATCTCTCTTTGGGTCCCGCAAGAAAGGCGTACTTGAGTATAGGAGGGAGTGATTTCAGCTCTGGCAATGTGGTATCATCAATCAAATCTGGCTGAACTGAATCTGAATCTGGTTCTGTGCTGCATGAAGGTGGGCTAAGCTGAGTAGTACTCGCCACCAACTGAGAATTATGGGGAGTCGGATCGCCAAAGAAATGCGGTAGTTCGGCCAAAGCCGCGTCCGACTCATCATCTATGTCCCATGATCGTTCCGAAGGGGATGGAACTGACAGATCCAGATGGATCTCTATGTCATCATGGGGATTGGTAGATGCATCTCTCACAAGATCAGACAACACCTGGCAAACTGCATCATCCACTATGCCTTTTCCAGATGAAAGGGACTCGCTCTGTCCTGAAGGAATCTGTCCCCAAATCCCAATTGTGCTAATCATACTGCAATCTGCTTTCGGAGATGGGTACTGTGTACTACTCTCTGAATCGGGTCGCTGACACTTGGTTTGCCTCATCTCAAGGTTCACCTCTCCGCCTGGAGAACGGAACTTCATCATTCCCGTACCATAATCGAAAGTTGCGCATGCGGTCCTAAGGAAGGGCCTCCTAAGAATGATCTAAGATTCTCTCCAATGATTGGGGGTCTCCATGTCCAAGACTGTGAAGTCCACCTGATAGTTCTGCCCCTCAATCGAGATAACTATGTTCTTCACTTCTCCCTTAGGTCTCTTCACTGAACGATCTGCGAATTGGAGTAAAGCTCTAGATTTACGAAGTGGTCCCAACTCCAATTTTTGATATAATGATAAGGGAAGTAAGTTGATCGAAGAACCGTTATCTAAGAGTGTGCGTGCAAACGCAATGTCGTCAATACGACTCTCCACATAGTGAGCACCCATGTCTCTCTTTTTCTTTGGCAAAGTCTGATTCGTGAGACAACAGGTTGTGGCTACTGATAAGGCATGTGTCTTTATATTTCAGATATCTTTCTTCCTGCTAACCCTTGTAGGTGTGCATCTCACCTTAAGGTATTTTTGGAATGCAGGATGGTTAGCCACATATTCATCAAATGGCACCTTTACAATGATGTTATCTTTACAAAACTATGCCATATCGGGGTCATCTTTCTGAATTTTTTTGATGCACTTTCCTGCCGTAAGAGCACGGGGGAAAGGGATTGAAGCTAGGGAAACAGAGGATGAAGAGTCTGAATCATGAACTGAAATATCATTCTTGGCATTAACTGAAACAGATTTCTTTATACATGAATCATTTTGATGCAACATGGAATCAAAATCTAAACTATCTACAACAGGTTGTGGAATAGATGCTGAAGTGGTATCCACCACAACCGGAGATGCAAGGTCCTCCGTAGAATCAGAAGTGTATCCATGCTGCCGATGCTGATACGTGCTCTCCTCCTTCTCTCGGCTCCCTGAGTAGAAATCCTCGAATGGTGCTGATGGGGCTCCCGAATATGATGCCTCTCCTCCTCGTCCTCTGAAGACTCCTCAGGTAGAGCTCCAGAGATGCCCCTCCTCGTGTCCCTCGCCCGGTCAGGTACGGTCATGGTCCTTCCGCTCCTGAGTGACATGTGGTTAGCCTCGTACGAAAGAATCTCATGTTCAGATCTAGGAGATGCTAAATAGTATACCTGACCAAAGTGCTGTTGAGAACTAGATCGGTTCGGGCTATTGGGATTAGCCTGAACTTGGGCTGGGATAGAGGTAGAGGGTGCAGTCTGCTCGTCTCGCCATCTGGACAGGCGGTTGACATCTACCCGTAAGTCATGAATCTAATTCTTGTAGGAACGTAGCTCGTCAAGTATCTGCTACTGTATATCCACGTGACTAGACAAAGAAGGGAGTGGATAAGACTAGGAAGAAGAATGGGAAGACTGGCCCTGCTGGCCAGTGTACTACCTCTGTTGTTGCTGCTGGGGATGCGGGCCTTGCTGGCATGCCTGATAATGGCCCTGTCAGCCATACTACCGGTACTGTTGCCGCTGCTGCTCGGGTGGCTGGAATCCAGGGCTCTACTGTGAAGGAGGTGGTGCGGAGGTGAATGCGGTGTTGTGAAAGGTCGGGGGATGCTGATAGGTCTATTGGTCTCCCGTACTTCCCTACCTGGTAGGGTCCTGAGTATATCATATCCCATTCACCTCCCAAACTGGTGGAGGCTCCTCTTGGACTGTCTCTGCTAATGGAGATGGCTGCTGGAAAGATTGGGTGTAGGATTGGTCCTGCTCCCATGGTTGGGTTTGCCCTGACACCAACTGCTCCTGAACATGGTGAACTCGGTATACGGGAGTAGAGGGTGCAGTCACGGCATGTATCTTTATCTTAGATACCCTATCAGTCAACTCCTCCATTTGTTTTGGGATCTTGGAGACGCTCTGAACTAATTCATCAATTCTCCTGTCAATCCTCTCAACTACAGTAAGCTTGCCAGCAAGAAGTCCCATGCTAGGGATCACATCCTGAGAGAGATCGACCACAGCTGACTTTCCCCCTCCATATGAGAGTGAACTGGGGGAAGGTGTATAGGCCTTGCTGGCCAACTGTGAGTGGCTAGTTTCATCCATCTGCTCGAATACCCTCCAGACGGTATCCTCTCCTCGTGATTTATAGCTGCCTCCACAGGCAGCGCTCACTAAGTCCTGCATCTCAGGGTTGAGACCAGTAAAGAACGACTGGGCCAAGATGTTGTCATCTAATCCATGACAGGGACACTTCTGCAGGATGTCCTTGAATCTTTCCCAAGCATCACAGAAGGTTTCATGGGGTAACTGGGAAAAACTCGTAATTTGCGTTCTCATCATGTTAGTTCTACTTAACGGGTAGAACTTGTTTAGGAATAGGTCCTTGAACTGGGCATAAGTGGTGATGATGATTTCAAGATTCTTCACCCAGTAATCGGCTTTTTCACCCAAGCCAAATGGAAGGGCTTTGAGCCTAATATAATCCTGGCTAACATTATTATGTTTGAGGTTAGCACACATGAGCTCAAAGTCCCTTAGGAATGCATATGGCTCCTCAGACGCGTTCCCATCAAAGTGTGGCAGCAGGTTCAGAAAATGCATCTTCAACTCAAAATCAACAGTGGGTTCGGTCGGACTCAGGTAGTTCCGAATTTGATATTGTCTGAAGTTATATGCCGCATCCATTGGTGGTTCGACCCCAACATTTAACTATCCTAACTTAGCTCTCAGTAATATGGATTTACGTCTTTCTTCTTTGGAGGCATTTTACTTGTGTCTTCTTTATGGCATGAATCAACAAGGTGTTCTTGATTAGAAGAGGATTTATGAATCAAGATATTCTCACCAAGGCGAAGGTTTTCCTCGATGAGGTGGGAAGAGAGAAAGGGAATGGTGTGAGAGTAACCATCCCGAGAGTGGGTGATCCTGGGCTCAAGAGGGTCATGAGTCTAGGTTGGTACAAGTTGCGCATAGACCTGTGAAGACATACTTCTTGAAGGGTTCAACGAGAGATTCACAAAGTCCGAATAAATATCCCCCCAATCAGTCATCTTCGATGTCAAAAGAACCGATTAGAACATGATATTCAATGAGGCACTAGTTCTACGGTGCACGTAAATATGCGGAGTAGACTCACACAATACAAACACAATCCAAACCCTCAATTTCACCAACTCAACACGTGATGGCCATAAAGGTTCGGCCGAATTATCTGGTCAATTTTAATTGGTGAGAATACAATCTTGGAAAGATTAACGAACTGTTAGGTGCCCGTATTTTCCTACAGACTGGCCCGGTTCTTACAACTAGTTTGACCTACTTTCAGCTAATATAAGAGTAAGTACAGACCGTATAAATACGGCTACCCGTTCCTTGAGGACTAAGGCGTCCTCTAAACCTCCCACTCTGCTAAGGAAGTCTGGACCGTTTACTGGCTACCCGTATTCCTCAATGAAAAGTAGCTAATCGCCTAAAAAGAAAGAACCAGTAGTAAGTAAGAAATCTAGGCTTGGCTCTATCCTAGGGGTGTCTCTCTCTCACTTGCAAGTAAAACAAACAGTGAGGGCTTTATGCACCCGAGAACAAGGGTTCTTTTTATTCCAATTATTTAATCGACCTGCTCAATTCAGTCCCAATTTTAGAGTTAGGTTATCACTTAAAATTTATATGAACACACAAGCACGTCTATCGTTCAGTCCCAATTTCCTTTTGACCTTAAGTTCCTAGGAAGAATACAAGCAAGCAGCAAAGCGGTTTTTCAGGGGCGTAGAAGAATATATCGACGATTCCACCACATGATAATAGGCCACAGCGACTTATAGAACCGCCAAAAAAACAGATATTTCAGGATTCACAGCTTCCACAGCTCCAACTACTTCTCTATATAGCCGTCCGCTTCCTCGGGCCCAACAGGCTGGCATGGCATCAATGTCTAGATATAATGGAAGGAAAGGGGGGCTCATTGGTCTGTCGTCCTCCTCATTATAGTCCTCCTAGAATCCAACGCATTTTCGCAATTTCTTCCTCTCCTTCTCTCACTTCGAATTCCTATATTCTTAGACGGGCCCTCTGGATCCTCTATGCATTTGAGGGGTTGGCGAACGGGGGTTCTTCCTCGGATCGCTTGGATCCCGTTTTGCATCTGTCTTCTCCGTTTTGCTTGCTACTACTATGGATTCCTGGAAGTCCGGTCAGACCTTCCTGTATCTGTCGATTGGATCTGGGTGGTGGAAAGTCACCCCGATAGAAGGTCACACTGATCAGCCAGCCTGAGGTCGATACCTCGCTTCCCCTCTTGGCTCAAGATGATGAGTGGTAGGGGCTTCAGAGCTATGGAAAAGCTATGCCGTCTTCGCTTACGGCTCGTTCTTTCTACCTACTCCGTCCCTATCATCATAGATCAAGTTGCCAAGACGAGTTCTGATCTTCTTTCTTTACCAGAAGTCAGAGAAGATTCGCGAAAGAAGAAAGTCAGAACCGAAGGATGAAGCTGATCTAGCCTTTTCCGATACACAGTGTGTGAGTCCGTCCTATGAAATCCAGGAGGCCGGCCATAAAGAAATCGGTTAGATCTATAGGTAGCTACGTGACCTCTGCCTATACTAGACGGGAGTCCCAGGTGCGAAGATGAAAGATCTTCAGTAGTAGAAGTTCCATCAGTCCCACCATCGGGCATTCCCGCCTATCCCAATTCAGAAGGGCTTTCATAATCCATCACTAAACTACCCGACCTTTGTTTTCGTCAGTCCTCAGTCAACTGAAACAATAAGTATAGTAAGGCTCGCAAACTCTCGCGATATTGGCATCGACCTCTAAGCTTAGTCAAGCACCTCACCCCAGCCTCCGTCCGACAGAGGATCGGACCTCATCAGTTGCTACCTGGTTCTTTCTTCTTTATGAGACAGTCTCACCCACGAAAGTTCAAAAGCAGCTTTCATAGCCCTTTCATAAATCAACCACATTCCCAAACAAGCAGAGCTCATCTACAGGAAGTGCTTAGCAGGTCCACGCACCTTTTTCTTTTTTCAAGGAGTCCACGCACCTTTCGCTTATCACAGAATCCATAGTCGTACCGTGGGGGATGTAGACTACCCTACCATACTTTTTTCTACCGCTATTATATATCAGGGGGCCTGTTTATTTCTTTCTCTTTATGAAGCAGAGGGAAACTTTGAGATCACATTCTATCCGCCCTTAAGTGGTATTACCAGCCATTCTGGAGGAGCAGTTGATTTAGCAATTTTTAGTCTTCATCTATCAGGTGTTTCATCCATTTTAGGTTCTATCAATTTTATAACAACTATCTTCAACATGCGTGGACCTGGAATGACCCCACTAAGAGTTGATGCTGGTAGGTTGACCAGATTGGAATGCCGGACTGAGAAGAGGATATATAATCAGAAATTTGTATACAATCCACGAGGTCTAATGTGCTGTAGTCAAGCCCTGGTGCCAGGCGGGTTTCGAGTCTCTTTCGTCGAGGAAAGTAGAGTGAGTTTCAGTAGTAGACTATGGAACTGAACCTCGCAGCTTTGCTTCTCTATCAGTTTACCTCTCTGTTCTCACTTCTATACCCTCGGCTGATGATGAAAAGGAAGCATCTGGCTCGCTTCGCACCATCAGCGGTGTTTAATTAAGATAATAGTCCCCTATTTCGTTTACGACGAGTCACAAGGTAGGCATATTGTTCCACTTTAGGTAAGTAGAGAAGTCAAGCACGGGATAGGTGTTGAGCTTTCTAATAGGTCAAAAAGGGTCAGCTGATAACCATCAGAAAAGAGATAAGGGATAGGGAAGGCTAGCCAAATGAGGAGAAATCCATGAACCAGATCCGAAAGTCCCAGAAGCAAAAATGACGTCAAAGTGACTGAAAACCGCTTCTTAGAAAGCTTTCATCGAAAGCTGCTCTAATATATAAGTTTCATCGTTTAAGTATTCCGCAATTGCCTTAGCCGCCAGCCCCCCTTTAAGCCATTTTAATATCTACTAATATCAAGAAATTCTATAAAAAAGTTGACTGAGCTCACCTGTATGACTGAGCTTGGCTCCTACACCTATCGCGATAGCCTAGTCCCACTCGGACCTTCTACACTTGACTCATAGCTTATACCATATGATAAAGAAAGCTGCTTGATGAGAGATGAGATGGGTATGTCATGCCTACTTTCTCTCTTTTCCCTAATATATAGTAGTAGGTAAACAAGACCCCCCTGCTTCTACCTCTACTCTGACTCTGCTTTTTTCCACTTCTTCTCACAGGGCTACCTCTCACACAGAGGCTAAAAAAGTGGCCGGGACACCCGAACTAGTAGTATAGACCCGAACAGGCACAAGCTGAGTCAAGAATTCCGAGAGAGAAGGTTTGCTTTGCTTGACTACTTTATCAATTATACTCAAAGTCATTCACTGCCTCATAGCTGAAACATGCTTTGTACTCAACCCGATGATCCGCCACAAAGATCTCACTTTCCACTTGCGACAGTTCTTCGAGGTCAAACCTTCCGCAATTTGATATTGAACAAGAGGGGAATCAGAAATCAGAATGCAAATGAGAAACTATGATGCATGCTCAGTAGAAGGTATACTTACAGTGAATCCCAGCACTCTCCATGCGTTATGCAAAACTGAATTTGTAAATATTACACTAAATGCATGCAGATCGAGAAAACCGCACCTAAACAATATACTATTAGCGGGGAAAAATTGATTTGATTTTGAGCTAAGTAGTACGCGTTTATGTGCATCTAATTATGAATCTTATAAGATATGTGAATCTTCTAAGATATGTGTGGCCTAAATTACGATGGGCACAAATAAATTTGATGCTATACTATCGTGTGCCTAATCCTTAAGTTCGCCACTCAAGTCGAGCCCCACCCTCACCGGAGAGTGAAACAGGTCTCGACACACCACAAAGAATGTCCAAGTCTTTTTTACGCGCGCGAGCTCTCAAACAAAAGCCGCTATAAAGAAGAAAACTACCTAAATAGTTACAACAAAATAATTACAAGAATTTACAAAATTTCTCTCAAAAATAAATTGCTTTTCCTCGCTCTTCAGCAGTCGGCGCGCGTCGCATCCTTCGACCTCCGATGCACTCCAAGTCCACCGTGCCCTCGCAAGGAAAATAAACTTTATATTAGAGAGATAAACAACAAAATATTTACAAAAATGAGAACAAAAATAATTGCAAAAAAGATGGAATAAATACAAGTGGATCGGGGGGCAGACTACCCGAGTAAGTGAAATCTAAATCCAAATTTTTAAATTAGTCCCTAAGCCGTTTGCTTCCCTGGCAATAACGCCATCTGACAATTCGCTAAATACGATGATTAATTCGAGCACGTTGTAGTACGTGTACTTAGCGAGTCGATCAGAATTGAGAGAAGATCCCTGTGAATAGTGTCTCGTCTTAATTTATATCCTGGACAAGTCCGGGGTCGAACTCAGGGAGTCAAATGAACAACTTCGGGTTTAATTCGAAAGTTTAGTTCTAGATTTTCACGCGGTTTTTTTTAGATTTTTTTAATGCAAAATGAATGTCAAAAATAAGATGTGGTTGAATTAAAACACTAAGAAAGCTCACAACAAGACCAAATTAATTTTAATGTTAAAATAGATTCAATTTAGGTTAAATATATTTTTTCTAAAGTTCTAATCCGGTGAGGGATACAAAACACATTTTTTTGGAATTTTATGGGTTAAAATGCAATAATGAAAAATGCACACTTTTATGGGTTTTTTTAAAAAATTTCACACAAACAGTAAGCAAAAATGATGAAAATTTTATTGGAATGAAAACATGATGCAAGGATACTACGGTAATTTTTTTGGAATTGTTTGACAAAATATGAATTTTTTTATGGATTTTTTAGTGGAAACAGAGTGACAGTAAGTAAATAATTCCTAATAAATCCACCTTTTCAAATTAGGCAGAGAGCAAATTATTTCATATAGATATTTTCATATGGCATTCAGGAGACTTGAAATTTCACAAAAATGATGTATGTGGATTTAATTAAAAATCAAATATGAATTTCACTCTATGATTTATTTCAGGCACAAGACAACTCAACTTTGGATGAAATTTGGATAGTAAGTTACGCACTTATCAAGACATCATGTCTAATTTTTATGGAATTTTTAGACCAACTATGAGTTAGTTATCAATTTAAGAGCACAGAATGGGTAAAATATGAAGAATTTTAGTTAAATATTTTTATTTAATTACCCACAACTCACAAAAATACAAATAAATATTCAAATGGTAGATAATTTATTGCTCAATCATGGCATTTTTCATTTAATAAAATGATGCAATACTGAAGTCCAAATTAAGATGCAAACACAGGGGTGTCTTTGTAAATAAAGAAACTAAGATTGCAGTGCAAATATATACAGGGACTATTATGCAATATTAGAAACTATACAAAACATTTATACAGTTTTACAATAAAATATTAATAAACAAATGACATTTCTTCTTCACAGAGATGCACGGGATGAACCCAAGGTGCAGGCGGGGCGGCCCGCGCGCAGCCGCACGCGGCCGTGAGGGAGGAGGCATGGAGGAGGGGTGACGGCGGCCGACGGGCCTCGCGAGGAGAGGTGGTGCGGCTGCTGGCGGGCGGAGAGGCATCGCGGGCTGGAGCATTGGCGAAAGGGAACGGCGGCCGGAGATTGGAGGCGTCGGTGGTTGGGCGGCGGCGGCGGCGGTGGAGCCGCTGGCGTGCGACCGTGCTTGGGGGCCGGTGGCTGGGTGGTGGCGACAGCGTCGCTTAGAGGGAAGTGGACGGCGGTGGTGGGTGCTCCCATCGCTGCTGCTGTTTAGTTTTTTTAATTTTTTTGAATTTTTTTACTATTGTAATAATAAAAAGAACTTTTTTATTTTAATTAATTTTTCTATATTTTTTTAATCAAGGATTGCAAATGGAGAAGGAGGAGTGATGAAATAAAAATAAGGGAGATGATGGTGGTGATGATGATGGTAATGTGACGTGATATATAAAAAAATGCAAAAAAAAAACAACAACGATGATAAAATGAAGATAAAATTACCTCGGATGGACGGTCACCTATGATGTGCTCACAAGAGCACGGTCTTCGCTCGAATTGCCGGTGAGCGATGAGCTCGATTAACGTGCATATGCAGCTGCGATGTTGGCCAAAAAGCCAATGGATCTCACCGAAGAGAGGGCCGTCGTCGCTCAACCGCGATTGCGTCGCTGTCACCGACTCAACTCTGGGAACTAGGCTCTCCTCACATAAAGATGGATAAAGTGCAAATTTAAGAGGATGGGATGTATATAAAGAAGATGAAATGAGAGGTTATTAAGTGGTGGGAGGTTATATGTTTAATGGAGTTGAATGGGAGGATTAAAAAATGGTGGGGTTGAATGGAGGTTGGTGGTAAAGAGTTGAATGGTGGTTATTGTAGTGAATGTAAATTAAATAATAAAATAAATAATGATATAAAGTAGGCTACTTTAAATACAACATAAATAAAGAAGGAAAAAATAGTGGTGAATTTACAAGTGAATACAAAATACCGTGTACAATTTTTTTGTTTACTTTTCTAACATGTAATTTTTTATCTTTTAATAAGAGATATTTACAAAAAAATATAATAAAATACTATAATTAAAATACAATACAACAATGATTTTTTTGGATTTTTATGTAATTGAGAAAGATAAAATAAAAATGAAGAAAGAAATATACGCATAGTATACAATGTACATCTAGGTCCCAAAATCCAACTTTTGCAAACGAGCTCCAATTTTAATGAGACCACTTCCGTTGGATAGATAATTTTCTATTTTGAACTTTAAAAGTAAGTTTGGTGAATCGGAGTTCATACGGAGTGGGAATATGGCTTGGAAGTTGGACTTTACGGTATTTTCTCTTTGGAATCTAGGAGCATTTATTAGAGGTGAAATTTATTTTATATTTTTGTATTTTTATATATATTTTTATAAACAAGTTAGAGAAAGAATTAGCCAAAAAGAAGTTGAAATAAAATTTTTAAAATACATGAAGTTTTGAGCTATTTACAGGTGAAAAACTCCTTTCATTTGAGGCTTTTTAGTGTTAATTTATTTTATACAATCTAATATACAATAATTAATATATTTTATTTACAAGAGTCATTTTGTTAATTTATTGATTTTACTCGGGAATTTTTCTAAGATCAAGATATTGAGATGATGAATCGTGGATTCATCAACGGCATCCTCCCTTGAGCGGCGGCGGCGGCTGCCCAATCTCCCCCTTTTCCCTCTTGTGATTTGGATGAAGAACAGTAACCCTAAGGGGCTTGGTTATAAAATTGAAAATTTTACATAAACACCCCTGGAAGTTTCATAAATTGCAACGACGCCTCTGCCAAAGCCTTTCACTGGGTATATTGCACTTTATACTCTACTTTCATTTCTTATTATCTTTTTATGTAAAAATATTGAATAATTGCATTTAAGTCATGTTTTCCAAAACAATAGTTTGCATGATCTTTTGACTGATAAAAATACTTTTATTGTCAGAAAAATTCTCAGAAAAATTGTATGTGCCTCTGCTATGTGTTATATCATCGCATAAAATTTTCATAGTATTTTATATTTATTTAATATTTTTAAAAAAAAATCAAAAACAATAACTTTTTTCTGTCCAGACTTTGAAAATTCATAAAAATTCGAAAACTTGTTTAAAAATTCAAAAAAAATACTATAGGTGTATTTAGGTGTGTTTTAATTTCTGACTAATTTTTTGTGAATTTTCCATTTATAAAAACCCAAAAAAGTGCAAAATACAAACAATTAAAAAAATCGTAGAAAATTGTAGAAAAATTCCAAAATTCTGATTTAAGTTTCTAATTGTATATATTTCTTTCTATTTTCTTTTAAAAATAAATTTCAGGATTTTTGAGCAGTTAAAGGATTTTTAACTTGCAAAATACTCCTAATTGTGTACATTTTGTTTATTTTCCACTGTTTGATTTTAAAAAAATTCAAAAACATAAGAAAAAGTTGAAAAATTACCAAAAATATTTTAAAATATATAAAATACAAAACATTTCCTTTTTAATTTTCTGAATATTTTTTTATCATTTTGAAAAATCCAAAAAGAGTGTGTGTGTGTGTGTCTTGTTTATCACTTGTGCATATTGTTCTTAATTTTTAAATTAAAAAAATAAAAAATCGAAAAACCACTAAAAATCATTTCTGAAAATTGACTGCATAGTTTTTTTTAAAATTGTGCTCCTTGTGTTCGACCCTGGTCGCTATACCAGGTAAAAAGAATAGTGAAAGCCGCTTACATTTGTTTTCATTGATTTATCTTCTATTTAAGTGGTTTAAACATTTTTCCGTTGACCGGTTCGAGTGGTTGAGAACAACGACTTTGGCATATTTGTGATTTATTTTCCCTCTCTTGATTGCATTATTTTCGTGTCTTCAGAATGACGCCGTTACCAGGGAGCACGGCTTTGTAGTCATTTTTCTATTTTGTCTTTCTATATAATAATTATTTTCTGACCTTCTCTCTTTGATTTTTGTGTGAGGTACTGCTTGGACGACTTAGAATTCACTTTTTGAGGACCCGCACAGGAAGAAGAGCAGGGCGGAGAAGAAGAATTTTTTTTGAGAGAGAACAATAAATTTTGTAATAATTTAGGACTTTGGACTTGTGAACTTGGACTATTTTCTCGGGGTCTGTTTCGCCAAGTGCCGGTGTACTTGGGGGACCTCACCGATGTTTTTCCGTGTTTTCTTGATTTAACCGCCATAACTTGCTAGTTGATTCTTGTGGTTTTAGCCCCAAGACGTAGAAATTTTGATTGATTGTGACGTAAATTTCTAAGGCCCAACACCTAATAGATTATCTGTTCCTATAGAGCATTTGGACCTTACTAAAAATAAAAACTAAAATGTTCTTCACGATCAATAGAAGCTGCTCGTTTAAGACCGATTTCCACGTGCATCATATAGTTAGTTTACATTCTGTATTTAATTTCTGTGCGGATCATATTGCATGTAGAGTGCCGGAGTAAGGTACGCATTTTCTATCTCTGCATGCATCATCGTTTTTGACCGTGCATTGGCTTTTTCGACTTTCTCCCCCTATTTATTGGATGCAAATCAATCAAAGAGGAAATCGGAAAGCTCGGTAGGAATTATCTTTGAAAAAATTCAAAAGAAAATAGAAAATCAAAAATTAAAAAAAATTGGGACTGCTAATTGAACTTGACCATTAAAATCAAACGTAATTGATTCATATCATTGTTTTGGGAGAGCAATCCCCTCATTGTTTGCGCTCTTACTCGCTCGAGTACACACTAAGGAGTAGTGCCCAAATCCTATTCAAGCCTCCTAAGTCTCATAGTCACACTAAGGAGTACACACTAAGATGATTGTACAACTTTCGTTTATCACCTAACTCTTAAAATTGAAAAGATAAAGACCGAACTCTCATAGTCAGATTTGTGTTGAGTTAGTGAATTGGGGGTTTGCATTCCGTATTGAATGTCTTTGATGTGAGTCGGTTACAATCATCTTCCTGAATCATTAGCAATCACCTTTCCTCCCTCCCTTCTATCTCTCGCTCTCTCTTCCACAATCTCTCACCCTCTCTCTTCTTTCCCACCTTCTATCTATCTCTCTTTATACTCTCCCACCCTCCCTCCCTTCATTTACCTCTCATCACGATGGGTTGCTTTCCATTCCAGCCGGATTCTGCGGCTTCATATCTTCATGCCCATCACTCTCGCCCACTCTCTTGGGAGGTCGGAACCCCGTCCGATTTCCCATCTTCTCCCTACCCACCTTCTTTCCCGGGACATGCTGTGAGTGACACTCGAAGAGTTCAGATTGACCAAATACGATACACGGGTGTTCACCTTGCTGAGGTGAGAGTGCATCCCATAGGAGATCAAATGGGGCAGTGGCAAGCTTTAGATGACTTTAATCCTGAGATGATGGATGAGTACACCGATCAAGAAGCACACTCCGCTTCTACACTGAGCCCCTTCATTTGGATTTAGAGTTCGTTAATATTCTGCCAAAATTCTTTGGGGAAGTGTACGAGGAACCATATTTGCATATTGATGAGTTTGAGGATATTTGTGGATCACGATCGTATTCGGATATCACTTCTGAGGACATGATGTTGATTACCTTCCCATTTACACTTCAGAGTAGAGCCAAGAGTTGGCACAGACGATTGGGAAGGAAGATTACTACATGGGGAGATTTACGATCGTTATTTTTGCAAAATTTTTACCCCCATCGTAGAGCAGAGATGATGCGGTCGTGTATTCGTGATTTTTCAGTCAACCCCCAGAAGCCATTGATAGATTCATGGTTGAGGTTACGAGAATTTTTTAGGCGATTTCCTGATCATGGATTTTCGATGACTGACCTTATCCATATCGCCATGAGGGGGAGGACCGCAAAGCAGATTGCATATGCCATTTCTTCGTGTGGTGGTTCACACCACAGTCCTGACCTGGATTTAGTTGAGATCATCTTGGATACACTTTCTGATCTTACATATACACGAGATGATTTATTTGGGACAACACATGAGGGAGAGATGACAACAGTTGAGTGTGTGACGCATCATTCTGATTCAAACATCACACACCGATCAGAGGATATGGATGCTGATACTTTTCATATGATGGATGTATTACCTATTGTTGTGAGTTCCCAGAGCCGGACATTGGTTGAGGACCAAATGGATTTACAGTCAGATTTTGAGCTAGTCCCGCTCTTTCACGTAGAAGATTCTTCGATTCTAGATCTGCTATAGGATCCCAAGAGATAGAGGAGGAACCCACATCTCAGCCATCCTCTGAATCATTCCAGTTTCCATACATAGTTTATTCAGTGTCTATTCGTCAAAATATTTTCTCAGATTCAGAGATATATTTGGATTCATCTCAGCATAAAGAGCTTCTTGAGGGACCGATTTTTGATTCGGCAGACCATGCTAATCCCATATTTGAGCCATGTATCCTCCCATTTGATGAGGATGATACATTTTTGGAGGACATGACATTTGAAAGCATTGATCCCTAATTTCCTGATGATTCGGCATTACTCCCCGAGGGTTATCTGCGGGAGGATGCCATGGACCATATGTACTCAGTTTCACTTTCTGGGAGTGCATCCGATCTGTCGGATCACGAGACCGAGTATTTTGATATTTCTGATAATGAGTTTGATGTTTCTCTCCTCGACGACCCTCACGAGGATGACCCGATCTTTGAGGTATTCGATCATTTCACTGATTTGTCTACATTCCATACATCGGATATCAACCTTTCTAGTGAGTCTCCTGATCATGACCTTCCGTACCTTTTTGAGACTATGATTGACGGGGAGGATTCCTTGATAGATCCTTCCTTCTCCACGTTTGACTTCTTCGGCTCTGTCCTTTAACTCCATGAAGATCTTGAGCCGTCGATTTATTTTGTGCTACCGGAGCCCGACTTCATCTGCCCATATCTTTACCCGGTAGCAAACACCCGCCTGACTGTTTATTTGAGTGTTATATTTTACTCTGTTGACCTCGTTGTTGTTCTCCCACCGAGGCTGCAACGACAGTATGGTATTCGCCTGACAGATGCCGTCCTGAACCTTGACACAGCGTTATCCTAATATTTGCGCCCAGCTAGGGGCGTAAACTCTAGCGCTTGTTGAGAGGCACCTCAACATTGATCGACTCACATCTGTATAGACCATCTGTCCATGTCATACATTCTTTTTGTCTTACACCCCATCTCCATCTCATGATCATGTTATACTTAGGGTGTACTTACCCTAAGTATAGGGGGTGTCAGACTTGTGATTATTCGTTGATTCTTTGAACCTCTGTTTTGTTGCCTATACTTAGGGATATTTTACCCTAAGTATAGGGGAGGTAGACTCTGTATATCTATCTCATCGGTTTTCTCCTTGTGTACAATATTCAATACTTAGGATTACTCGATCTAAGTATAGGGGGATCACTGATTCCTATTGTTTATATTCTTTTATTCGTCGTTGTAGCATAGTATTCTTTTCACTTCCCAATACTTAGCACGAGTTATGCCTTTCTTTACAGCTCTTTGATCACTATGAGGACATAGTTCGAGCTAAGTATAGGGGGTGTCGTATATATTGTATATATACTTTAGCCATAACTCGTACTTTCATATCTTTAATATGGCTAAAATATTATGTAAATACTTTTAAAAAAACTAACTAATAAAAAGATGCAGATATTTCCTCAAAATTCTTTTGTATATACTGATTAATAAATCAGGTTAAAATATTTTGTAAAATATTTTGAAAGTAGTTTGAAAATCTATTTGAAAAATCTTTTGAAAAATATTTGAAAAATATTTGAAAAATATTTTCAACCTTTGTAAAAATATTGTGGTTTGTAAAAATTTTTCTTTTTGTGTGAAATAAAATTATTTTGTAAAAACTATTTGCAATGTTTGGAAAAATGGTTGAAAAATTATCTTGAAAATATGTATATACTGTTTGAAAAATGTTTGCAAAAGGGTTTCAAATGTGTGTAAATGTTTGTAAAATTGTTTTGAAAAATTATTTTGGACTATAGTTTTCAAAATTCTTTGTAAAATTATTTTCAAATAAATTTGAGGAATATATGCATCACAAAAATAAAAAAATGAATAAAAAATAAAAAAATCTTGTATATACTTGTATATATTACTAACTATTTGTATTAAAAAAACTTTTTGCATGTACATCATTTTTCAAAAATCCATAAAAATTTCAAAATTTTGAAAATTATTTCACAAATAGATTTTGTTTTCTTTTCCTTGCAATTGCATTTGCACGATCATTTTTCAGGATGATTTTGACATTTAGACTAAGTCTGGAATAAATTTGAAGAATGGAGCTTAGTTGGACCTTAATGCACTTAATTTCAGAGGAACCTTATAAGATTTGGAGTTAAGACTTTTCATGTCCTAGTGACTTAATTCTTTAAGTCCATGAGACTATGTTCACATGTCATCTTGATAAGTCTAAGTAGAATATTTAACAACACACGCATGATTCTTTCAGACCGTGTCTTACCTTGGACAATGCACTTTACACGTAGCTCTTCATGGATGAGGTAGTGAGGGAGCAGAATCTTTTGGCTTGGGGCAGCACACGAGGGTAGTACATCTAGGCGGAACCTCTCGTCCTCCTCTAGGGAGGGAAGTGCATCTCAACCTGGTTTGGTGATATTGAGGTCTAAAGACAAGATGATGTGGGGTTGCAATAATGCATCAAAAGAGGGATAGTCTACTGGCTCAAGAGGGAAAACCCCTTATGTACATGCTGCACCTTGTATATATTGTCAAAAAAAAAGAAAAAAAAGAACAAAAATGCAAAATCTCCAAAAGTGGACAGGCCTGATAGAAAAATAAAATGCATGTTGGAGTGTATATACAAAAAAAGAATAAGAGCTTCAAAGTCATACATTTGTGAGCTTGCAGTGGGTGACATGGCTACACTGGTCATGCATCCAAGGATAGGTAACTGCACTGGTTACCGTCTATTCTTTTCTCCATCCCCTCTTCTTAAGATGATTGTACTTGAACTTAGAAGGGAATATCCCCGCTCCTTGAGGAAAGACTTGCCAGACCGGGGGATTAGAGTTACCTTGTTGAGAGAGGTTGTTTCTTTTCTACTTTTGAGATGAGGAGCTATATTTCACTTACGCGTACAAGTAAGAATTCATAGTCATAAGAATTTGTGTATATAGACTTGTTCTGATCTGATAGTTGAGGAGACCTGAATAGGAGTCTTATGGAACTTAGAGGCTGTTAAGTTTTAATTATGTTTCCCATTAAGGTTCCGACACACTACTAATCCAAAGGTCTGACAGGGCTCCAGACTACATTTTTATGAAGATAAGTTTAAAAGTCAACATTGTTCTAACTTCTTTCCTTTTTCTTTTCTTTATTTTTGTTTTCACTTATTTTTCGAATAAATGTTTGCTAAGGGACTAGCAAAGGTAAAATATACGGGAATGATGAATCCACGATTCATCGCCTTTATTCTTTTATTTTAGCCTCTTTTCCTTAGTTAAACATCTGTAAATACCTACTAATTTCATAAAATTACCATTTTGCATGTATTTGTTAAAATTGCATTTTTAACACTTTTTGTGCATAAATAAAAGAATAAAGAAGAAAAAAATAAAAGGATGTATTTGTGCAATAAATACAGACTGACCCGTGCACAAATACAGACTGACCCGAACCCCAAGAGAAGGTCAAGACTTGACCTGATCGACCGGGAATAAAGTAGGGGAGATAGGGTTGTTTGTCAAAAATCCAAAAAAAATATTTTGTAAATATTTTTTCTGTATATTTGTGCAAAACTTACCATATTTTATTTGTTCATAATTTGACCTCAAATTAATTATTTTTGTAAATAAAAGTTGTAAATAAAATTGTGTTGTAAATAAAAATATTTGTAAAATAAAATATTGTACATAATGCAAATAATCGCACCTAGAAAAAGCCATAAAGTGACAATTGAAACACCAATTCCGGCTCCATACGAGCTCAAATTGAACTAAACTCACTTCCATCATACTCTAAATTAAATTATCTTTCAAATGGTTGTAGTTTCATAATTTTTGGAGTTACGGTTAAAAAGTCAGTTTTCTGGGGTGTTTTGTGCAATTTTCCCATATACTTGTTGTACATATTTATGTATATTTATTTTTATATATAATGTATATAATTGTAAATATTATTTTCATTAAAAATAAAAATTTTAAAAATAATAATAACATAAAAAATCTTCTATAAAAATTATTTCCTTATTTGTACCTATGTATATTGTATTATATGTGTATAATATATGTATACAACTAACTTCTTTTTATAAAAACCACCAAAAAATTAATTATCTAACATTTATTTATTTATTTATTTCCGAATTTCATATGTAATTATTTGATTTAGTGGATTTATGTGAATTAATTGATTTTATATACTTACCGTATATATAGGATTTTATTTCATACCTTTAATGACCACCATTAAGGTGGCCAATTCATTTTTGGAAATTATTTAATTTATTTTAATTAATTTCGAAATTCATTTTTAATTAATTAATTATTTTATTTATTTAATTATTTTATTTAATTAACCAATAATCACCTTACTTATTTGTAGATACCTTCCTCTTTTATTTTTCTTCTCTTTTTAATGGGTTCCTCCTCCCTCATTTCTTCTTTAATCAATCTTTGGAGAGAGGAGCCCGATCTCCGAGAGCTATTTGTTGCAGAAGGGTGCCCAACCTCCAATTTGGTCGGTGACAGCGATTCGATCATCGTCGAGGCCATAATGGTGTGTCCGATCCCAAGGTGAGATCTGATTTTATTTTCGTCTTTTTGCCTAGATAAACCATAGTTTCAATTTTTGCGTAGATGTAGTGGTTAGAACTTAGAACCCAACACCACAAAAAATTCCATCACTCTTTGATCCACGTCCGGCATCGATTTTTCATCTCATTTCCGTATCCCTCCATCTTCACTTTCTACCTCGCGCAACCTTCCACCTCCGATCACGCACGGTGACCGGAGTCCCTGGATCTATCTCTCACTACGTCAAGATCCGACCATTTCACATATCCTATTTGTTTATAAATAAATAAGAAAACAAAAAATTTATTTGGTTGTTTTTCTCTAACCTTTGTTTTGCAGGTAAAATAAAAAATAAAAAAGGAAAAAATTATTTTTATTTCTAACATCTGTTTTGCAGGATCATAAAAAAACTAAATAAAAATACTCTCTTTGTATTTCTGTTTACAGTTGCTGTTAAACAATTAAAAAATACAAATTGTTTTCCCCTTCTAACATTTCCTGCAGTAAAAAATAATAAAAATAATAAATAATAATAATAATCGCAGGAGCGGCTGGGTCATCACCCCGACCGCCCCGCTCGCTAGATCAGCCGCAGGTCGGCGACCCTCCGCCGTGCAACCACGACGCTGCCGTGCGGGCATCCGCCCGCCTCGCGCCCGCCGGTGCACCGTCCCACCACCTCGTACTGCGCCCTTGCAGCAGCCCAGCCGACCTCCAGCGGGCGGTTGCGCCGCCCCGCGCGCAGGCAACCGCCTCGAGCAGGACTCCCGTCGGTTCCCAAATCTGCCGTAGGGCTGCGCCCCCGTGTGCGCCACCTGTCACCGATCAGTCCTGCCCTCGCGCACTGCCACCTTCCAGGTTCGTGCGGCGGCGCGGTCCTCATCCATCGACCTCCCGCGCGTCGAACCGCGCCATCTCCAGCTCCAGCGTCGACGGCTGGCGCCCTCTGCCGGCCAGGCACTCCGCGCCCATCTCAGCCTCGTGACCCATGCCCTCCAGCCTCCAGATTTGCACCGACCCCGTGAGGCAGGCTAGCCCCCCCGATCTCCAACTACAACCATCGACGTCGCCCCCTCCAGCGGGCCGCGGCGCCGCCCCATGCGACTAACCGCCCCCCACCGTGCGACGTCGAGCCACGCCCCCGTGCTCCGCCAGCACGCCTCTGTGCGCGCGGCCGCAGCGCCGGTGCACCCTCCACCGTGATCCCCACGCATCGTGGGCTCCTCCTCGCGCGACTCCTATAGCGGCATCCACCCTTGAGAGGCGACGGCGGCCGCCCAATCTCCCCCTTTTCCCTCGTGTGATTTGGACGCCCTAAGGGGCTTGGTTATAAAATTGGAAAATTTGCATAAACACCCCTGGAAGTTTCATAAATTGCAACGACGCCCCTGCTAAAGCCTCTCACTAGATAAATTGCACTTTATACTCTACTTTCATTTCTTATTATCTTTTTATGTAAAAATATTGAATAATTGCATTTAAGTATTGTTTTCCAGAACAATAGTTTGCATGCTCTTTTGATTGATATAAATACTTTTATTGTCTGAAAAATTCTCATAAAAATTGTGTGTGCTCCTGCTATGTGCTATATCATCGCATGAAATTTTCATAGCATTTTGTGTTTATTTGATATTTTAAAAAATCAAAAATAGTAACTTTTTGTCTATCCAGACTTTGAAAATTCATAAAAATTCAAAAACTTGTCTAAAAATTTAAAAAAATAACGTAGGTGTATTTATGTGTGTTTAAATTTCTGACTAATTTTTGTGAATTTTCCATTTATAAAAACCCAAAAAGTGCAAAATACGAAAAATCTTAAAAAAAACGTAGAAAATTGTAGAAAAATCCAAAAATTCTGATTTAAGTTTCTAATTGTAAACATTTCTTTCTATTTTCTTTTAAAAATAAATTTCAAGATTTTTGAGCAGTTAAAGGATTTTTGACTTGCAAAATATTCCTGACTGTGTACATTTAATTTATTTTCCACTGTTTGATTTTAAAAAAAATCAAAAACATCAGAAAAAGCTGAAAAAAATACCAAAACTATTTTAAAATATATAAAATACAAAAACATTTCCTTTTTAATTTTTGAATATTTTTTTGATCATTTTGAAAAATACAAAAGTGTGTGTGTGTGTGTGTGTGTCTTGTTTATCACTTGTGCATATTGTTCTTAATTTTTAAAAATAAAAAAAATAAAAAAATCAAAAAACCACTAAAAATCATTTTTGAAAATTGACTGCTTAATTTTTTAAATCGTGCTCCTTGTGTTCGACCCTGGTCGCTATACCAGGTAAAAAGAATAGCAAAGCCACTTACATTCATTTTCATTGATTTATTTTCTATTTAAGTGGTTTAAACATTTTTCCGTTGACCGATTCGAGTGTTTGAGAACAACGACTTTGGCATATTTGTGATTTATTTTCCCTCTCTCGACTGCATGATTTTCGTGTCTTTAGCTAGATTTGCAAATTACACCCTACTACATGTGGCTGGATGGTCGAGATTACTTCACTTATCCACATGCCAGGACCCCAATGATCGATACCGGTTCGCACAGCTATGGCTTGGATGAGATCGCCCCACGGATCTGACAGTGGAGGAGTGGGGCTAATCTGACAACTCTAATCAAAACTGGGGTGCGAGCGTGATCGGACGGCACTGAGATACCCTGCAAGAACATGGAAGAACTTTTATGTAGGGTTGCTCCGATCATGCCTATATTCTTCCCACAATCTCCAAATCCACCGTTGAAGTGCTCTTGTCGCTCCTGGAATTTATCCGCAACGGATGGAGGCTTCAAATGTGTCCGGGCTCCACCGATGGGGGCCTGGAGCTCGTTGCAACTTGGAGGTCTTTCCTTATTGAAGATGCTCCTCGAATAGAGCCTCCAAGACGTTCAAAAGCACGCAATGACACAACGAAACAAAGGAGTAGGTTCCTGGACTTTTATTTGTTGGTTTCAGAGAGAGAAGGAGTGGGGCAAAGATGCTGGGGCGAGAGGCGTCAAAGCAGCATCGAAGCTTTGATCCAAGGTAAATCGAATGTGGCTGGTGGTGCAAGAAAGCAGAGAAATGGAAGGGTAAGGTGGAGAGGTGGTTGGAAAGGCGAATCAAGGTCAGAAACGGGTGGAAACGGTGGGAACGATGGTGGCTGGAGCTCGAGAGGTCCGGTAAAGGCTAAATCCTAATCTAGACCAAGATAGTAATTAAAACACGAAACTAAATACATAAAACAAAACCTAAGGGTTAAATCTACCTAAAGAGCTAGTAAAGTTGACCTCAAATGGTAGGAAGCCATGAGATGGGACCTCGATGGCGAGCTTCGCCGGAGCCAAAAGCTATGTTGCAAAAGGGTATGTGAGTGTGTTGTCACCTTGCTCGAGCCATAGGGCACAATATGAGGTGCTGAAGTGGAAGAAAAGGAACCAGAAATCAAAGAATAGGAGGTGGTGCTTATGTACAGGGATGGAGATAGGGAGAGGTTCGAGGGAGGATCACATGTGTGTTGCTGCGATTCAACCCTAAGCAAGGGGTCGGTGATTCACATATGAACAAGGGTCAACCCCTATGAAGGATGTATAGCCCTCGATCGACGTATCGAGGGGAGAAAAACAAGAATGGGAGGGGAGTATGCGGTTCTGACAGGGCTAGGACCTAGGGATAAGAGTTGACCGAGTTCAATTCTTCACCCATTTTGGTTTGTCCAAGTGGACCAACCAGAAAAAAAAGGCAGGCCCAAAATTATTATAAAACAAATAATAAATAGTAAATGAATTAATTAATTTTAAGTTATAAAATAAAAAATATTCACTATTTCCTGTAGTATTTTATCATGTTTCTATTTATTTTTATGAGTTCATTTATTGTAGGTTATTTTTTATGGTTTTATTTATAGGTATATTTACCTATATTATGCCTATTTTTTATTTTGTATTTTTGATTTTATTATTTTATTTTTTTTAATTTATTTATTTATAACTAATTTAAATATACATAAATATATTTTTATTATATTTTTATGATGTATTTTGTACACTTAAATAATAGAGGTATATATTATATATGTATATGCATTGCATTTATTTAGTTTTGTATATTATTTTATTTTAATATATTTTAATTGTTTTATTATATTATAAATATGTACATATATTATGAATAATATTTACAAAATTATAAAAATATAAAATTATAAAAATTATAAAGAATAAATAAAATGAATATTTTATTCAGGTATATTATACAATAGGGGTCCAAAACCCAACTTTTGCGTGTTAACTCCAAATTGAATGAAACCACCTTCATTAAATAGCTTATTACAAGTTATATATAATTAAATGATTTTGGTACATTTTGAGTTCATATGGAGAAGATATGGTTATGAGAAGTTTGGGTTTTGGAATTTTATTCTGAGTATAAAAAGTACATTGTGTCTTATTTTTGTGTGAAACTAATTTTGTATTTTTTGTGTATTTTTATCTACAACTTCTATGTATAAAGTTTTTTGTTTAAGATATAAATAATAAAAAATAAAATAGGTCCCAAAAATGAATTATTGAAGACTAAAAGAATAGGATTTTTGTTGAGTTATTGGCCCTTATCTTCCTCTACTTTATTCCTCGTCGACGAAGTCAATTCTTGACTTAGTCTTGGTGTTTAGGGTCATAAAATACCTTTGGTATTTTATTTCTTTTCTTTTCTTTATTCTATAATTTTGGCATTAAAAACACTACTTTATATAATGCTAATTTGTACAAAATAATGATATTTACATGCATTTAGCTAGGATTGTAAGGCCAAAATAATAGAATAAAGGCGATGAAATGGAGATTCATCACCCCCTCCCATACTTATCTTTGCTAGTCCCCAGCAAACACTTATGTAATAAGTGCGCAAAATAAAAATAAAGAAAAGAAAGAGAATTATTTTTAAACTTGTCTTCACAAAATCAAAGCTTGGAGCTTAAGTTGAACAGTTGGATTTTAGGTGTGATCGGAACCTTATTGGGAATCAGATTTGAAACACAACCTTTGAGAATCACGAAATCATGCTCAATTCTCCTCAATAGCCAGGTGAGAACAAATCAACTCATATGCAAACCCTTATGACTATGAATCTATCTTGGAAGTGTGTGATATGTAGATCTCCTCGGTTGAAGCGGTAAAAGTCAGTCTTTCTGATCTTTTGCTCTTCAAGTGTCCATCATCGGAGCAAATTTGGCAAGAGGTAGGAGAACCTTGGATTTCAACTGGAGATGTTGTCGATTTTTGGAGGTCGGTGAGGTCGGTAGGGGGCAACTCAACAATGACTGCACTTCACCCTTTGCGGTTCTATGGGCAATTTGGAGAGGAAGAAATGACCTCATTTTCAAAAACCAAACTCATTGTGCCTCATTTCATCATTTCGGGTCCTCCAGATAGTGTACTACTCCACATTTTTAAGTAATATATTACACATGAGGTGAATCCCAACTCGAGATGTCACACTTGCATTATTAAAAAAATGGTAGCATAGTCTGCGTAGTACACACACATTCAGCGGGTGGGTGCGACTATGGGGCACTACAATGCTCATAACCTACGACCAAAATGCGACTATACAGTCGTCATAAGTCCATTTACAACCCCATTTATACAAGTGCATGCCTTTCAACTACATGTAGTAACATTTCCTCATTTCGATCACATTGGTAGTACAATACGAGCACAAAATGACTACAACTGTACTCATAATACAGTAGATTTCTGGTAGTGTATTCTTCCCCCAAATTGGTTCTCTCCATACTTATTCCATGGAGAGGCATGAGGAAGGGAGACACCCCATTGGCTAGTCATGGAGCTATGAAGCTTCGCTGTGAGGAAGCGGAGCACCACCACAAGGGGAAGGTGCTACAACCCTCAGACAATTGACCACATGCATGGATCAAAGGGACGCATTTTGGTAATGGGTCATCAACCTTCTCCCTTTCAAAAAATCTTTTCTTGAGATCATGGAGACTGTTGTTTTCGGGATTGAATATCTGATTTTGATCTTGCTCTCAGATTCCCTCATGTTATTGGTATAACATGCGTTTTCTTATTAAATTACTGCCTTCTGAATCAATCTCGCTGCTGGATGATTTCTCTGATTGATGATTTCTCGATTGATGGTGTGAAGGATATGAAGGCATCGTATAATACGACATGTATTTTTTTTTGGTTGGGGGATAATATCATCACGTGGAGATGGGATCAAGGCTTCATAATTAATATATAAGCTTTTGATAACTTTTCGTTAATGGAGTGGAAGTCATGATCTTTGTTATCAAAACATTAGATTGTGGTTGATATTAGACCCATGTTATTGTATGGTGTTATTTCATGACACCAAGGCGTAGATAGCTCTGGCTAAGATAATAAAAGCTCTGAATGTACGATCGTGTGCGTCCCTACAAGATTGTTCAAATAACTAACATGCATACAGTTGAAGATGTAGTTGTTGATAGTGACGTAATATAAGATCTTAGCATGAATTTGTAACTATAGGTCATGCCATAAAAATGTGCGTAATTCAAGTAACAAATATATCGTTCTCAACATTTTCTAGCGGTATATATGATTACAGTTTAAAATATCGGACCCACTATTTAGGCTTGGCAAATTACTCAATTGCAAATGCTTTGAGTTTATATTTAGTGTGTGTACATACATATATATACTCATGCAGAGGTTATGCTGTTTAGACTTGATGGTTTCTGTTAGTTGAAATGCCTTGGTTAATGAACTTTCTTAAGTTAGTTTTCTTCATTGCCTTCGGGGAATTTATTATCCAGTTGTACTAAATACTGGCTTCCGTAGGCTTTTTAGTTTGATTTTCGTTGTATTGTCATGTGAGGACTTGGTATATTAGCCATTTCGGTGCCTTAAGGGTAAAATTTTAAGTGTCCACGTGTTGGGGATATGTGGTGCAATCAAGTCAACCAGGATTATCCCTCTAAAATTGTCCTGCAGCAAAGATGGCACAACAAGAATATATGTTCCCCACACGGGAACTCAATAGCAACAATGATAGCAACCACAAGCAACCACAACAAGCAACCACAGGAGACACGGATTTTTACGTGGAAACCCTTACTCAATGTGAGCAAGGGAAAAATCACGGGGCAAGACCGGCAACGATTTCACTACAATTAAAATGGAGCCAAATGTTCTTCCCGGTTTTGTTGCCCACAAAATCAAGGTACAAACCACGAGCACAATAGGTAGTTCTTCACCAAGTAACTAAATACCCTAGGTATCTAACAATACCAAACAACATACTCAAAACAAGGAGATGGAGTATCTTCCCTTGTGGGCTCCCGGATGGAGACCCAAACTTGGCTTCGGCTCCCTTGAGATCGTCCGCAACGACCTACACGATGCTCCTCTCGAGCACACCCAAAGCCACTGCCCTCCAAGCTGAAACCGATGCTTCCTCTAGCTCCAAGATGCAGCTCTATCTCTCTCCCGCTCGAGCTCCCAAGCACGCACGGAGGAAGACGAAGAGGGGGTCCCAAGACCCTTGCTGCTGCTGCTGGAAAGGGAGAGGAGAACGCCCAAAGCTAGGGTTTCATTCTCGGTTTGAGAATGGGGTGGTAGTGCTGGAACGAAATGGGTGCATCTTCCCTGTCGTGAATCCCTGGAATGGGAAGCAATGGGGCTCCCACTTGCTGGGAATATTTCAGTGATACCCCTTCCAAAGGGGTAAATTGTTACTGCCCCCAAGTTGGGGCTGGACAATTGCAAGAAAAACCCAACAACCTCCCCCTCCAGTCCCAACGGGGAGTTGTTGTCATGGTGATGGAGATCAAGAAGAGATGACACCGCTCAGCTCTCTACAGAGCTGAAGCTTGTCACGAGTGACTGCCTTGGTCAACATGTCTGAGGGGTTCTCATATGTATGTATCTTCTTCAACACAAGCTGCTTCTGATCAATTGCATCCCTCAGCCAATTGTATCTCACATTAATTTGTTTTGTCCGAGCATGGTGCATCTTACTCTTGCTCAAGTCTATAGCGCTATGGCTATCACAAAACACAACCAGCTCATTGTTATTCAATCCAAACTCACCAAGAAAGCGTTGTAGCCACAACACTTTTTCCCAGCCTCTGTTGCTGCAATGTATTCTGCATCGGTAGTCGAGAAAGCAACACATTTCTGTAGCTTGGATTGCCATGATATGGTTCCCCCTGCAAAAGTGAAAATGTAGCCTGAGGTGGACTTTCTCTGGTCCATGTCACCTGCCATATCTGCATCAGTGAAGCCACGAAGTTTGGGATCCGACTTCCCAAAAGCAAGACACATACTTGAGGTCCCTCTCAAGTATCTCAAGATCCACTTCACTGCCTCCCAATGGTCCTTCCCTGGATTGGACATGAACCTGCTCACCACACCTACTGCATGGGCTATGTCGGGTCTAGTGCAAACCATTGCATACATGAGGCTCCCAATTGCTGATTGGTATGGGATCTTGGCCATCTCTGTCTTCTCCTCAGAAGTAGAAGGACATGACTCTTTGGTTAGCTTGAAATGAGAGGCTAAGGGTGTACTGACAGGCTTTGCATTCTTCATGTTGAACCGCTCCAACACGCGTTCAACATAGCCCTCCTATGACAACCACAACATGCGCTTCTTCCTGTCCCTTGTAATCTGCATCCCAAGGATGTGACTTGCCTTGCCCAAATCTTTCATCTCAAACTCTTTGGAGAGTTCCCTCTTGAGCTTTGCAATCAGGTTGAAATCAAGACCTACAATCAACATGTCATCCACATATATCAAAAGAATGACGAACCTGTCATTGGAAAGACGACGAACATATACACACGAATCGACTGTTGTCCTCTTGAAGCCCTGCTTTCCCATGAAAGCATCAAACTTCAAGTACCATTGTCTCGGGGCTTGCTTCAAGCCATAAAGACTCTTTCTCAACCTGCAAACCATGTGCTCTTTCCCATTCTCTTGAAATCCCTGTGGCTGCTTCATGTAGATCTCTTCCTTCAAATCACCGTGAAGAAACGTTGTCTTCACATCCATCTGCTCCAGCTCAAGGTCCATGCTAGCAACAAGTCCTAGCACCATTCTCATTGAGTTCATCTTCACCACTGGGGAGAAGATCTCATCATAATCCACTCCTTCCTTCTGGCTGAATCCTTTCACTACCAACCTGGCCTTGTACTTCACATGATTTCCATTGTCATCTGTCTTCAGCTTGTAAACCCACTTGTTCTTCAAGGCTCTCTTCCCTTTAGGAAGCTCAACAAGATCATAAGTGTGGTTTTTCTTGAGAGATAACATCTCTTCATTCATTGCATTGCGCCAATGATCCTTGTCCTTATGCATCTGTGCCTCCTACAAGGTGTATGGCTCACCTGCATCTGTGAGCATCACGTACCTGGAAGTGGAGTAACGGGATGATGACTGGCGTGTCCTCTCAGATCTCCTAACCTGAGGTTCTGCTGCATCTGCATGTGGATGAGGTTGCTCCCCCTGCCCTAGGTCCCCTGAACCTGCATCAACGGGGTCTGCTCCTGGCTCATGCTGCTCTAGTTGCCCATCCTCTCCACCTGTACCATGTACTGGAGAGGGCTCTGTGTCCTCATCACTGTCATCATCCATGGAGATCTCATCTCCATCACCACTCTCAGTGGTGTCCTCAGCCAATGTCTGGTTCTCATAAAAGATCACATCCATGTGCCTGGTGACTGTCTTCTTCCTTGGATCCCAAAGACGGTATCCAAACTCCTGATCTCCGTAGCCAAGAAAAATACAAGGCATCGTCTTGTCATCTAACTTCTTCCGCTGCTCTTTTAGTATCAATGCATAAGCCTTGCATCCAAACACCCTCAAATGAGCATATGAGGGGCCTTTCACTGTCCAAACACGCTCTGGAATCTGAAAACCCAAAAGAACTGATGGAGATCGGTTTACCAAGTAACAAGCGGTGCGAACCACCTCAGCCCAAAAGGTCTTGGGCAACTTCGTTGTCTTCAGCATACAGCGAACTCTCTCAATAATGGTCATATTATCCTCTCAGCTAGACCATTGTGCTGGGGTGTGCCTGGCTCTGTCCTCTCATGCCTGATGCCGTGCTCTGCACAATAGCCCTGAAAGCTATGAAAGGTGTACTCTCCCCCATTGTCTGTACGTAGACACTTCAACAATTTTCCTGTCTCACGCTCAACCATGGCATGGAACTTCTTGAAGCAATAAAACACTTGATCCTTCGATCTCAGCACATACACCCATACCTTCCTAGATGCATCATCAATGAAGGTGAAAAATTTCTGTTGCCTCCCAAAGAGGCTGTGTCCATGGGACCAGAAACGTCAGAATGGACCAACTGTAGAAGGTCTCCCTTCACCTTGGATCTGGCTCTGTAAGGCGCACTTCTACTCTTCCCTACCTCCCATGCATCACAAGGAGACAAAATGATGTCATTGTGGTAGGGGATCAACTCTCTCTTGCTCAAAAGCAGCAAGCCCTTCCGACTCATGTGCCCAAGCCGACGGTGCCACAAATCTAAATTATCTGCCTCACTAGCATGCAAACTGCCATCCATGACCTTCACTCTAGTCATGTAGAGCGTGTGACGCAAACTACTTATAGCCATGATGAGAGAACCCTTGCTAATCTTGCATCTGCTGTCGCAGAACTTCAGATGGTAGCCTTCACTATCTAGTTGTGAGCCAGATATAAGGCTAAGCCGCACATCATGAACATGCCTCACATTCTGGAGTGTCATTGAGCACCCAACATCCGTATGGATTGAGATGGTGCCCATGCCAATGATCTTAGAGTAACTTTCGTTACCCATCAAGACTCTCCCATAATCACCCCTAGTGTAGGTGGTGAAGAACTCCCTGTGTGGAGTTACATGATATGAAGCGGTCGTGTCAACAACCCACTCCAAATCGCTCCCTGCGTGCAAGCACTGGTCCTGGATGGCGAGGATCACCTCATCTACACTTTCATCTGCCACAACTGTAGCTACATTTCCATCTTCATTTTTCTGGTTCTTCTTAGCTTCGGCTTGTTCTCTCTTCCAAATCCTGCAATCTCTCTTCCAATGACCGAGCTTCTGGCAATGGTGACACTTTCCTCTGCCCTTGGACTTGTCTCTAGATTTCTGCCTCTCCTGTGATGCTCCTCTGCTACTGGATCTTCCTCTCCTCTCAACTGCATACACATGTGAAGAGGAGGATGCCTCTCCCGAAGAGGGACGTCTAATCTCCTCATTGAGGAGACTGCCCTTGACCATAGCCATGGTCAACTTGCTATCCTTCGCAGAGTTGCTCACGGTGACAACTAAGGTCTCCCAACTATCCGGCAATGAACCCAATAAGAGAAGTGCCTGCAACTCGTCATCAAGTACCAACCCCATTGAAGTCAACTGGTTGATAATGCTTTGGTAATCATTCAGATGCTCTGCCACTTTGCATCCATCCTTGTATTTCAAATTCACAAGCTTTCTAATCAAGAAAGCCTTGTTGGTTGCAGTCTTCTGGTTGTAGAGCTCGGACAGCTTGTTCCACAGCTCCTTCGCATTCGTCTCTTCAGCCACGTGATGGAACACGGACATGTCAAGCCACTTCCGAATGGTACCAAGGGCCTTTCGGTTCAACTTTGTCCACTCTCCTGCAGACATATTCTCTGGCTTGGCGCTCTCTCCCTCCACTGGATCGTGGAGGTCCTTGCAATACAAGATGTCTTCCATATTCGCCTTCCAAATCTGTCAGTTGCTACTTGTGAGCTTGATCATTGTGCCTTCATCATCTTTGCCCATTGCTCAACCAGAGCTCTGACACCACTTGTTGGGGATATGTGGTGCAATCAAGTCAATCAGGATTATCCCTCTAAAACTGTCCTGCAGCAAAGATGGCACAACAAGAATATATGTTCCCCACATGGGAACTCAATAGCAACAATGATAGCAACCACAAGCAACCACAACAAGCAACCATACGGGACATGGATTTTTACGTGGAAACCCTTGCTCAATGTGAGCAAGGGAAAAACCACGGGGCAAGACCGGCAACGATTTCACTACGGTCAAAATGGAGCCAAATGTTCTTCCCGGTTTTGTTGCCCACAAAACCGAGGTACAAACCACGAGCACAATAGGTAGTTCTTCACCAAGTAACTAACTACCCTAGGTATCTAACAATACCAAACAACATGCTCAAAACAAGGAGATGGAGTATCTTCCCTTGTGGGCTCCCGGATGGAGACCCAAACTTGGCTTCGGCTCCCTTGAGGTCGTCCGCAACGACCTACAAGATGCTCCTCTCGAGCACACCCAAAGCCACTGCCCTCCAAGCTGAAATCGATGCTTCCTCTAGCTCCAAGATGCAGCTCTATCTCTCTCCCGCTCGGGCTCCCAAGAACGCACGGAGGAAGACGAAGAGGGGGTCCCAAGACCCTTGCTGCTGCTGCTGGAAAGGGAGAGGAGAACGCCCAAAGCTAGGGCTTCGTTCTCGATTTGAGAATGGGGCGGTAGTGCTGGAACGAAATGGGTGCATCTCCCCTGTCGTGAATCCCTGGATTGGGAAGCAATGGGGCTCCCACTTGCTGGAAATATTTCAGTGATACCCCTGCCAAAGGGATAAATTGTTACTGCCCCCAAGTTGGGGCTGGACAATTGCAAGAAAAACCCAACAACCTCCCCCTCCAGTCCCAACGGGGAGTTGTTGTCATGGTGATGGAGATCAAGAAGAGATGACACCGCTCAGCTCTCTACAGAGCTGAAGCTTGTCACGAGTGACAGCCTTGGTCAACATGTCTGAGGGGTTCTCATTTGTATGTATCTTCTTCAACATAAGCTGCTTCTGATCAATTGCATCCCTCAGCCAATGGTATATCACATCAATGTGTTTTATCCGAGCATGGTGCATCGTACTCTTGCTCAAGTCTATAGCGCTCTGGCTATCACAAAACACAATCGGCTCACTGTCATTCAATCCAAACTCACCAAGAAAACGTTGTAGCCACAACACTTCTTTCCCAGCCTCTGCTGCTGCAATGTATTCTGCATCGGTAGTCGAGAAAGCAACACATTTCTGTAGCTTGGATTGCCATGATATGGCTCCCCTTGCAAAAGTGAAAATGTATCCTGAGGTGGACTTTCTGTGGTCCATGTCACCTGCCATATCTGCATCAGTGAAGCCACAAAGTTTGGGATCTGACTTCCCAAAAGCAAGACACATACTTGAGGTCCCTCTCAAGTATCTCAAGATCCACTTCACTGCCTCCAAATGGTCCTTCCCCGGATTGGACATGAACCTGCTCACCACGCCTATTGTATGGGCTACGTCGGGTCTAGCGCAAACCATTGCATACATGAGGCTCCCAACTGCTGACTGGTATGGGATCTTGGCCATCTCTGTCTTCTCCTCAGAAGTAGAAGGACATGACTCTTTGGTTAGCTTGAAATGAGAGGCTAAGGGCGTACTGACAGGCTTTGCATTCTTCATGTTGAATCGCTCCAACACGCGTTCAACATAGCTCTCCTGTGACAACTACAACATGCGCTTCTTCCTGTCCCTTGTAATCTGCATCCCAAAGATGTGACTTGCCTTGCCCAAATCTTTCATCTCAAACTCTTTGGAGAGTTCCCTCTTGAGCTTTGCAATCAGGTTGAAATCATGACCTACAATCAACATGTCATCCACATATATCAAAATAATGATGAACCTGTCATTGGAAAGACGACGAACATATACACACGGATCGGCTGTTGTCCTCTTGAAGCCATGCTTTCCCAAGAAAGCATCAAACTTCAAGTACCACTGTCTCGGGGCTTGCTTCAAGCCATAAAGACTCTTTCTCAACCTGCAAACCATGTGCTCTTTCCCTTTCTCTTGAAATCCATGTGGCTGCTTCATGTAGATCTCTTCCTTCAAATCACCGTGAAGAAACGTCGTCTTCACATCCATCTGCTCCAGCTCAAGGTCCATGCTAGCAACAAGTCCTAGCACCATTCTCACTGAGTTCATCTTCACCACTGGGGAGAAGATCTCATCATAGTCCACTCCTTCCTTCTGGCTGAATCCTTTCACTACCAACCTGGCCTTATACTTCACATGATTGTCGCTGTCATCTGACTTCAGCTTGTAAACCCACTTGTTCTTCAAGGCTCTCTTCTCTTTAGGAAGCTCAACAAGATCATAAGTATGGTTTTTCTTGAGAGATAACATCTCTTCAATCATTGCATTGTGCCAATGATCCTTGTCCTTATGCATATGTGCCTCCTCAAAGGTGTATGGCTCACCTATATATGTGAGCATCACATACCTGGAAGTGGGGTAACGGGATGATGGCTGGCGTGTCCTCTCAGATCTCCTGACATGAGGCTCTGCTGCATCTGCATGTGGATGAGGTTGCTCCCCCTTCCCTAGGTCCCCTGAACCTGCATCAACGGGGTCTGCTCCTGGCTCATGCTGCTCTAGCTACCCATCCTCTCCACCTGTACCATGTACTGGAGAGGGCTTTGTGTCCTCATCACTGTCATCATCCATGGAGATCTCATCTCCATCACCACTCTCAGTGGTGTCCTCAGCCAATGTCTGGTTCTCATAAAAGATCACATCCCTGTGCCTAGTGACTGTCTTCTTCGTTGGATCTCAAAGACGGTATCCAAACTCCTGATCTCCATAGCCAAGAAAAATACAAGGCACTGCCTTGTCATCTAACTTCTTCCGCTGCTCTTTTGGTACCAATGCATAAGCCTTGCATCCAAACACCCTCAAATGAGCATATGAGGGGTCTTTCCATGTCCAAACATGCTCTGGAATCTGAAAACCCAAAGGAACTGATGGAGATCAGTTTACTAAGTAACAAGCGGTGCGAACCGCCTCAGCCCAAAAGGTCTTGGGCAACTTCGCTGTCTTCAGCATACAGCGAACTCTCTCAACAATGGTCCTGTTATCCTCTCAGCTAGACCATTGTGTTGGGGTATGCCTGGCTCTGTCCTCTCATGCCTGATGCCGTGCTCTGCACAATAGCCCTGAAAGCTATGGGAGGTGTACTCTCCCCCATTGTCTGTGCGTAGACACTTCAACAATTTTCCTGTCTCACGCTCAACCATGGCATGGAACTTCTTGAAGCAATCAAACACTTGATCCTTCGATCTCAGCGCATACACCCATACCTTCCTAGATGCATCATCAATGAAGGTGACAAAATTTCTGTTGCCTCCCAAAGAGGTTGTGTCCATGGGACCAGAAACGTCAGAATGGACCAACTGTAGAAGGTCTCCCTTCACCTTGGATCTAGCTCTGTAAGGTGCACTTCTACTCTTCCCAACCTCCCATGCATCACCAGGAGACAAAGTGATGTCATTATGGTAGGGGATCAACTCTCTCTTGCTCAAAAGCTGCAAGCCCTTCCGGCTCATTTGCCCAAGTTGACGGTGCAACAAATCTGAATTATCTGCCTCACTAGCATGCAAACTGCCATCCATGACCTTCACTCTAGTCATGTAGAGCGTGTGACACAAACTGCCTCTAGCCATGATGAGAGAACCCTTGCTAATCTTGCATATGCTGTCGCCGAACTTCAGATGGTAGCCTTCACTATCTAGCTATGAGCCAAATATAAGGCTAAGCCGCACATCATGAACATGCCTCAATTCTGGAGTGCCATTGAGCACACATAATCCGTCTGGATCGAGATGGTGCCCCTGCCAATGATCTTAGAGTAACTTTCATTATCCATCAAGACTCTCCCATAATCACCCCTAGTGTAGGTGGTGAAGAACTCCCTGTGTGGAGTTACATGATATGAAGCGATCGTGTCAACAACCCACTCCAAATCGCTCCCTGCGTGCAAGCACTGGTCCTGGATGGTGAGGATCACCTCATCTACACTTTCATCTGCCACAACTGTAGCTACATTTCCATCTTCATTTTTCTGGTTCTTCTTGGCTTCGGCTTGTTCTCTCTTCCAAATCCTGCAATCTCTCTTCCAATGACCGGGCTTCTGGCAATGGTGACACTTTCCTCTGACCTTGGACTTGTCTCTGGATTTCTGCCTCTCCGGTGATGCTCCTCTGCTACTGGATCTTCCTCTCCTCTCAAATGCATACACATGTGAAGAGGAGGATGCCTCTCCCGAAGAGCGACGTCTAATCTCCTCATTGAGGAGACAGCCCTTGACCATAGCCATGGTCAACTTGCTATCCTTCGTAGAGTTGCTCACGGTGACAACTAAGGTCTCCCAACTATCCGGCAATGAACCCAATAAGAGAAGTGCCTGCAACTCGTCATCAAGTACCAACCCCATTGAAGTCAACTGGTTGATAATGCTTTGGTAATCATTCAGATGCTCCGCCACTTTGCATCCATCCTTGTATTTCAAATTCACAAGCTTTCTAATCAAGAAAGCCTTGTTGGTTGCAGTCTTCTGGTCGTAGAGCTCGGACAGCTTGTCCCACAGCTCCTTCGCATTCGTCTCTTCGGCCACGTGATGGAACACGGACATGTCAAGCCACTTCTGAATGGTACCAATGGCATTTCGGTTCAACTTTGTCCACTCTCCTGCGGACATATTCTCTGGCTTGGCGCTCTCACCCTCCACGGGATCGTGGAGGTCCTTGCAATACAAGATGTCTTCCATCTTCGCCTTCCAAATCTACCAGTTGCTACTTGTGAGCTTGATCATTGTGCCTTCATCATCTTTGCCCATTGCTCAATCAGAGCTCTGATACCACTTGTTGGGGATATGTGGTGCAATCAAGTCAACCAGGATTATCCCCCTAATATTGTCCTGCAGCAAAGATGGCACAACAAGAATATATGTTCCCCATACGGGAACTCAATAGCAACAATGATAGCAACCACAACAAGCAACCACAACAAGCAACCACACGAGACATGGATTTTTACGTGGAAACCCTTACTCAATGTGAGCAAGGGAAAAACTAAGGGGCAAGACCGGCAACGATTTCACTACGGTCAAAATGGAGCCAAATGTTCTTCCCGATTTTGTTGCCCACAAAACCGAGGTACAAACCACGAGCACAATCGGTAGTTCTTCACCAAGTAACTAACTACCTTAGGTATCTAACAATACCAAACAACATGCTCAAAACAAGGAGATGGAGTATCTTCCCTTGTGGGCTCTCGGATGGAGACCCAAACTTGGCTTCGGCTCCCTTGAGGTCGTCCGCAACGACCTACACGATGCTCCTCTCGAGCACACCCAAAGCTACTGCCCTCCAAGCTGAAACCGATGCTTCCTCTAGATCCAAGATGCAGCTCTATCTCTCTCCCGCTCGGGCTCCCAAGCACGCATGGAGGAAGACGAAGAGGGGGTCCCAAGACCTTTGCTGCTGCTGCTGGAAAGGGAGAGGAGAACGCCCAAAGCTAGGGCTTCGTTCTCGGTTTGAGAATGGGGCGGTAGTGCTGGAACGAAATGGGTGCATCTCCCCTGTCGTGAATCCCTGGAATGGGAAGCAATGGGGCTCCCACTTGCTGGGAATATTTCAGTGATACCCCTGCCAAAGGGGTAAATTGTTACTGCCCCCAAGTTGGGGCTGGACAATTGCAAGAAAAACCCAACACCACGTAGGTAAGAGATCAAACATCGAAGTGGTGGTCCATAGGTGCGGACGATATTAGAGGACAATTTATTGTCAAACTTGAAAAGGTAGAGTTTAGAAGAAGTCATGATCATCTACATTGAAAAGTTGGCGAACTCTAGTGTCCCACCCAATAGAATACTCCAGGACTTTAAAATCGGGTTTGATAACCATTCCAAACAAGGATACATATCGTCTGTTGTAAATATCTTTTACAGCAAAGGTTGTAATGCACGAGGAATGTCAGATAAGGATCCGACGACCCTCTAGGAGGTTGGGGTTAGTGGGGTCGCATCTCTAGGCAGAAGATATATGATCGGACGGATGTAGCCCCTACAGCAAAGTCTGCTGAAGCAAGGGTTATAGCAGACGATCCTCTCTATCCAAACAATCCCAGTTGCCACAGCTAGGAATGAGAGGGCGGCCACGCGCTCTAGTCTCTTGCAAAGAAAATCAGATTAAGGTTCTTAGATTTTTTAGAAATTCCAGTAGTCCAAGCACCTGAAGCAATCCAGAAACGGAGCCTTTTCTGTGATTCTGGAGGACTAATAGGTAAGTTTATCATGAGTTCCTATGATGTCCTCCTTATCGATGCATTTGTCTACTTGATGTACCCGTGTATCATCAACAGGATGCTCTGGAGGTGCATCATGAACAGTTTAAGATGCGTCGTGCAGTGCTGCTTTTGTATCCCTATCATCATGAAAGTCACAGCCAACCAGTTATATCCTTCTGTCTTGAGAGATAGAAGTATATAATTGCAGTTACTGGACTAAACCCTCTCTGCTCAACGAGAGTGAGTGCGTGGTTATCTGCAATTGAGATTTCCAGGTGAATGAAAGTTTATCTACCCTCGAATTGTTCTAAGATTTTTGAATATTTCACATTGCTGGAATAATTCATGGATGGTTTAGACTACTGCGGAGAGAAACTAACGATGGACGCATACATTTAAAAAAATAATACAAGGTTGTGATGTTATATGAAGACGGCAAGAGTTACCAAGAACATTTATTATTCTTTTTAAATTGGCATGGTCAAACCTAATAGGATGGACCTCATACGGCCACGATGTAATTCATTAAATCCGAGGTTTAATCGTATAAATGTGAGGATCAAGCAGAGGTAAACGTGAGGAAATTCGCCAAAACATAAAAGAAAATACAGGAGACGAGCTTACTTAATTGTTCCCTCGGTTACTCTCTCAACGAAAAGATCACTGCATATCGGCGAACTTTTTCAAAAACAAATCATTCCCCTTACATATATGATAAATACATATATGATATATATAATCAAAGACAAATCAACCCCCATACATATACGATAAATACATATATGATAAACTCCAGTTGAGTTCCACTGGACGTAGATTACACAAACGCATAAAACCATGCTATTATTCCCTCGCTGATCTTATTAGCAACACGACACCTCTCGTAATTATTATCGTGGAGAGATCGTCCACTGATCACTGGGGGCAGAAGGTGACCATGTAATCGGTGCCACCACGGCAAGTGAAAGTGCTGGTTGGATCATCCTTGGGGTAACTGTAGGCGTCAGGGCACTTCCCCTTGAAGTATCTCGAGTAGTTGGTCGGCCCGCATCTGCCGGAGTTGCAGCAGTACTGGTCGGTCTTGAACACCGTGCACGGATTGTTGCAACCGCCGGGCGCCCGTAGCTCCGCGGGGCACTGGCCCACGACGTCTGCCGCACAACGTATCCCCCGGCACGAGGCACCGCCCGTCGGGCTGAAGTCCATCGGCACGTTGAATCCATCGACCAACGATGTGTCGATGAAGTCGAGGTTTGCGTACTGGTTAAGCGCGAACTCCGCGAGGGTGTCCGGCGGGGCACCGTAGGCGGTGCATTGGAGGGCACCGCCGCAGTCCCCCGTCTGGCAGGAGCCACGGCCGCTGCCATCGAAGGAGCAGCCTGTGCGGGCCCATATGCGCCCCCCGGTGGTGCCGGCGTTTACATTGAGAATCCAAGATTGGCCGGGGTTAAGCTGAAGTCCACCTCCAGGGACCGCGGCTGCCCAGACGGTGTAAGAGCATTGGTTTACGATGGTGAAGGTGGCGGCAGAGGCGAGAGCGGGGAGGATGAGGAGGAGAAGGGAGGAGAACTGGAGGGAGAATTGAGCTGACATCTTGGTGGCTTTCTTCTTCCACAACAGCGACAATGCCACCCTGCTCCTCTACCTCCTCTCAGCTCGCAGCTCCGCCGTTGTCCCCTCCTTGAGTTAATCTTACCCACGTTTCCCCTTCTCCTCCCAGTATCGACCCTTGCCTACTTTCATCCCAGCTGCCACCCTTCCTCCTCCCTACTTTTCCACCATCTCCCTGCTGGTGCAAAGCTCCTCGACGTCGAAGGTTACCTTGTAGAACCTCACGGCCTCATCGGCCTTCCCCACAGCCACTTTCCCTTCTTCTTCGCCTTCTGTCTCGTGCTTCTCTTATCTCCCCCCGCACCAGGAAGAGAACCCACATGAACTCAAGACCACCTCCATTACCCTAGCAACCTTATCGTTGCCTCAACCTCCGGTGTCCCTCCTCCACTTCTGGTCCACGTATTTACCTATCCCCTCTCTCATCTCACCAGGTATGTTATCCTTTGTCGATTGAAATTAGGCAAATTTTGAACATGGTTGGGAGTTTCTTGTCTTCGGATCACCATCGAGAGGGCTCTGGAGAGGGTTTATAAGGGATGGTTTGACTATTGTGTAGTTCTTTGTCAAGAAATCTGGGTTGATTCTTCATTGGTTGAATTCGAATATTTGGGTTTGTCAAACATTGAATTGGCATTTATTGATGCTATGAATTTTATAGGATAAAGTTGGGAAGAGAAGGATCTAAAACATGTTTTGTCGTTTTTATTCAAGTTTTGTTATTGTTGAAGATCGGATATCAGTCACGATAATGTTTTTTTTTTACGTTACAGTCTGATCAGCTTAGTTCTTGCATGTTTATCCGACTGATTCTTGTGAATCGACTCGAGTTCTATACGTTCAGGTACACATCATATTCGAGCAGCAAAACTCTACAACTGGTCCTATATCTATCTCATCCAAACACAACTGAAGCGTCATCTTCATTGTCTAACACCGCTGTTGTGGTCTTAGAGCAATACACGAGCCCAGTGCGTTTTCCAACGAACGGAGAACGTCGACACCGTAGATCTGAAGCAACATATGCATCTGGATCATAATGATGCAAATGGGGCTTTAAAGAGCGCAACGTTAGAGGGGGTACTCGGGACATCTCATCTTGTCATTGAGTCCTTACTCATTCCCTTCACAAAGTCTGTGACCTTTCTTTCTCTACGATCGCTCACATTTCGCTGACCTATCACGTGGTAAAGTGAAGAGACTATGAAAAATAGTAAACTCCTCCCCCCCCCCCTCCTCGAGAAGAAGGAAATGAAGAATGGAAACGAAATGAAGCAAAGCATTATGAAATCTAAATGTCAATATTCCCCCTGTAATCTAAATAGAACTGACTAAGGGTTGGTATTTTTACAAGAAATTTCTAGCTGCTTTTGTTTTTTCTATACCTCTAATATTAGTACTCGATAGAAATGGTAACTCCAACAATTTCTTTGTCCTCAACGCCCCAAAAATTAGTCACTTCAACGATCCTCGATGGCTATACAGATATCCAAACAACGTACAGATGAGATAGATGCTTGTTGTCCCTTGTTAGCCCCGATACCCGTCACCATCTAAATCTTGAGCTTCACTCATCATCGACTCATCTCGCAGCCATGCAAGCTGATGTACATCACCTTCACCTTGGTCTAGAGATCTCCATCATAATCATCATGACCGGAAGCATCAGCCACTGACTAGTCGTTGATAGCCCAAGGAAAACTCCGTTGTTGTGTCAGATTCGTTGTGATTCTCTGGAGAATTTTGAGATGAGGGCAGTAGAAAAGACGGGCAATATTTATAAATTTGATACATGTTGAAGGGAGAAAATGTCATGATTTAACGGATTCTGTTAACAATAATGAGGAGATTTTATGGAAGTTAACGTAAGGTTATGTCATGTAATGGTTAACATCTATTCAAAATTCTAGATGTAATGATGAATTATCGAGGGTTATGTTTTTTTAATCCAAAAAAGGGAGAAACACGCATAGGTTCCACCCCAAATATATTAAGAAAATAATTAGAACAACCAGGACTCGAGGAGAGTCCGAGCAAGATGGGTTATATTTTCTACATGGAACCTCTCGGTACGAAAAATCACACCATTTCTAGCAAGCCAAAGAGCCCATAAACCTGAGATCGGCGACAATCTTTCCATATTTGGACGGAATCGAGAGTTGAGAAGAGATTCCCAGAATGTTGTCATGTTGCTACGGTCAACCCAACCCACATTCAATATCCGCCAGAACTCTTTCGCCTTTTGCATTCTAAAAATAGGTGCTCCACGGATTCCAATGCTGAACCACAAAGAAAATAAGAGCCATCCTCACAGTGCAAGATGCATGCACGCCTTTCCTCGTTAGCAGACGTCCATGCCTTAGAAGCCACATGAATACTTTAATACTATCTGGAATCCTCAGCTTCCATATCATCTTGCAGTCCCTAATAAGATCCTCTTGAAGTGGTTCCGTTCCTTTGATCAACAATGGGTAAGCCTTCTTGACGGAGAAATCGCCTTCTCTCCAAACCCAGTGGTCAAAACCAGCAGCAGGTCTCTCAATCCTAGATAAGGATTCCATCAAATCTAGAAGTTCTTGTCTATGACGATCAGAGAGCGCACCAGGAAAGGCATGTCTCCGCACACCATCAACCCAACAATCCGCAACACGAGCCCTTTTGTCTTCTACCAGAGCAAATAGGAGGGGAAAGCGGGAGGCAAGCGGCCCGCCATTCATCCAATCATCTGTCCAGAAGAAAAAATTGTGGCCATTGCCTAAGTACAGACGCAAGAAATGGGGAAGATCCGGGAGAATCGCACGAACACCCTTCCACAATGTCGACTCGAAACGCAGATTACGTAAAGTATTGAAAGAGCGCACATCAACCCCATAAATACCTCATATGAGTCTGCTGCACATGTCGTCCTTGTCCTCCCAACTTCTCGATGCCCACTTCATTAGCAGCGCACGATTCATTAACTCCAAATTCGGTACACCGAGTCCCCCCCCCCATCTCCTTAGGCAAAGTAATCATCTCCCAATCCACCAGATGTAAAGCATGGCCACCCCCACCAGTCTTTCCCTAAAAAAACCTTCGCATGATCTTCTCAAGCCTATTGTGAATCCTCGCTGGAAGAAGTCTAGTCGACATGAAGAAAATTGAGATTGCCGCCAGGACCGCCTTCACCAGAACCAAACGCCCACCGCGAGAAAGCGAGGATCCCTTCCAGCCCGCCAGCTTCCTTTCTAGCTTCTCAACCACAGGGAGCCAGTCAGATAGATGTAGGCGACCACAACCCAAAGGTATGCCCAGGTACTTAATCGACCTTGGACTGATAGAGCACCCCAGCTCCATAGAGCAAGCCTCCACCTCCTCTCCCTGAAGACCAAAAGGGATCAGGTTGGATTTATCCTTGTTGAGCTTAAGACCAGAGAGCTCCCCAAAGATCTCCACAATCATCGACATACCCCTCACCTAAGCAGTTCCACCCTCGATAAAAAATAGTATCATCTGCATATTGGAGAATGGGAATGGAGATGTTCCCCAAAGAATATCCTGCCGTGAAACCTTGAGCCACCACCAGATTCACCATTATAGGCAAAACATCCCCTGCAAGGATGAAGAGAAGTGGTGTCAGCGGGCACCCGTAGAGCACACCCCGTTGCGTCTGAAAGAAACCTCCCTCAGGGCGACCATTCACTAGAATTGAGTAAGATGCAGTGGTCACACACCTCTTGATCCAAGAGATCCACAGCTCAGGAAATCCCCATTTGGCCAGAACATACCACAGGAAGTGCCAATCTACACTATCATAGGCCTTGGAAAAGTCCACCTTCCACATCACTCTCCTAGCCTGACGTCGTTTCCAGTCTGCAATAATCTCAGAGGCCATTACCTAGTTGTCACCAATTTGTCTCCCTGAAATGAAAGCAGATTGTACCGGAGAGTTTAAGCCATCAAGAACCTTGTTGAGCCTTTCAACCTGAACTTTGAAAATAATCAGATAGATAGCATTGGAGAGTGCTATGGGGCGGTAATCCTCTACAAGTTCTTCGGAAGTAGAAAAAGCAGGGCTTTATTGATTCTGTTGAATCTTGCTTTCCCACACCTAAACTCCTCCGAGACTGTAAACACATCTCCACCTACCACCTCCCAAAACTCGCTGTAGAAAAATACTGGAAAGCCATCCGGACCAGGCACACCCTCTCCATTCAGTGAAGACACATCCTGTTTCAACTCCTCCATCGTGAAAGGTCTAACCAGATGCCTACTCTATTCGCGTAAGAGACGAGATGCTCCCGCCCCTGTCTATCTCCACGGTCTCAAAATTATTCTTCTCGAGAGTACACAAAAATAATCCACCATCGCTCTCCTAATATCCTTCTCTCCCACCACTCTCGAACCCCCCACCACAGCCGCTTCAAGTTTCTTCTTCTCCTTCCATTGGCTACTGCATGAAAGAATTTTGTATTCGCATAGCCTTCCTTGATCCACCTCTGCCTTGATCTACGTTCCCATTCCATCACTGTCTTTCGATTCTCTAGAGCAATCACCGCTATGTAATCTCTTATCTCTTTCAATTCTTCATTTGTCAGGTCTCTATAATCTTCTGCTCTATTTAGACTGATAATCCCCTCCTCCGCCACTATTCTGTTTTCCCTCGTAGTTTTTCTTACCTCTCGCTTAAACTCGCTCAACGTTTTCCTTAAGCTAGCTAACTGCTGGAATAGGCGATAAGCAGCTAAACCTACACCCTCAATTGATCGCCAATGAGCGATTATCATCTGCCGGAAGCCATCTTCAAGCAATCACGCCTTCTCAAATCTGCAAAAGGAGCGTGGGACATCCCCATCACCACTATCTCAAATAAGAGGTGAATGATCTGATCTAGATCTCGGATGAGAGGACACACCACACAATGGGAACACCTGTAGCATCTCGGGGGAGATGAGGAAACGATCTAATCTAGAGCTGGATCTAGAGCTTCTCCATGTGTATCTAGTGTCAATCGCATCTAGAACTTCCAGTTCCAAATCGCCAACCAAATCAACAAAATCTTGTGAGCCAAGGTCTTGACTCCCTTTCATTCCTGGTCTGTCAACCGCAAAAAAATGATGTTGAAATCACCAACCATGATCCATGCTACATCAGAGAACACCTCTCTCACAGCCCGTAGCTCCGCCCAAAGGTTACCCTGAAGTGAGCGGTCGGATGGTCCCTAGACACAAGAAACCACTAATCTGGAACCAAGATTTTTCACAAGAAGCTCTACTATCAGTACGAACCTGCCCCGCCTTTCTGATGGTGAGTCGAACAAGTCGCCATCCCAGGCCACAGCAACGCCACCGGCACTACCCATTATATTAAGCACGGAGAAGTTGTCTAAATGCCTCAAACCGAGAGAGCTCCACAACACTTCTGAACACTTACTGACTTAGTCTCTTGAAGAAAAATGATATCTGTCATCCATTCATTTAGAAGAGACCCAACAGAACCTCTCTTCTCGAGGTTCCCTAACCTCTGTAAATTCCAGGTTATTATCTTCATTTACAACCTGTGGGCCTCCCGATGACGGGGATCGCCCCTGCCACCTTAGCCACAACCAATTTATCTTCCCCCTTGCTGAGACCTGAGATGCATCAGCGGGATCCTCCTTGCTTCTCCTGAATATTTCCTTCCATGGTCTATATCACTTCCTGTGTTGCTGCCAGCAAACCTCTACGTTAAAACCCTCCACGGTGGCACATGATAAAGCCCGGAGTCTGAAGCACCACTCCCCTCAGGAATGATCTCCGCTTCCCCCTCCTGCAGCACTAATAAACAGAAAATTAAGCCGAAGTCATGTCATTCCACATAAGGCGGGAAGGACAGTCGCTGAGGCAACCTCAGACAAAATCCCTAATTAATCAACAATTAACCCACAACATAAATAAATCAATGAATATCAAAAATATGGAGTTAAAATTTATTATAACTCTACATGAAAATGTGTATATGTGTAAGCATGTGTAGAGGTCGAACATTGGGAGCATATGGGAGGAGGAGGCATGATGAATGCACAAAATTTTCATCTTTTATCTCTTGTCCATGTTATTGTTTCTGTGGGTTTTTAATTTTTAATTAATTTTTTAATTTTTATTTTATATTATTTTTATTTGATTTTTATTTTTCTGATTTTTTTATTTTCTTTTTATATTTAATTTTTTTATTTTTTATTTTACATGAACAATATAGCCTTTATAAGGGTTTATTTATACAATATGTAGAAATACATTTATAATTACTATTAAATTTAGATAAAATTTCGAAAAAAATTTATTTTTTGTTTTTTAATGTTTTCTATTTTGTTGTATTTATCCAGAAATTTATGCTAATTTTTATGCATTTTAAGGTCAAAAATATCCCAAATATGGGATTACTACATAATCCGAAATTAATTTGGGTTTAGAAAATAATAAATAAGTCCCAAATTACCTAAATTAATTATAATAAAAAAAATAATAATATATATAGGTATTTATAAAATAGAAAACCATATTTTTGGTATTTTCATAGAATTTTTATATTTTTTTTGTTGGAGTTTGGAGCTTTTTATTTTTTAAATTTTCTTTTACTATTTTTAGGGGTTTTGTTTATGGACTTAATAAATACCAAAATATACCATATATAATTTTTTTGGAATTTTTAAAAAAGGTTTTTTATTTTTTTGGTATTTTATAAAATAGACCTGGATTTTTAGGCTCCTTTCAATTTTAATAAATAGATTAAATGTAAAAAATGCAAGGTGGATACGTGGCATGTAAGTACAATGCATGTAGCATCTAATCCTAATTTTGGGGATTTTTAGGAGCACGATAGGTATTTATAATAATTAGATAAAGCACACAAAATGCATACCCTGATAAGGGCATATTTGCAAATAAATAAAAGTATAGGGGCACGATGAAATTTTCCCAACATAAATCATCCTTTATTTAATGTTCTGGTACTATTTTATAGTATACAAAATTACCAGGGACATCATAGCAGAATTACAACCCTCACTTGGGACTGCACGTGAGACTGGGAAGGACCAAATTGCAATTATAATAAAGTGCGGGGGTCCATTTACAAAATTACCAATTTTATTTACACTTAATATTTTATTTACAATATCAAATAATAAATACAAAAAGTAGCAGGGAGGATATGCAATTTACCCCGAAGAGGCGCGCTGATGGATGGTCAGATCTTCTTCACTTAACCACATGGCGCATCCACGTGGGCCGATGACGGTTTGTATGTGAATGGCTCTGATTAGATCACTTGAAGTGATCGGACGGTTATGGCTGGAATCCATCCAACGACAGGAGATCAAATTGGCACGGGGGCCTGATCCGATGACTATGAACAGATCTCCAAGAACAGAGAAGAACACGAGCGTGTTCTTCCTTGTTCTCTCGATTTCGCGAGCTCCGAGGCTTCTCGGGCGATGCTGAGGTGCTCTCTTTGTTCCTGATGGCGATCCACGTCGGACGATACCCTCTAAAGCGCCCAGGGCTCTCTGATCGAGCCATGGATATCCGTGCTTGCTGGAGCTCTATTTTATCATCAAAAGTACCCCAAAAGGGGTTCTTCTGACGTGGTACATGTAGCAATAAGTTCACGGGTCGAGGGCAAAATGCCTCGACCCGATTAAGCGTCGAATCAATGGGAAATGGGCGAATGGAGGGGTGCTCCAGTGAGGGTGGCAGAGGGAGCACGAATTACCGGATCTCGTGGAGATCTGGGTTGATGGAGGGTGAAGAGAGGTGGAGAAGTGAGAGGGGAAGAGAATGAGGTGGAAATGCGAGGCGGAAAACAGGCGAGGTGCGGTGAAGATGTTCGCCGGAGTGGAGCTCCGGCGAACATCGAGTCTGACTAATCTAACTAATTAAAATACTAAAATACGGAATTAAATGCATATAAACAATCCTAAAATTAATCCTAAGATAATGGAATGAAAAGACACGGCTCTTACCTGTCGGCAAAGGCAGGGAGCAGAGGTCACATGCGACGGCGGCCTTGAGCGCACCTCCTCCTTCGCAAGCTATAATCCATCTCAGGGGACCTCCATCTGTCACCAGGATGCACACTAGGCCAAAATGGTGGAACTCTAGGGCTTGAAGATGGCCAAAAAAACATTTAGGAAGAAGGTCGAGTTATTTATAAACATTGAGGCACCCTTATTGGACAAACGGAAATCAAAGAATATATCGTATGTACAAGCTATATCTACAGGTCCGATGTGGATCACGGTTGATTAATGATGATTTTTCTTGAAGCGATCGAGAGTGATGGAGCGACGTATCGTCCGGGAAAATGCAGGAAAATAGGGAAAAGATAGTTCTGACAGAAGTCAGAACCGCAGGGGGAAGTTGACAGGAGGTCAACAGTCCCTGCCTTCCTATTGGGCCACGTGGGCCTGTTAAAAGACAAAATAGTATTTATTCGAAAATAATTAATTAAAAATAATAAATGATTTTATTATTTTAGAGTATAAAAAAAATGTTTATTATTTAGGTCGTATTTTATTACGATTTTTATTTATTTTTTCGTGTATATTATTAAAAGTTTATTTTTTAATGGCTTATTTATAGGTATAATTACCTATATTTTGTACATTTTTATTTTTATTTTGTATATTTTTTTATTTTTTTATTCTTTTATTTTATTTATTTATAACTTTTTTGTGAGTATAAGTATATTTTTATTTTATTTTTATGGTGTAATTCGTACACTTAAATAAATAGGTTACTATATTATATAGGTCTATTTATAGGTATTTTACGTATGTTTTATGAACGTCTTTTTATTTTAATGTATTTTGTTGAGTTTTATTTTAGTTTTGTATTTTTAGTAGAATCTATATAATATTTACAAATATTAGGAAAAATAAAAAGAATTAAAGAAAATGTTTCCCCTTTATATACATATATAACATAGGGATTTTGTCTATGTATTTTCATAGACTTGTTTTATTTTGCATTTTCCTTTTGATTTTATTCTAATTTTAATATGCATGTATGTTATAAATAATATTTACAAAATTATAAAAATAAGAATTTGTCGAAATGATAAATAATGAATAAATTAAATTTTTTAACCAGTAGAATGTACAATAGGGGTCAAAACCCTAACTTTCACACAGTAACTCCAAAAAATATAAAACCACCACCATTAAATAGCTTGTGAAAAGTATATACAATTACAGGTGATTTTGATATGTTTTGAGTTTTTATTTGAAAGATATGAGTCTGTGAAGTTTGATTTCTTGCTTTTTATTTTGTGCATAAACGAACACTGTATATTATTTTTGCATAAACTCAATTTTGTATTTTTATTTACATTATTACCTACAACTTTTATGTTCAAAGTTTCTTTATTTGATGAATAAATAAAAAGAATAAAATAGGTGTCAAAATGCATAAATAATGAATGAATAAATGAGGTATTTATTCTATTTTGGGCACTTATGTCCCCCTACTTTATTCCTTGTCGACCAACTCAATTCTTGACTTGGTCTCGGGGTTTAGGGTTATAAAATTTTCTTCAATATTTTAGTCCTTTTTCTTTTCTTCTCTTTATTCTATAATTTTGGCATTAAAAGCCTTATTTTATGTACAATAAATACAATAAATAATGGATGCTATTATGTACAAATTAATGCTATTTATATGCATTAGCTAGGATTTTTAAGGTCAAAATGATAGAATAAAGGTGATGAAATGGAGATTCATCACCCCCCTATACCTGCACTTGCTAGTCCCTAGCAAACACTTATGCAATAAGTATAAAAAGAATAAAGAAGAAAAAGAAGAAAGAAAAAGAAAGAATAAAGGATAAAGAATAAATGGAATTGAATCATGATTATTAAACTTATTTGTACAAAGTCAAAGTTTGGAGCTCAGGTCAGACCTTGATGTGAAAATGTGTGTGGAACCTGATCGGGAACCAAATTTAAAACACAACAGTCCTCGAGAGTCATAGAACTCGGTTCAAATCACCTCAATAGCCAGGTCAGAACTAGCCTACATCATACGCAAACCCTTATGACTATGAAGCTGACTTGTATGGTGTAAGTGATAGTGGCTCCCCCAACTGAAATGACAAAGGAACTGACTTCTCAAGAATGACAACCAAATGATTCCCAATCCAAGCACTCTATCCTCGAGGAGCGGGGTATTCCTTTCTAAGTTCAAGTGGCATCCAACTCAAGAGGAGAGGCGAAGAAAAGAATGGACGGTAGCTAGTGTATCTACCTATCCTGGGACGCCTGACCAGTGTAGTCAAGTCATCCAGCTATAGGCTCACATGGTATAACATTGATGCTCAAGCTTGCTTATTTTCTATACAACATATATACATACTCTGGCAGGCATTTTATTTTTTTTTATTTACAAGCCTATCCACTTTTTTAAACATACTATTCACAGCAGCATTTACATAAGGACTTTTTTCTCTTAAGCTAGAAGACTATCCCTCGTTTGAAGCTTTATTGCAACCCACACTCTCCTATCATTCGACCTTCATTGTAACTGGACCAGGTTGGGGTGCACTTTCCTCCCTAGACGAGGATGAATGTTTCCCCCCTGTGCGTCTGAGACTGGCAAATCCAACCCCTCACCACTCCAACTGAGTTGAGCCAAGTGAAAGGTGCAAGTGTCCAAGTTAGGTCATGGCCGACAAGAGTCATGCGTGTGTCTCGAAAAGTTCTAGTTAGTCAATTGAGGTGACTTGAACCCCAGCCCTGATCTTAAATAATTAAGTCCTATTGGACCTGAAGTACCTTAAACCTAGTTCCCATAAGGTTTCAGTGTGTTAGGTGCAGTAAGGTCCAACCAAGCTCCAATCTTCGACTTTATTATACTTGTTCAATTATCAAGCTCAATTGAAAAGAATATGAATGCTATGCAAATGCTTTGTACAATGCTGAAAAATGATGCAATTTTTCAAAGAATTTTGAAAACACAAAAAAATTTACAAAAAGAATTTTAGAAAATAAAAAGGATTTTGGCACACAAAGTATAAAATATTTACAGCTATTTACACGGGCATGCTTCTTTAAGAGTTAAGAATTTAAAGAATTTACAGGCTCACACAAATTGATTTATTTAAGCATATTTGAACAATTGATTAAAGAATTTTATTTATGTATACACATTTTATTTCCTTATTTAATGATACATTCATTCCTCAAAATATTTTTCAAAACTATAGCACGAAATAATTTTGAAAATATTTACAATCATTTGAAAACCATTTTGCAAATATTTTTACAAAATAATATAAATACAATTCTCAAAATATTTTGATAATATTTTCAAAATCATTTGTAAATAGGTTGTCAAATCCTTTTTTTCACACAACAAAAGAATTTTTTTGAAAATATAAATGTTTTTTACAAAGGTTGAAAATATTTCACAAAAAGTTTTCCAAACGATCCACGCCATTTTTCCTATCATTTCGCAAAATATTTTTAACATGATTTATTAATCAGTATATACAAAAAGAATTTGAGGAATGACTGTTATTATTAAATGATTTTAATGAATTCTATATGTATATATAGTATATTTTAGCCATATTTATTAATAATTATACGAAAGTACGAGTTATGGCTAAAGTATATACAGAGTATATACGACCCCCCTATACTTAGCATGAGTTATGTCCTCATAGATCGAGAAGAGAAAGAGAGGACATAACTCGAATTGAGTATAGAAAAGCCTATACTACAACGACTAAAGAATAACAAATGAAAGAATTAAGAGGTAAATGAATGAGAAGGTGACCGTTCCCCCTATACTTAGGATCAAGTAATCCTAAGCATAGTAGACTGTACACAAAGCAGGGAGGGTCAAGGGTGGGAATAAATGGATCACGGCTCGGGCTGTCTCCCCCTATACTTAGGGTGAGATATCCCTAAGTATAGCGGAGCAAATCAACAAGAGAGGAGACAGTGGAGGGGATCAAAGAATGAACGAAACAGGTTTGCATACCCCTCTATACTTTGGACAAAGTACGTCCCAAGTACAGAAAACTGACACAAAGGAGTGACATCTTTTAGTAGATCAAGCAAAATGAAAAGGAAAAGAGAAAATAAGAAAAGACATATACATATAAATAGATGAAAAGATCGCAGCGAATGTACGCATCACTCCCCCTATACTTAGGGTGAAATATCTTTAAGTATAAGCAATGATAGGAGTGAAGAAACGGAATGGATAAAGAACAATGCGTTGTGTACCCACCTATACTTATGGACAAAGTACATCCTAAGTACAGTCACACAGATATGACGAAAGATCTGGGTACACGTGACATACAAGAAAGAATGAATAGAATACACAACACGTCTATACAACAAGTGAAGTACATGAAGGTATCCTACAAATGAATACCGTGCTCTCGTCATCATCTCCCTGTGAGAACGGTGATGCTTCAAAGATGAAAAGACACCCTGATGGTCAATCAAGTGGGGTGTCAGCTGCTGGGGGACAAGAGATCGAAAACTAAACCAGGGATCGGTAGTGAAAGCAAAACATCGGATCATAAGGAAGGAATGTGAGATCATAGATGATGTCGTAAGACTTGGAGGAAGAATGCAGAGAACAGACTCCTCCACGTCAATCATAGTCTCCGAAAGGTCTAAAAAGTAAAGAGCGGGAGACTGCAGCGTGATATCCGGTGATCATAAGGTCAACAAGTCAAGGATAGACCAAGTACCACAAGATATAGCTCAAACCCTGCGAGGGTCCTCAAAGTGAGCAAGATCAGAGAATAATCAGAAGACTCAGCTCCGTGCTCCGACAAAGAGGAGACACAACCAGGGAGGAGACCAAGTACCAAAATCAGCAGACTCGGCTTCGTGCTCCAACAGAGAGGAGACACCAGTAGTGAAGCCGAGTAACAAAAATATGGTGTACCCTCCCGCAGATAACCCTTGGGGAGTAATACAAACTAATCAATGAATAATCAGATCAGATCTTGTCTTTGCGAGGGTCGTCTAAGAGAGAGGACTCAAAGGAGTCAATCAGAATGGTCTCGTAGACTACAGATCGTCTATCAACATAAGAGACCACAAATCTAGCAAGGTGTCATAGTCTCTCGCAGATAACCCTCGAAGAGCACTATGAACTAGGCAAGGAATAGTCAGAAAAGGTGAAGCTCATCCTTGCGAGGACTGTCAAGGAGAGGAGACTCAAAGGAGTCTGTGAAATTGGCCTTGTGCACCTATAGATCGGGTGCACAATCAGTAGGGAGGCCGAATAGTCAAATCAGACGATGTGGTTTCAGGCTCCAACAAGATGGAGACAGAGTCAGTGTATGAAACCGATCGTAGCATCCTCCGCAGATAGTCCTCGGGGAGTGATACAAACTAGGTCATTCAAGTCATGGGATTGTTGGCATCAAATCTCAGGTCCTCAAAAGCAATTGATGAATCCACGATTCATCGCCTTTATTCTTTTATTTTAGCCTCTTTTCCTTAGTCAAATAATCTGTAAATAACCACTAATTTCATAAAATTACCATTTCGCATGCATTTGTTAATTATGCAATTTTTAACACCTTTTGTAAATAAATAAGAATAAAGAAGAAAAGAAAAAGAAATGGATGTGTTTATGCAATAAATACAGACTGACCCAAACCCCGAGAGAAGGTCAAGACTTGACCTGATCGACCAGGAATAAAGTAGGGGGAGATAAGGTTGTCTGTCAAAAATCAAAAATATCTTGTACATATTTTTTCATTTATATTTGTATAAAACTTACATTAATTTATCTGTACATAATTTGACCTCAAACCACTTACTTTTGTAAATTAAAAGTTGTAAATAAAACTGTGTTGTAAATAATAAAATATTTATAAAATAAAAAAAATGTATATATTGTAAATAATTACACCCATAGAAAGCCGTAATGCGATAATTGAAACATCAATTCCGGCTCCATACGAGCTCAAATCGAACCAAACTCACTTCCATAATGCTATAAATTAAATTATCTTTCAAATGGCTGTAGTTTCGTATTTTTTTGGAGTTACGGTTAAAAAGTCGGTTTTCTGGGGTGTATTGTGCAGTTTACCCATATATCTGTGTATATAATTTTTAATATTTATTTTTACTTAATGTATATATTATAAATATTGTTTTCAATAAAAATAAAAATTAAAAAAATAAATTAAAAAAAATCTTGTATAAAGATTATTTCCTTATTTGCACCTATGTACATTATATTATATGTATATAATATATGTATGCCACTAACTTCCGTTTATAAAATCCACCAAAAAAATTAAATTACCTAACATTAATTAATTTATTTTATTTTAAATCCGAAATTTATATTTAAATAAATGATTTGGTGGATTTATGTGACTTAATAAGCTACCATATATGTAGATTTGATTACACACCTTATATGGCCACCATTATGGTGGAGAATTGATTTTCAATTAATTCATTTATTTATTTGATTTATTTATTCCGAATTTTGTAGATAATTATTTAATTTATTTATTTTATTTTAATTAATTATTTTAATTCACCCAATAATAACCTTCCTTTTTTGTAGATACTTTCCTTTTTTATTTTCTTCTCTTTTTAATGGGCTCCTTCTCCCTCATTCACATTTGATCGATCTTTGGCGGAGAGGAGCCCGGTTTCCGAGAGGTTTCTTGTTGAAGAGGGTCCTAGCCTCCGATCCAGTCGGTGACAGAGATTTGTGCTTCGTCGAGGCCATCATGGCTTGTCTGATCCCCGAGGTGAGATCCACTTTTACTTGTTTTCTTCCCTAGGTAATCGTAAATTTAGATTTTAGCGTAGGAGTAGTGAGTAGTTTTTAGATTAAAAAGTCCATCACGATTTAATCCACGTCCGACACCGAATTTTTCACCTCATCTCATAACCTCTCCATTTCATTTCTATCTCACATAATCTATCACCTCCGATCACGCACGGTGATCGGAGCAACGGATCTATCTTCTATAACGCAAGATCCTCCCATTCACCGTTCCCATTTTTGTGTATAAAAAAAATATAAAATTGTTTTCCTGTTCATCTCACACTTGTTTTTGCAGGAAAGAAAAAAAATATAATAATCGTTGTTCTATCTCTAACACTTGTTTTTGCAGGTAAATAAATAAATAATAATTTTTTAACATTTTTGTTTTGCGGAAAAAAAATAAAAAAAATTCCTTCTACTCTCCTTTCCAGCTTTTGTTCACTGTTCAAAAAAAAAAAGAAAAAAAAATTGTTTTCATTATTTTTGATTACAATAAAGAAAATCAAAAAAATATATACATTTTCTTTCTAGTTGTTTCTGCAGGTTACAAAATAAAACAAAAAAATTAAATAAAAAAATAAAAAAATAAACAAAAAA